>JAYRCB010000614.1:390236-522228 GCA_036026315.1 Trachelus stipa | reverse complement strand
AATATACTGTAATTGTGCTTTATGACGTTTATTATGAGTGTTCTTTGGTGTTCGACGATATGTAAGACGTTCGTCGACCGGCGTTCCTCGTTGTCGTCGTTTTACGTCGCCGTCGCTGATCCGCGTAATTCCTATTTCACCATCGCGATTTATTCCTCAGCTATCCTTTAAAGTAAATATATATATATATAAACACATATATATATTAAAATAAATTATAAATTAAAAAATTATGTACGACGACGGCCCTCGACTTGCTTCGTTCGCGTCTGGTGAAATTGTGCTCGACTTCCTCGTTTCCCAAAGGCAGCGTGCGAATCTTAGTCCTAGTTGCGTGTGGCGGATTTTTGTTGTCAATGCTGACTACTTACTTGTAAGGCTAAGTTTAGAAATTATATCGATTTTAAAAGGAATCTATAATCTTATACCTCGAAGTCATTCTTATGACTTTTATTTTTATTTGTCCTACTTGACGTAGTGCTGCCTTTTGCGCGGGAGTGCTTACGTTGTCTGCTCTGCTTTTTTTTTTGTATCTTATGAAAAGCTTACGAGAAAAATGGGTTCTTTATTTTTTTAACGGTAGATTAGAAAGATTTTTGACACTAAACAATTGCAAGAACATTTTTTATTATTGGAATGACGAATTATGTTGTTCGTGGTTATTTCTTCGGCTCTTAAAGTTTGTTGTCTACGCGTTATCCTCGCTTCTCTCTGGATACAGTCCAAATTCCTGGGACAGGGAAAACCTTGATTTCCCTTTATAGTACAATAGCATTGCTGCTCTTGGATGCTTTGATTATTTTAACGTGATACTTTCAAGGTTCTCACTCTGTCAGTGTCCAGTGACGTTCAGGTCTCTTGACTTTATGTATTTCATCTCTAAAATAGTCCCGTGAAAAATGCGTGACTGGATACTGGCTGTGAATACATGGCAGAACGATATTTCAAAAGCTGATCACTTAGTAATAGAGAATAAAGAGTGAACAAGAGAAAGAGAGAGAGAATAAAAAGAACGCTTCCTCTCCCGAAAAGATACAGACACCAAATCCAGGCCAGATAGATATTTATTACGTACTCTGTACACTCGTCATGGTACATCCTTGCACTTTTCATCCGGCGACTATTGTTAACCTTTTGCAAGATCACGTAAGATATCTACAATCTCTGATTCCGTTCGGTTAAAAGGCCATTGCTACTAACTTTCCCATGATTGTAAGCGTCACGCACCCACGCTTGCTCTTAAGTGTAGAAGATATATAATTATTGTTCAAATTATTTTCTGTTTCTCATACATTCCAACTGTACGTATGTCGGCGAGTGTGTTTGTACTTTTCAACTGACATAAAGAGACCATTCAAAACTGTTAGGACCAGCTGGCACGTTCCCGTCGGAAACATTGTACAAGGCAGTTGGTCCACGTCCTTTCCAATTCACCTTGTTACCTACAAATAATTCATTTAAAAAGGACACCAATTTTCAAGCATGCTTTGTCGTGCTCTACCTTAATACGAGTTGAAAGGAATCCTGGAACTTTGGTGCCTACCTATAAATATGCTCACCAGGTATCTAACCAGTGTATGTATTTAACAGTGGAAGCCCAGGAGGTACGTACCCAGTGGATAGATCGTTAAGGAACAGGTGTTCGGCAATTGCTTCCTATGGCTTTTCATCGTTATTTTCCTCGCCAAGAAGAATGGCCATTTTTCCTCGAATAATTCATTCAATATTATTTATTTGATCGGCAGCACATGCTTGCGAGCCTGAAAGAGAGGGAGAAAAGCAACAGTGAAAAAAGTACGCAGACAGGCAGCCATGCTTAAGGAACCGTAAGAGGCGATATGTCAATTACTCAGTATCCTTCTGCGTGGTGTTAATTAATAAGATGTATCGCATTATGGCGAAGACCAACACCTAAGCAACAGAGTCAACACGCCTTTCCTCCTTTTCCTTGCCGTCCGTCGGCTCGTTCCATCTTCCTCTTCCCTCTCACGACTCTCTCGAAGATCGCGACTCTCGCCTCACGAGGAGCCAGTTTCCTCGCGTATTTTTAGAATAACTAACAACCTGGAACAAATTATCGAGTATCGACTGTCAGTGCTGTTGCCGTTTATGATAGATGTGTTTTGTGAATGGCGCCAGCAGGATCCTCGTATAACAAGAACCCGTGGTCTCTGTCGTAACGCGAAGGATCGTCGACTTGACCCTCATTCATCGGTATCTATTGGCAACGGCTCTTCTCTTTGCTATTTTTCACAGTCTCTTACTATTTTTTTTTCATTACCTCTTATGTTTTTTTTTATTACGTCTCCCTCCAGTTATAACCTCCAAACGTCATCTCCCTTAGGCTGTACTTTATCGCACCTCTTATCCGTAGCACTCGAATCACTGTGGAAAGACGACCTCGTGAATTTTCTTTTCGTAATTGCGATCTGACCGCGACTGCTGCTTGGATGGTTTTTAGTTTAAAGTATATAACATCTGTCTGTAGAACGACAGACGTTTCCGGAACGCAATAGAATTAACGCGATTACTTCATACGTTCGCGGCGACACGTTCTTCTATGGGTTTAAACTTTTCGGCTGTTTATGATGCGACTCGTTTCTATTCTCTTGAATTATGTAAAGATAATAACCGTACCGACGCGAGGACGCGTCATCCCATTATGTATTATTCTTTTATGCCGCAAGTATCCGGAGGATCATTTCGCGAACTGGATGAGACACTCGGATTGGTTAACCACAGAGGTTAATGGCGATGCATAAAAATGTTTAAAGAGCGCCGCGACGGCGTGACGTCAAGTTTCTTGCACGCTACTTGACTTTCTAGCGTGGGCGAGACGCCGGACGTTTAAATGAATTAATTTTGACATTAGGAGTCAATTCCGTTAGCTCAGTTAACGTACTTGATACGTGATACGTTTATCAGAAGGTAAACGAAATGGAGTTGTTCGATATTTCTTCTTTTTATTTTGTATTGTCATACTGGCACTATTTTTGGGTAATTAATCTTGTTAGTGTAACGCGGTTAGAAGACGAGAGGCGGGACGGCCGATGTAATGGCTAGTCTATCTTAAGAAACTGGTGACTGGACACTTATTAATTCTTCGACGCTCGGGATATTGACATTGTTTATTGGCGGCTACGGATCTTGCGTCATGACTGCAGATGTTACTCGAATATAAATACGCCAGGACGGTATTATAATATGGATGTCTGTGTTTTTTTCGGATTATCGCTCGGCTTCCCCCCTTCACTCTTTCTTCGTCTTCTTGAATTGCTCTCGGCGCCTCTTCTCCCGTCTCGACGGTATTTCTATTGCCGACGCGTTCCAATGTTCGGCGGCAAGCAGGACGGACAATGCGATTTTTGAGAGACCGGACGATAATATTATTCTTCTATTTCGGGAGGTACGACGCGGACAATGGGAATTTCGCGTGAAAGACGAGCGACGGGACCGGTAATGGCGTGCGCACGTAGACGGCGCCAACATTCTTGCTCTTTTGCGCCCTTTATGCCATGGGAGACTACACTGAAATTCCGAGACTAGTCGCTATTCAAATTGCTACCACGGTCGCGAGGAGAATTTCTCTTGTGAATTTGCATGCGCCTCTGAAAGGCTGTATAATGTAGTACAGTCCGTTCTATGCTTACTTGGTAAATTCGTTGAGATTCGGCGGCATAGTAACGCGTAAGAGAAGCGTCGTCAGCCAATCAGAGCGCTTTGTGCTTGTGGCGTTTTTTGGTACTAAAATTTCAAAATGCTTTCGTAGTTCGGACGTCGTACGAAAGGCAAGCTCGTAAAGACGAACGAGATTCGTTTTGCCAGCGGGCGACGGCAAGTCATCGAATCACATTATAATGATAAAGGAATCAAATTGATTTAGACTTTTTGTTTGTCCTTTTTGGTCTGATTAGAGTTCATTGTGAAGCGTGCTTTAACTGCTCGCGTGTCATTGTTGGTGATGTGCGAGGCGGTTAGGTTAGGTTGGGTTCGGTAACGAGCCGTAGGCTGGATAATAGCGACGTATAATGTAAGCGAGCGTCGGCGCCGGCGCCTGCATACATATGTTTGGTCTCGCCGCCAGTGTATTTATAGTATTATTATAGTGTGTTTACGCGACATGACACAGATTCTCATACGCGGCACTCTCGACCCGTTGTGAGAGCCGTGAGTACGCGAGGACGAGGTACAAGACGGGAATCCTAGATTTTTCTTCTAGGGTGGTACAGCCATTGGTAAGAATGATTTTCACCAGCGAAGTATATCTGCTCAGGGACGTTTTCTTCGGGATACTCGAATATCCTTATTGAATCTATTTACGTTGTGCTGGAGGGCCGTCTTCTCGCCGATCCTGTTCAACCGCTCTTGTTCTACACTTGAGGTATCGCTGGGAACGAATTCCGATAGGTTTATCTTATTCCTTGTTCTTTTCGGGTTTTAGCCTGGACTGGCAGCCATTTTATCTTCGGTGGGATTCGATGCGCACAATTTAGAACGCTACGAGAATTTCGATGCTTTTGAAGTCTGGGTTACGATCGACTGGAGTAGGCGCCTGTGATGATGGCCAATAAAATATTTTTAGGCCAATTGTCATACCGCTACTTAATGATTAGTATGGAACACAGGTGATGTATGAGGATGCTTTGTGGGAGTGGTGGGAGTCATCTTCTTGGAACGATGAGATTATTCAAAGGATACGAAGATAAGATCTACCAAAATGGAAATTTTATTCACTGACATAATGGCATGAAACGTGATTCGATGGAGGATTTATAAAAATAGATGATCGGTTACAGGGACTGGTTCCAGGAAGCTGTCCAGGAAGTGGAGCATGGCGTCGATGGCTTTCGTCGACACGTCCGTTGAAAAAGTTTGACCCTTCTTCACCAAAATCTCAAATCAATCGTCGCGTTTGGAAAATTGGCCAGTTTCCAAGGAGTCGACGGAAGATGATTGCAATTTTGGATCTCCTTAGACGACGTCCTCGCGTCACCCCACTTCCTCAACGTCTACGGATACATAACAATTGTTCAGGTGCGTTTACAAGTCGAGTGACGACTCGACTGCTGAGGTTGCTCCTCCCTATGGTTTTACGTACCTTTTGTTTTAAAATTACAGTCTGGAAAATACCCATGGAAAAGATTTTCAAAGACACCATCATCCAGCTGGTATCAACCAGTTCCTTTTGATTTACTATAAGTCTCGTTTAATAGGGACAATTGGTCATCACCCTCGTTACTTTACGGGTAAGAAAGTTTCCCAGTAGATACCTGGTGTACTGTTGTACTATGCAGTTACAGGTACAACCTGCTTCTACGGTATCGTAAACTGCTTTATTGTGCAGGATTTCCATGCTCGGTCACGTAGAGACGTCGAGTCTTCCTGGACAGTCCCATGAGGATGATACTAAGGACAGGAGGGTCTCGAGCATCTAGAAAATAGAGGACAGGAGTAGAAGGTTAGTTCGTGTGCTTCCAAAGGATCGGCGGATTATCGTCGGTTCACTTTTATTTACGATGCTTCTCTTCCACGAAGTCCGAATTAATGACGGCTTGAGGAGTTTTGTCGCCATTTTTTTTTTTTAGTTTGTCTTACCTCCTGTAGCTATCCCATCATCTACGTATGGATATGCGCTTCCTATCCCTATACGTGATACGTGTGTCCGACGCTGAGATTTCTTCGGGGAAGGTGCGTCTCGCGGATTAGCGGATAATTAATCCCGTCTCGCGGTGCCAGACGGGAATCTTTTGTGTGAAATCATTTCGTTTCATTCCGCTCCATTCTGTTCCGGAGCGAGCGCCGGTAGGCGCGGACAATGCAGGGCCGGTGAGCACGCATTCCATTCTCCGTAGGTGACAAAGGCCGCATTCCCGACGGACAAAGCAGGGCCGGAGAGCGTTCATTGTGACGCGGTATCCTCCGAGTTTATTCGTCCGTTCTCATCCAGCAAAGAAGACGCCGCATCCCCGTAGCGTCACATCCGCTCCTCAATGGACCAGGAGGTCGTTTCTCTTATTGCGGTACGAGAATCTATTAGATTTGTCATCTGATTATGAATAGTCCTTCGGACCTTTATCTTTTTCTTTTTTCTCCTTACCTTCAGCCACCATGGTCCTTAGACGTCTTGCACCTTCGACGTCCTCCCCGACGGCATCCATCGGATTGTTTACTTCCTTCAGAATTCAGATGGGAAAGCATCGGTTCCGGAAACCCACGAGGTCCATTCCTTGTAGATGATTAATGTCGATTAACTTTTCAAGAACGTGGTGCAACCTCCACAGGAGAACTGGCAAGTGTTCCGGAGTTTACCTGGATCATGAAAAATCACAAGGAGAGCTTTTGTATCGAGCTAAAGAATGACTGTGGCTGTAGGCGCCTACCGTAATCCGTTTTTACGTTCACAAGGACCGTGAACGATTATGGAAGCTGGACTTCTCGAGGACGATCATGTTATTGAGGATTAGGTAAACCGTGGCATCCGGCCCGATGCAGAAGCGAAGAATGCAGCGGCAGGTATCTACCATAGGGGGAATCTGCAAAAGTCGATCCTTTCTCTTTCTCCATTCTTCTCTTTTTATTCTTCCTCTGCCATCTTTCGTTCTCCGTCGCATCTACGAAAACGACGACGGCGGCGGCGGCGACTGGCAAGCAAAAAGGTTTTATATCCGCCATGGTGAGAAGACCCTGGTCACGGAGACGTTCAAGAATTCGCTTGCTACACGAGAACTCAGCATTGGATCCGTCGTGGATTGAACGACGGGACGATGGTGCAATCCTGAGACTGCATACGTTCTGCTCGGCTTTGAAACAGGCCCCCCCGACTATCCCCTTTACTCACCTCATCGTATTTACCATCAGCATTGGTATTCAGTCCTATCCCCTGCATTTGCATCCGATGCATGTACGCATTTAACAACTACGTCATTTCGAGCTGGTGTGAATCGAACAGCCACTTACCAGCGGTTCACGTTCATTGATAAATATCCTGAGAGCACCGCGAACCAGTCCTCAGGATTCTACGTACGTTCCGTAGACTCTCAAGAAGCAAGGGAATATGGTGCCGATGCGCTACGTGGACTCGTAGCCGACATACGAGCTGAGAATCCTAACCTATAAAGAGTAAAGGTATAGGACTAATTCGATTATGCGGCCGCAGAGAAAGGAGAAGTCTTGGTGTCAGGGTAGCAACTCGAGAAGCAGCCCGAGGGTTGGAGGTAAATGTTAAATCCAGGCGACATAGTCCCATTGGTCGGACGCGAGTCAGGAACGTGATCGTGAAGAATGGCCGGGTGAAAAAAGCCGTAAGAAGCCGGGTTTGAGCAGGGTGTGAGCCGCCCGGGTCGAGTTGCTCTTTTATTACCGTTGTATATACCGCTGTCCCGACTCTTGTCGGAGTATGCCTCGTATTGGGCCCCTTCGGACCCCGAGGTCTGCTGGCTTCGCTTCTTTTAGTCCAGGGTGGGGGCACCCACACGCGCCAACCACACCTTCCCAGAGACTCGGAGAGACAGGCACAGTCATTCGCGACACCCACCGTGAACCAGGTATCACGCGAGACGACACGAGTTTTACCTTTGGTCTTTGCTTTATTCTTTTTTACTCTCCTCCTTGCTCGCTGCATATCCCCAGCACTCTGACCTTTTCTTATCGAGTCCAACGCTTCGTAATTCTTTTAGGTTATCGGGGAATTTTACATTGCGAAGACTGTTAGGTACGCCCTGAACGCCAAAGATCTTCCTGTCTCGTTCTATGAGGAAAGTGCGTATACGAGTCTAGCGCGAACTTTTCTGCTTCGCTGTTATCTCTTCTCGGCATTACCGAGACGATCACGGCCGATCTTTCCCGATCGCTCACCGGTCGCGACACCAGCACCACTCAGTCGTCTCTCGTGTGTCGTGCCGAGGTGACCGTCTGCATTTCAGTCCGATCAATAAAAGTAACTTAAGACAGACTCCTTTATCGGTTTGCCAGACGTTTCACAGCTGTCTGCCACTGGTGCTAGTTGTCTATAATGTTTTTCTAACATTCCCAAAGAGACCTGGACAGCATGGTGCCTCTTCGGGGAATTTTATGGAACTTATCGTCCAGACGACGATGCTCATGAACGACCATCTTCGTCAGTCACCTACTGCAGTCAATTTCACCACTTCGTTTTCCTCCTTTTCATTCTGTGCTTCGCTTGATCTCCTCCGTGGGCACCTCCGCCCCCACCTTGGACCCGCAGACTCCCTTCTCTCTCCTCCTCCTCCTCCTCCGCCTCCTGGTGCCGTCATTCTGCCGGGGCGGCGAGCGCACAAACAGCGCAGCCAGCCAAACAGCCGCGGCAGTCACGCGTCGACCGTGTCAGAGCTTACATCGTTACTCGAGCTTCCCTTCGCAAGAGTGTCTCATTTATTTCTACTGCTCTTGGAGTCACAGTCACTCCTCCTCGATACCTTCTTCATACTCTGGCCATACTGGCAGTCTTCACTCTAGATTCGCTGTCATCCTCAGTCAAGAGTAGCAAGACGATTCTCGCGAGCACGCGAATGGCATTTCCTTGACGTTATTATCGTGCGCGAAGACCGAGTGCAGTGCCAAGGTGTGCAGTGAGAGTACTTAGACAAGACTGCGACACATAGACGACACGGGCGGGCCTAACGTCGTCTGCTGGACGACCGACGCCTTTTATTTTCATTCTTCGCTGCATCTGAATACACATCCTGAGCATCGTATACGTGAACTGAGAACTGTGTGCACGATGTTATCGCAACGAGGGATCATCACCCTCGGTTTGCCGATTTTCCTTGCCTTACTGTGTTATCCCTTACCGGCAAGAACACGTCGCGTCGCACCCCTCATCGAGGACGACTGGGCACGTCGACCACATCGAGCGGCCGGTAAGTTTTTCCATAGCTTTTATCGGTTAAACGATACAGTTTCTGATAGATAAATCAGAGTTATCACGAAGTTCCTTTTGAAAGCCAGCAGCAGCGGCGCACATCTGAAATATCGAATCGGTATCTCGGAATTGGTATCGCACGGCTCCTATCAAGCTGCAGGCGTTTTTGAATAATCCCGCGAAAATTCACTGATACCACGGATTAAGAATGGCGCGATAAGAAAATAAGAGAAAATTCATCGCCGCTATACGGATATCTTTGAACACGTGCATTCGCGACGATGCCGGCGCTCTGATCGCTTCTACTTACCTATCAAGAGAGACTCGCCCTTATGTAACCGACGTCAACGGGCTTTACTCGTAGGAACTTCTCATCAGTCTCACCCGGTATCCATTACCCACAGTGCCTCTGGGTTATTGTGCGTCTATGCATTCCGCTTTCCCAACGTGTTTTCATAGTAGATTTCCACGGGGACGCGTCAACCTAACATAACCTGTCGGTGCAACGACACCTGTTTTCGTGCGTTATCACGCCACTCCTCAAGGACGTTCCTATGTAAACCACACTCACGTACAGTGACAGCAGCATACGTGGTGGAGCAACCAACTAGTTCCCGATACAACAAACCCGATGTCTCTCGTAAACTATCACGAACCCATACGATCCCCGCGCACGTTCCCTGACGATGATCGATCATCAGGATCATCTTGCGTACACTGATAGCAGAGCGCCATGGTGACAAGGAGGGTTTCGACAACACGTCAAGATTAACACCCGAAACGATGGTTATCGACTGCTCCCACGATTACACCTTAAGTCCGAAAATCCATAAGCAGGGTGACACCAGTGTATGAAAAGATTCCAACAGATGTCACGCGTTCACGTAAATGTCAGTGCACAATGATCTTAACACAAATGTCCATTCCCTGGAGTCGTTTCTTAAGGTATGCATTACTTAACCTTGTTTTACCATAACTTCGCTTGACACAAGGTACCGATGCGATTACGGCTCGAGCTTATCCCGCTCGTATACACCGCATTCATTCCTAACCTAAAACCAGACTGAAATCTACACGACACAGGAAGCCGACGTCTATTGTGCGTATCTAGACACTAAAACAGGTATCAGTGAACGACTTCTTAACGATGACGACCGCGTAATTTCTTACGTGCACGAAACCCACGCGAGTCAATCAGTCTCAACGTTCCGTCTTTTCTCCTTCCCTCGCCGTGTCCCATAAAGACGCAGCACGCACAGACAGAACTGCTCGTCGAGTCGGCCTACCGAAAAGCACGTGGTACCCGACGAGTGCCAGTTACCTCCATCGTAAGGATAGGTAAACGCACCGCGTACGTACATCCCAGGAAGGTCGTGGCTGTTGGTATTACCCGTTAGCGCCGGCAGTACTGATAAACGCTACGTAATGGCAGAGAAGCGCGCGAGCCTAATCGTCTAACAGGTTTTTTGCATTAGCGCCGTGGGATTCTCGTCGGTCGTTATGTCAGGGCTGCCCCTTCCGCCGGCGCCACTGTCGACGACGGTCGCGTGCGCCGTGCTTTTTCTTTTTTTACTCGACTACGGGCTACTCCTTGTTTCACTCTCTGACATTCGGTCCTCCTCCTACTGCCGCCGCTACCTACTGCGGACGCCGACGTTGCGCCGCTCCACGTATACACAACTGCGTATACACTCGTCTCTCTGTGTATACACTCTGCTCGAGGACTGTCCCTCCGCGCGTCACCTTCGCCTGACGTCTCCACCTGGGGGTACGTGATTATACACTCGGAGCGTTAACAACGGACGATGAGCGTGTCTCGGGTAACCTAGATTACTTTTTTTTTCTTTCTTTCACGCTGCCGGAAGCGAGTATCGGGTAGGTCAGCGCCGGAAGACATTCCAGTGTACATCCAACTTCGATATATCTAACGCGCGTTAACGCGCTGTCTCCGCGAATCAGGCTTCGACGGTCCGTCGCTGTCGTATCGTGTTTCTTTCTGTATACACGCTGCGCGATATAACTGCACGAGCGAGAGAAGTATACAGAGACGAAGTGGGCGTACACGAGAATATACTACGAGGAAGTGTACGCAGTAAAAAGGTATATTCTCCTCGGTCACGTTACGCGCGCGTATCGCGCGTCTGGGTCGAGTTTACAAAACGCGCAATGGCCACCGTACGCGTACCGTCAGTCGAGACAGTGTACACTTTGTCCGCGATCGTAAGGACGTCGGACTATATACGTCGATTATCCTCGTGTACGTGTACCACCGTCCTCGGGTTCGCGGGAAGCTACGCTCCCTCGGTCCCTGTGTCCAGGTAACGTACGGCTACCGTAAACGGACCTTATTCATACCACGATCCCCAGTCGCAGATTCGTGGCTAATTGGCCGCAGCCGTTCGAGGACAAGGCGACCCTTGTACGTCAAAGTGGGTTTAGTAAGCCAGTGTGTTAACTAGGTACGGTTACGGCTGGACGTACTACCGCGAGTTTTACATAACGACGCTGATTCAGGAGTGTCCGCCGATCTCGTTCGTTAATCAATTCGATGATGATCCTCGTGGGGAATCGAGTAAACGAAAATCGTCTACCAGGCTCATCGTTGTCCCATGGGTACGTAACGAAAACTCTTTCGTCGGTGTCTGTTTCCGTTTAATTCGGTCCCACGTGTCTCCTTGGACCTTCACCGTTCGCTACCAATGGATTTCTCCAGAGGGCGAACAGCGAGGAGCCACTTCTGCGTTTACGTCGGTCCCGCCCGAGTGCGGCATTATATTTAGACGCGCTGCAGACACAAAACGACCTGCCACCTCCTTCGTTGCTTCTTACTTCTCTGTCTGTTGTATGCATACTATACTCGTTTGCTACCGTGGTTCGCACTGTCTCTATCTCTCTCTCTCTCGCCGGTAATGGAATCACGGTCGCCGTACGTGTAACCCACCGCTGAGATCGATCGAGGAAAGGTCTAGGGCTTCCGATTTTATGCGTTTCGTATGTCGCGCGCGAGAGCGACAGAGACGCACTTATCGGCCGTGAGGCGAGTCGGAGAGAGAGGCATGCAACGGGAGTACGAAAAAAAAAATTTAGAAACGTAAAATTGATATAATAAATTTTACTAATTCTAACGCACTTTGGCACTGACTCGAGTCAATTTCTAGATGGAAAAGAAACTTTCTGTCCTCTAACGTTTTTTTTTCTTTTTCATTGCACATGCTTATATATGGTGGCAACGCCAGACCAGTATCCTCGTTTCTGGTTTACCGTCTAAGGCACTGATCTCTGCTGGCTATTATTATTATTGTCCTTCTTTTTTTTTACGGTACACCCTGTATACGTACGTTACTCGAAAAATCCAAGAACCATTCCCCACTTGCCTACCGCCGTAAGCGTCATTCATTTCCGACTAATCAATCTGTTCTCGTTGTTCGATCTTCGCGATACTCGCTTACGCATGCCTTGTATGCAAGATCGACTCGATGATCTCGGTGCATCGTTGCAGATGACGTTTTCATGCACACGGGAATGCATTTAACTGGCTATCGACGTGCGCACGTGTACGCGTGCACCCGATGATGTAAATACAGAAAATAGTCGCGCAATTAAGACAGACAATGTACAGGAAGACGTCGTCGTCGTGCAGCGCAGTCGGCGAGGGTGTGTGGCGTCGGTGTCGATGCAGTCAATATAGTTGATAAATTCCTTACTGGTACCTAGAATAGTGTATACGCGTATATATATGCATTATGTATAGCCGATACACTGGCGCAACCAACATTTCGCTCCATTTTCCTTGTCTGGTTTACATTGGCGACACATTGTACGTATCCCTAATCCGGCACGTATACCTGGCCTACGGGTGTATAATTCCACGAACCCACAGGGCTCTGCCAGTGCACATACAAGGCCCATTGCTATATTATACGTATTTTTGTTGGTCGTACGTCTATTAGTTGCATTGTCTAGCGCTAGGCAGCGCTCGCTGCCGCTGTACGTCTCCATCTCGTTCGCTATAGGCGGCGCAGATCGCTATCGGGTTTGGAGAATAACGCGAGAAACCAAGAGGAGGAATGAGCGTGACGACAAGAGGAATACGAGGAACACGAGGAAGATGAGGACAAGCTGATACAGAAGTGATTTCTCTCGAAGCTGAGTCGACGTGAAACACCCGGGCACCGAAGTCTGTACGTGGATGCGCGTGTGGGACTAGAACGCACCAACGACGCTGCGCTCGGTCGCGTTGTAACGCGAAACAATAATATTTTAGCCGTGAACGAGATGGTCGATGGGGTAGAGGGGGGGGGGGGGAGGTTAAAAGATTCGTTGAGCAAATATAAAAATAACGTTTGGGACCTTAACTTCTTTTTTTTTGCGTGCTTCGCGTATCTTTTCTTACAACGAATCTTCTTCTCACGCACGGTTCCCCAAGGTCGTCGCGCGTACGTGCGTACACACGTGCGCGTATGCATGCGTCGCGACGAAATTCCAGCTCGCGTCGCTTCTCGCTTCTTAAAGGGTGTCCTCTCTTGCTCTCTCTCTCTCTTTTTTTTCTTGCTCCCCTTATTTTTCGTTCCTCTTCAGCCGGCTGGTCTACCATATTTTTCTCTCGTCTCCAAACCCACCAGCCTTCGACCTCCTTTTTCCTTGGTCGTTACGTCACTTCCTGCCTGATGGCCTCACCGCGACCTCCGGCAAAGTCAGACGCGCCCTCCGCTCTGCTCTCGTTATTCTTGCGCAATGCCAAGAGGGTGTGGACGACGTCGGTATAACGTATAGGAAGACGCGTTACTCTTCTATTGACGTGCATATATATATGTACGACATATAGGTGGAGTTTACAGGAGTTTGGCCAGGCATTTACGCATGTGTGTCATTATGACGCATGTGACTGGCATATATAGGTATACTGTATTTACACCGACTTACATACCTATAATATACGTGTACGCTTAAGTTTGCCCGCTGTGTATATCCCACTCTGCTATGTCGGCTCGTCCTCGGGTGGGGCAACTGCATAAAATGATGCACCTATATGCATCGCGGGTGCAGCTATATGCACGCCGAGCGAGACGGACATTGTATGCAGATGTCGTCGCGCACCCTATACCTACCGCGTCCTGATACTCCTCTTCTTCTCGCGTCCACATGAGCCGTGGAGCAGATGGATCGCGCGATTGACCTCTCGGGAATGCGAGTGGCCCACGGGGGAGGGGCAGAGGGGGAGGGGGACAGCTACACCCTCGACAACGACGTCGCCGTCCTCCGTGATGAATATTAGAGGGGGACGGATTGACTGAGAGAGACCCTGGCGCAAGGATGCGGAGGACTCGGATTGGAGTCTTTGGGCGTAACTGAATACTGGAGTAGTTCGCGGTAACGTACGGTAGGGTCTGTTATACGTGTAACGCACGTAACCTAACCTAACCCAACCCGTCTCCAACTCAGGACGAACATAGACTCGCGCAACTATCCGTTTGGGTAACGTAATTCCGTAACCGTGAAAAGCAAGCAACGTCCTCCTGGGCACCTTCCCGAGAACACCGGGCACTCGGGATTCTTGGCCAGTGCCCAGCGACAAGCCACCATCACATTGGCTCCGATGGCACTGCACTACGTACACACTGCACCCTGGTTGCTCTGCGCGTTACACCACGCGAAACCGTAACCGTACGATAGGTCCGTGTTACTACAGGCTCGCACACCTTTCTCCGCCTAAAGGCCGTTTCCATCGTGCGTTGCACCGGCGTCCCTACGTCTGCTCTCTCTCCGAACTTGGCAGCGCTCCTACGTGCGATTAGCCAGCTCAGGAATTTCGCAGAAGTTCGCCAATGGGCTGCGTCGAGTACACACCTGTCGTCACTCTAGGACGTTGGTCTGGCCCGGTGTATCTTGGTCGGTGGAATATATATGTATATTTATATTTAATTTATAACCAGTACTTTTTGGATATACACGTTAAGTCGCGCGCGTATGTACTCGGGCATTGTCTACGTACGGCAGACGCGTATACGTCGTAAGGTGAAGTGCGGTGTCGCTGTGGGTGCGATTTTTTGGTATTTATCGTATACGAGTGTTCGTTGGCTGAAATTGGGATCTAACGGAAATGACCGTCCGACTGGATACTGGACTGTACTACTTGCCACGACTCTTGCTGTCGTTGCCCCGAGCCTATTAACTATCCGTGGGATCCTCAGTCGAGATAGCTGGGCAGTTGATAGGTTAGGGTGTGTCGATGTACTCCGAGAGGAACCGTAAACGAGGTCCAGACCAAGGTCGGCTCTTACAATCCGTGCGTGACATCACGTAGGGACGTAACGGCATTGCGCGACCCGTGTCGGTCGTGTTCGTGTCACGGAGGAAAATCTTGATTGGAGCCACTTTGAGGGACGAGCTTTTAATGCGGGCTTCTCGACTATCGCCGGTTTGTCCCTTCCTATACCATGTCCCTATTAACTCTACGTTCCCATCCGTTTCATTTACTCGTACTATGTCAGCCGGCACGACTCGGCTCTATTCTACTCGGCTCGCTCCAGAGGATCGCGAGGAGCCGCGACGATCTTATTTAGAGACGCTGCAGCCTATTCGGGCCCGAGTGCAACCGAGTGACCAAGCGCCACGGCATAAGAAGAAGACGCGGCCGAGTATTTCGGGCGGCACGGGCCACTGCACTACCCCTACCTTTCGGCCGTTTGCCCCTACCCTTAGGAGCGACAGTGTTTTCTCGCGCACCTAGACCAGCCCCAGGACGAGGTGTACCGTTGCGGCCTGTAAATGCGGGGAAACATTGCCGCTCGAGATGCTCCGGACACGTCGACCAATCGGATGGAAGGACGCGAGGGTAGCCTCGGAAGGACCAATGAAAAGCGTCCCTAGACACGGAGCTCTCCTACTATTGGAGCATCGGCCAATGGGATTCTGGGTATTGTGCGAGCTGCCAGGGGTGACTCGAAACGTCGGCTCTCTCCTTGGTATTACGCGTAGACTCCTCCTACATCCCTCTAGTGCGGCCAATCGGTGTCCTGGCGCCCCTCGAGTAACCACCTCAGGGTGCTCCGATCGGTCCTCGTCCTGGCTCGGCGCAGAGAGGACGATGCTCGTGCGCGCTAATCGTCAGTGCGTGCACGCAAGTCACACCGGGCGTTCGGTGACTATATAAGGCCGCGGTACTTGGCGTGCTTGGTGAATGGCCCCTTGATCCAGATTTTTGTAGGGTGATTTTTGCCCACTCAGGGGCAACTATATATAGTGCCACCCGGCATTGCTTTGCTCTCACCGTGGCTCGGCGACAGGACTCCGCCCCGGCCAACAAGACACTCTTCTCCTTAACCTCTCTGTCTCTCTCTCTCTCTCACTCTTGCTTGGCTGGTATATCTATGTATGTCTTTGCTCTTCAGACCCTCCTCAATCTCTCTCTTCCTCTCCCTCTCTCTCTCACTCTCGTCGCGTACCCTCTGGGCTGGCTGTGGCCACCCGTCGTACAGGCCGCGGCTGTTTGTTTACGGCACGGGAAGGGAGGGAGGGAAAAAAGGAATAGAAAAAGGGGAATAGAGAGGACACGATTCTCGCACTCGAGATCATTGACTTCGTGTCGCGAAGCTGCTAGCTTTATTACAGGGTGGTACGTTCTACCACCTACTTCAACCAGGCCGTTCCTCCGCCGTCACTCATCCACACCTGTCTCGTGCATTCTCAGCACAGCTTTTCGCTATTTCACCGAAATTCGCTCTCTGCCGCTAACTTCGCCTTCCCCTTACCTCCCACTTTCTCTCTCTCTCTTCCCCCCTCTTCCTCTCTCTCTCTCTCTCCACGTGTGATTTCTCTGATTTCGTCCACCAATCAGCCCGCCGCTCTCTCCAGTCCCGCTTGGCAATGTGCCTGAGCTCTAGTCAAACACTGATAACTCAAAGATACGCCGTATATGCGCTTATAAACACGTTTTCTCGATTCAACCGACCGAGGATAACACACTGTGTCTTGCTGTCAGCATATTCGAATACTGTACCAACAACGCGTCCGAGTACTCCTCTCGTGCGCACTCGATTATTATTGTACCACCAAAGTATCGGAGCATCGGGAGAGCCGAGTACTCGTATCCATAATACGGCCTCGCCTTTTCTTCGTCTCGCCCTGCCGTCACCGCCACCTACATTCTCTCTCTCTCTCTCTTCGTCTTTCACTCTCCTCCCCTCTCCCCCTCTCTCGCTCTCTGCTTCACTAACTTCCGATCTCTCTGTGTATGTCTCTTCTCTTTCTCACAGAACTCAGGAGAGAGACTCTCTCTCGCGTGCCTCTCTCGGTTCTCCTCCTCGCGTTGGCAACGAGACACCGGCCATGCACGCCAATGCACCGCGCGCGCGATGCACCGAAGGCCTATTGCCATTCTTGCATGCTCTTATTTGATCGAACGAGACGCGACGCGTCGCGACCATGCCCGGCCCTCTTCTTTCTCTTTCTTTCTCGCTCTCTCCCCCTCTCTCTACCTCTTTCACGCTCTATAGGTACCTACATGGTACTGCGGGATAGACGTACATGGTACTATGGCGAATACACGGGTTCGGAACGAACGCAACCTACGCTCTCGCTCGATTCTAACCTCTTTTCGTTTTATCGTCGTTTCTTTTTAGTTTCTACTCGATGTACGACGCAGTACGGTTTGAATTTTTTATTTCATCGCGAAACGAATTCAGGCATCAGGCTCAATTTTATTGTGCAGAAATTGAATAGTCGTTTTTATAAAATTTATTATTTCGAACGCTCGCCAATTGTATGATAGTCGATTATCATTGTTTTTGTGTATTCCAACAGCTACTCGGTACAAACTGTGCATAGCATCTGAATCGGGTTCTTATCAGCGTCGCGATACTTGCTTCTGTCGTTATTCGAGATCCGTCAGTTGTTTCAGTGAATTTGATAAAAGAAAATAAAATATATGTATATACCACGTGACGTAACGCAACGCCAGCGACTCCAATTCAGACGCCGGGAAAAATTCGTACTACCGGCGAGAAACTGTCATCGGCGAGTTCGTACGGGTCAGCTGGGATTCTCGGCGAACTGTCAAGGGACGCGAAATTGCCGTTCGAGAGTCGCCCTAAGGTCTGACACGTCGCGGACGCTCGGAGACGATGCCTAAAGTTAGCGTAATCTAAAGATACCGCAAGTGCCGTAAGGACGTCGGACGACACGTAAGAAAGTGCCGTCGACCACGAAGACGAGTCTGCTGGGAGTCATCGCGGTGGCACGAGGATTCCCAAAGAGAGATGGAAGACGGACAGACACTCGGAGACAGCGGAGCGAGAGAGTGTGTGAAAAATTACGAGGACAAAAAAAATAAATATAAAAAAAATATAGTAGAAGGTCGCTCGCGAGTCACTCCCTCTTTTATACTCGCGCACAGTCGAGCATTCTCGGGCATTGTCGTACGACGCTAAATCCCTGGCACGCATGGACGCGGATAGTCATAAGTCACGCATCGTCGCTCATAGTTATTTACAGGCGGGCATAGTGGCGGATAGTCACGCATTGTCGCTCATAGTTATTTACAGTAGGACCGTACGAAGGGACTGATTAGTCGTGGAAGCGAGAAACACTTCGTTTTTATTTCTTCGTAAAATCATTGACGCAGCTTTCGCAGTGGCCGTTGGCCGATTTCAAACTTTTGGCGGGAAATTTGAAAAATTTACGTTCCCATACGAATTTCAATCGGACGTTTTCAATCGTACCGACGTAAACGGACGAATTCGAACCGGCTTGATCATACAGCTTTTGGCATCCGACTGTTGACTGTTCCGATAAATCGTCGACGCGCGTGAAAGCTGTATACACGGGAAGAGGCTAAATAGACTTTTCGAGGTTAGGATTAATTTGCTCCGTTAATTTGTACTCTTGGTAAATCTTTACGGACAGATCTGCTTTATTCACTGCTCCGGTTACAGTTACCGACCGAGCTCCTTGTTTACCTCAAGTCGTTTGGACGTCGGCAGGAAACGATTTTTCATTAGCACAAGACTAATTGACTGCGAGCTCGAGCGGATCGTTCGTCAAGCAATTCCACTAATCGCAAGGTTAATCGTGTACTGGGAACGCTGATAGATTATCACGTAAACAATATGAGATGGCAAGATACCGTGCGTAATAATATCAGTCGGTCGGGAAGTATTTTTTTTAACGTCTTATCATCTCGTGTCTACGTAAATAAATGCATTCGCGTATATGCACAGTGATTGCACTCGGTATACGTGGATACGGGCTAAGTAGTACGAGTCTCGGCTACGTCATACCTATAGTGTTTCTATGCGAGGAAACAGAGATGAGAAAAAGCGGCAGACAGTGAAACCAGACAGACGGACGGAAGGCGTCTCGTCCTACGTCTGGCTGGTGTTGCGTAAGACGTCGACGCCGACGTGGGACGCGCACCTGGTACACGAGAGAGGAAAACCGGCTCGAAAGAACTCGATGATGTCGTTGTCTTCTTCGTTCGTCGGCGTCGACGTCGTCTTCGTCGTCGGGATCGCCGTAGTGAGACTCGGCGGTGCCACTGTTTTATTTTCGTACCACTCAGCCACAGACGGGACTCTCTCAGAACTTTCAGAAGATTTCCCGCTCTGCGTTACTCCTCTTTGCAACTGACTCAAGAGACTTCCTCGAAGTCTGGACCATGGATGCTGTAGGGAAGACAGCAGGGAGTCGGACTAGTCTTTGATTTTTATTGGGGACTAATCTGATTTTTTTTTTTTTTTTTTTTCTTAAAAATAACACAGCGACGCCTAATGTGGACATTACAGTACACGATATACCGGGTGGTGTAATAATTAATTTTACCGTATACAAATATCTGCACACGTGGCGATAATTGAAAAGGATCGGACGGACAGAACGAGATCAGTCCTTAGGTATTTCACAGCTGTCACTCTGTCGTTACGATCATTGCGATATAGAGAATCGTCATAAAATTTTGAAAAATGAAAAATTATTTTTCTTCTGAAATCAATTTTATATGTATCCACGTTGCTTACTATACGAGCATTCGTATTTCTGTATGGACTTTGACGTGGGTATATATGTATACATGTAATAAAAATGACTTTCAATTAAACGCTTTAGAGACTCTCGTTAATGAGTAATGACAGCTGTCAAATATACTCGATGCCTCCGAGCTGAATGCGCCTGTATAGGTTAGTTATGGTCTAGGTTGGCGCACGGTTTGTAATTACCATATAGCTGCCCTGGCTTGAGGCTGTAAAATCTTTTTCACGTACGGGGTGGGCATATGTAATACAGTAAGGCAGATACGCACGCGCATTGCTGCGCGAACTGCCGACGTCCGTGAGCTTTTTTTCACGTGAAAACGAGTCGTGCTGGCTTCTCGGGTTGTAGTTGGATACTTATTATATATATGTATAGATACTGTACAGCATATCCCATATAGAGGTGTTCAGCTGTATATAGGCGAGAGCAACCCGCAGGAGACGACGCCCGGGTGTACGTATAACGTTAGCTCGGTCACCGGCTTCTACGCTCCTGCTATGTGAATTATCGTCGGCCTCGCAGCAAAATTATTTCCCGATGAAATACGCCTACTCGTCGCCGAAAAGAATTTGCCGGCGCGAGCCGCGCATGGGCGCAACGACCTCGTTGCATCGACAAAAATTTTATACCTCGGACACTCGACTCGAATATCTACCGGAGTACTCGAATGCCTACTTGCTTTGCAGTGCAGCCGATGCAACTGCTAAGCTGCACTTGTATCCGAATGCATTGACTGCACATGTGCGACACGGGCAGATACTGCTAGAATGCGAGAGCGACCGAGGTGAAGTGGAGGGGATGGATTTGGGTCAGATGAAAAATTAAATTTTTTTTGCATCTTTATTTTTGGTAGTCAAATGCATTATGCAATTTGGTAGGAATTTTTAGGGGGTGGGGGTGGGGGGGCGGGAGAGATGCATTTTTGGAATCCGAGGTCGAGGATCTCTTTATGTATGTGGGTTAACGTATGCTCGGGGCTTTGAGGTCCTCGGGTCTATGTAGTTCAGTTTCTTCTATCGTTCCGAGGGTGTCGTTTCCCGTCGTTCTTAAAATCGGTGCTGCTCGTTCCTAGAATCCGGGACGAGTCGAATGAATAAAATATGTCTCGGTTTCCTAAGGGCAAAGCAGTGCGTAACCGTTTTGATATTCAGCCGCGTACCGGCAGTTTCCACGATGCGCGATGCATAGGCAATTAGCGCGACGCGTTTGGGTATCCTTTACGTGCTCGGCTTTAGGTTCTGGAAGTCGATGGGTTTTTCGATTTTTTCATTTTGGGGGTTGTTTTGATTTTTTTTCGGCTGTATTTTGAATCACTCTTCGAGTCGTTATTGAATTTTAGGCTTATTTTGATATTTAAAAATTTTATTACGCAATTTTATTTATAGGATTTTTTTTTACACTTTCAGAATGCACCTTCGGCAAGCAGATACGCGAGCTTGGATCGACCTGGTTCGCCGATCTGGGACCTCCCTTCGGTGTTATGTACTGCATCAAGTGCGAGTGCATCCCGGTGAGTCGTTTTCATCACTTTTACGAACGCCGCTACTAGTTTCCATTCCTAGCTCTCTTTTCTCCATGACGATTATACAGGTCGTTTCGATTCAGCTATACGTCCGGACAGACACGTCTGACCTATCGACCCCTTGGCTCATGCCAGCTCCACCTCGCTCGGCGCTCAGTTCTCCTTTCTTCCTCTTCCCTCTCGCATATGCTTTTACGTTCGTTTCTATGTACCGGCTCCGACCGCACGACTTTTACGAGCGGTCGTCGCCACTACGATCTATACGGGAAACCTGTACCGTGCCGTACAAAAGTCATTGCACCTTTCTACAGTGCATACACGGTGTCCCATACTTTCTCTCCGGTCGCCGTTGCACTTTTTCGTACCAAAAAAAAAAAAGATCGAAAAAAGTTTATCAATTTTTCAAAGAAAAAAATTATTTTCCATAATTTTCAGTGATTCACAAATTTTATCAATCTCGAATGTATCCAGCCTCTCCTCGCCAAGTCACGTGTCTTCATCTTAATCGATCCGAGATTAATGAGAACGCACCGGTATAGATACGCGTGGGTGGTGGTTTTGGGCGAGGCTGTATGTCGGCGTCGCGGCATACAGACGTACGTGAACGCACGAGGCGGAGAGGAGCTCACCGGTCCACGGGTAAATCTTGATCTGGGTGACGTGACCCGTGGTGACTTGACGTGCTTTCTAATCCCACTCCCGTACACAGCGAGACAGACCGGCGGCCAACCAAAAGCGATACGCGTCTCTTCCCATCTTCTAATCCCATAATCCCGTAATTCCCCTGAATCTCCCGGTGTCCCCGAGCGATTTACGGCCGGTCGACATTGTCGGTGGTAGCTCGTATCGTATTATCCTCACAATCCCCTCAGCATCCAACTCGTGGACCCAGTATCATCCTCGGTCAACCTCACCGTACAGACGTGCAACACGGCTCAATTGGTATATCCGATATCAAAAGTGTATCCCCTTCACCCACGCTGTAGAAATAAAAATACTATATAATTCCATCATTGGCATACAATATACCTGAAACTCCCACTTATCAACTGTATAATAAAACAGTGATTTTCAATCCTTCTCACTTTTTATAGACCACCCCGTTATACTCTCAGCAATAAAAAGACACCAACATTTTCTACCGCGATCAAGTTTTTTTCGGAAAAAGAAATCCTAATCTTCTCTTGACAGTACGTACATATGCACACCAGGTATATACATGAACATATATATATATATATACACAAAATTCATCTGTATCTAAAATCTTTTTTACCAAACTCATCACGTCGCACGAGATGCTGCACCATGGTGAAATCCTTCGATTTTTTCCACCCACATCCTATACACCGATGCGTCTCACGTACTAAAACGACCCACGGTTACAATTTCTCCTTAAGGCATCGGCAGCATCCGCGCTCCATTCGCCAAGACCATCAATGCATATGACCATCTTGTTATCCTCTGTTTATACCCGTAGTATCCATCCCGATGCCGATCCCACCTACGCTTCTCGTCCGAGACACTCGATAGTCAAAAGAGGGCCCCCTCCGCGAGCTATCGTACACTTCCGGTGACCCCACCGTTCCCACGACGCCTACGCGCCCTCCTTCACCGACGCACGAGGACGCAACACGACGGCGCCACCGCCGGAAACAATAATTACCCAGCGTGCTTCGCACGATCACCGTCTGACTGGACCACGGGCTGAACCACTTGCCCACTTGATTCTCACTCTACTTCACTAATCGTCGTCCACTTGCTGCCGGTCGCTTATAAGCCTAATCGTAACTTCGGTACACACGGTATACGACGTTCTCGTGATTATTTACGTAATTGAATGATGATTAAATGTGTCTATATTTTATTTCATATTCGACACATATGTATATACATATAACATCGGGTACCAACGATTCGAGCATATGGGATCACGACTACCGGGTGCTATTGAATTAAAATTTCTTTTAATGATAAAAAATTTAATTATGCAATTTTATTGCAGTTGCATCTGCATATTTGCATTGGTTCGATGACGTCAATTCTCATGGGTTTGGGTGGTGCTCCGTTATAGGGGATATATAGATTGCACTTATCAGCTGGTTTTATTGTGTTACCGTGTATATATGTATATTCGATAGACTTGATTATATAGACTTGATTCTGTGACTGTCGGTGGCATTGCACCGATCGTAAGTCAAGCTGTACCCGCTATAGGAGGCTGCGGAGGGGAGTACGGGCGGAGAAGTTGCTCTCGTGTATTTTTAGAAGTTCGAGGAATGACAGACGCGCTTCGCGTATGAGGATCTATTGATAGGTTCGGGTTCCCTGGGGATGAGGGAACGAGTTGCTTTGCTGAGTCAGAACTTCGAGAGGGACGGTCTTTTGCTCTCGGGAAGACCGCACGCGCGTATTTCCGTACCTATGTAAGCGATACGATATACCTTGGCATGTAGAATGATATATGGAGTATATGGAGATTGTGATATGGAATCATTTAATCGATATATATATATATATTGGGGTGTGTAATATATATGCATTTGATACTTTGTAAGACGCATAGATGAATATCTAATTAATCATTTAATTGGCCTATTAAATTGTCTGATTACAGATACAGAAGAAAAGACGTATCGTCGCCAGGGTACAGTGTCGCAATATCAAGAACGAATGTCCCAAGCCTAATTGCGAGGAACCCGTACTGCTACCGGGAAGATGCTGTAAATCATGTCCTGGTGATTTCAGTAAGTTGTTTTTTTTTTCATCACCTCAGTGCCATTGGCGGTTGGCACGATTTTTGAAAGATTTTTTTCTTCAAGTTTCTCTCTAGGTTTCTTCATTTTTTTTTTTACTTACGGCTATTAATCGTTTGCTCTTATCACGAATGTCACGGTAATAATCGTGACGCTCTATCGGTAGACTAATCGCACGTTATAGTCGATAATCAATAACTGCCGACGCGTTCGATCCATCTTGAGCCTACCTGTATTCGTAATGACATCCGTGGCCGATATTCGAATGTCGAAAAATATTTGTGTCGCGTAAAAAAAAAACATATATATATGCGATCACGTGAAATTGTCGGAGAATCAAATTCGTGGCGACGCTCGTCGCCGTCGTGACGCCTAGGGCATCACGTGTTTTCTGTCTGCCCGAAAATTCCAGCTCGCATAAATTCAAAATATACACTGTATAGTCAGCATATAACTAATGGATTTTGATAGGGAAAAAAAAAAAGAAATTTAAGTGGATCCTACGAAATAGCGTGGAAGTTTTTCAGTGAAAAATAAATCGTCGTCGATTTTGGTTAGAAAAAAAAAAGTTGCAAGATAAGCTGCATGTAATTTTACATCTGGCAAAGAGTAAGGCAAAGCCATCTAGTTGTTCATGCAATGCATAATGCGTATAACGTATAGCGCCAACGTAACAGACTCAAAGCACGAGAGAGAGAGTGATAAATACGCGAGGGAGGAAATTATGAGAATGCCAGGAGAGAGAGAGAGAGTGAGAGGGGGGGGGGGAGAGACCGGGCGCCACGATTTAGCGCCATGGCGCCGGCTATATTACCGCATGGCGTCACTTCGATTAAGCCGCGCAATCTAAATGTAAATATTAGCATACGTAATGATCGGGCATAACGCAGTGAAATCAGGGAGCCGGCCCTGAGGTCGAAGTAGAAGAAATCAGCGTGCGGTCAGCCGTCTCGACATCGATCAGTGCGCTGGTAAGGTGGTGGTGGTGGTGGGTTGGCAAGGGTGGTAGGCGGGGGCGGGTGGGGGTTATAAACGCAAGGAAAGAAGAAGGAGAGAAAGATTCTCGGGTGTACCTCCGTGCCGCCGTACATTGCCATTACAATCCATTACGATCCATTTCAATCGACGTCCTCCACTTGAGAATCTCATGAGATCCATTTGGATCTTGGATCCTCGACGTTGCTCTCTGACAAAGGTCATATTACCCGAGATGACGTACCGGACAAGTTACTCCAGTACTTTGACTCCGTTCACGGGTGATTTTGTCCTATCGGGACGCGGCATTAAAAAATGAATTCCATCGGTCGGCACGGCACTCAGCCGAGCCGCCATTATGGTATCGTAAATGTAACTCGCTGTACCGGGAAAATTGGTCCCTTTGAAATATTCTTAGTGTCTGACGTGTCTCTAGCGCTTTGGTGGATGCTCGTAATACTTTACTCGTACTATTTTGGTAATGTAAAATTCCGCTGGACTGTCAGAACGACGAACGGTCGGGACATTGAGCCGAGGGTCATTTTCAAATGGTCAATGGGTAAATGACGGACGGAGGTTAAGCCAGCGACGTCTAATGGCCTCGTCTGGACGTGAGCGTACAGGGTCGCTGGGATCCGTCATTCTTCAAGTCCGATTCTAATGTCACTTACTAATGGAACCGGGCGTAAGGTCAGACTTTTATTCTCTGACGCGGCAGCGCCATATTGACGACGGTCGAGTTTCGCTTCTTTTGCCTTACAATTTGAAACTCGAGTTTGCTCGATCCCGCACCTCTCTCTCTCTCTCTCTCTCTCTCTCTCTCTCTCTCTCTCTCTCTCTCTCTCACTCACTCACTCACTTCACCTCTCTATCGATCGTATGCTCTCACTCTTGCGGCAGAAGCCACCTAGCCTCGACCAGTCGCCGCCATAAAGGCAACATTCAAAGCAGCGACGCCCGGCGCCAGTCGACTCTTTCCTCTCGTACTCGTATTGTTTATTGGCCGGCAGACAGGCCGAATGGCTCTCCTGGCGACTGCTGCTATCTTCCTCATCCTCCACATCCTCAACCTCCTCGTCCAGCTCCCACTTTCACGATCACCCACCACCTACTCCGCTCTGCTCGTCGCTCCTCTCGTCCTACCTCGTCCGCTGGGTACCTAATCTACTTCGCTCTAGTCCGCCATGATATTTTAACCCCGATGGAGGAAGAGGGGAGGGAGGGAGGCGGGCGGGAGATTCTTCTCTTCTCGTCCTCTTGGACCACTCTGTCCTAATCTATCTCGACTCTATCTTCTCTTCTTCTCACGTTCCAACCTCTTCCTGTTCTTCTTTCAGGCATGGACGTCGTTCAGGATCTACCTGCGCAGCTAACGACGGATGAGGAGGAACGCAGCCTGAAACGTGAGTAGCATTAAGGTCTTGCTCTCATGGAGCGACGACCACCACGCACATAAGCCTGAGAATTCGCTGAGATTCGAATGTGACCGCGTATACGTTTCCAGACTTCGCCACTTTGCTCTCCGGTCGCACCTCGCTTCCTCTACGTCGGGACGACCTGACGCCATCCTCGACTTTCAACAATGCCTACAATTACCTGGCTACTGGTCGCTTCACCTTTCACCGAAAGAATCTCTATTATTCGTTCTATCTGTCGGCGTCCACACCCAGACCCAGGAGTCTGCAATTCGTCGACACTTCCGGCAGCATCCTCGAGGAACAGACCATCAATCCTGTCGGTGGCGTGTATCAGAATGCCACGGGGAAATTGTGTGGTGTGTGGAGGAGAGTGCCGAGAGACTACAGAAAGCTTCTTCGGGAGGAGCGACTTCACGTGGCTCTCAGCTGGGAACCTTCGGCTACCCTGACCGGACAGTTGGCCAGGTACAGGGCGCTGTCGTCGGAACAGTTTTCAGCACTTTTGGAACCCACCTTGGGGGTAGACAGGTCACTCATGGATGGTGCCGGTGCTACTGCCATTGTCTCTGCATCCTCAGCCTCTGCTCCGTCGGTACATATATCTCTTGTATTTAACGGAGTCTTCCTTCCGAACGACGTAGCTGAGGTTCCTATTGTCGTGCAACTGGATCATTTGGATAAGGATTATGTTGTGCTGCGAGAGGAGATCTTCGTTAAGAAACCGTCGAACGAACTCAACGTTGGCGAAGTCCGAAGTGCCTTGTCCGGAGCTGATCTTAGGTTACTCACCAGAGGAAAACTCGTCATCAGTATAATGTCCAAGAAGGATCCTCAGGCGCTGAGACTGAGTGGTGTCGTCGGTCCCAGGGTAACCTGCGACATGTACCAGACACTTTTGTCCAGTGAGAACCCGTCCACTGCTGCTGGTCTAGCTTGGGCTTTCTTAGACCGCACTGGAGCTTTGAGGTACAAGAAGCACTGTTAGCGTTATACGTTTAGGTCCTCTGGGTTAGTTCAGACATGAAAAAGTCATTTTGTTTCAGATACGGTGTCAACCTGGTGGGTTTGGAGGAAGAGAGTCCTCTGGTTACTCTAGTGGACGAAGGTGGGAAACGTCGTCTGGAATTGGAGGATCTGACACCGTCTTTGTTCGGTAACTTTGCCAATGGATCATTGGAGCGACCAGGTCCTCGTCTTCTGGAACCGCTTTTCAAGGGAGAGCTGTCAGTGGTAGCTGCTTCGCATCTGGGTTCGCTGCTACGTGGACGTCTTGTACAGAGACCAGTTGCTGATGCCAGAGACACAGCAGCGCCTGTTCTTCTTCGTCGCTTTGAGCAGGAACCTGTTTCGAATGGACCCATAGGCTTGGTCTGGGCAGCTATCGATCTGGACTGTGCTCTACATTATGAACTTGAGATATCAGGATTGTCAACTGACAAACCTCTTAAGCTGTACCTCGAGACTGTACCTCTTTTGGCTCAGGGTGCACCGGTGTACAGGAGACTCCTGGAAGAGTTCACTGGGACTGTTTTGGGAGGTTCGGTTACTGGTCTGTCGCCTGTGGAGTTGTACAGGATCGACTCTGGAATCGGCTTCCTTGAAGTAGCTGATAAGGATACCGGAAGACTCCTGAAGACCTCCTTCAAGACCAGAGTACCTCTAAGCTGTTTGCCGCACTATGCCGACAATGATGTAGCATCCGTAGTGGCTTACAACCTTCAGCCACCCAGGTCGGAATTCGACATGGGCGCTTGTTTCCATGAGACGAGGTTCTACGAGGAGGGCACCCAATGGACGGCGAATTTGGATCCTTGCTCCATGTGCCACTGTTACAGAGGAAGGGCACAATGCGATCCTGTACCTTGTCCACCATTATCCTGTCCGCCTTCGCAGCAAATTAAGGCTGGTCCTGAACACTGCTGTCCCATTTGTTCAAGTAAGTGTCCACTGCGCAGTCATTAATTTTCTAAGGGAGTAAGGATGCTTATAAAATTCATAAAAATGGCGGAAATTATCATAGGCAACAACAACGGTACCAAGAACATAACGTCTACGACCAAAGGATGCACACTGGCTGGTCAATTTCATTTAGCTGGAGCCAGTTGGCACCCTTACTTGCCTCCTGCAGGATTCGATACCTGTGCCGTGTGCACTTGCGACGTAAGTCTCTCAATCTATCTAATTCAATTGATTAATAAAGCTTATCAACAATATTTAACGTATTATCACTCATTTGCAGCCAAGTACTCTAGAGGTCAAATGTCCCAGGGTACAGTGCCCGGTACTGGACTGCGACCAGAAATTAGCATTCAGACCAGACAAAAAAGCTTGCTGCAGGCAATGTCCAACAGTTATCCCAGTAACCGGTACCATGGGAGACATGTTACCCAGGGATGAAGCAGCAGCGTCAACCAAGAGATCATCCGAGGAGATCTTAGCCGCAGGTGGCTGCAAGTATCCTCTGGGTGGTCCCTATGAGAATGGAAAGGAGTGGCATCCTCGAGTGCATTCCCATGGCGAGATGAAATGCGTCAAGTGTCGATGCAAGGTAAACTGATACCTCATCAAATCTATTACTTCCTATTTTGCTAATTTACGTATCCCTGGAGGCTGATACCATGAGAATTTCTCTTCTTCTATCAAGCCCCCTTACACACGACAAATGTCTAGTCAGCGTCTCGCTGCGTTTGCGTGACGTTACGGTCACAGACAGAAATATACACCGTAAACAGTAACGGAGCGACAACGGGATGCTGCGTTGCGCTCATTGCATACACACCTCCCAGTCGGTTCGCAGGGGATTAAGCCGTGTAATCCACATGCACACACGATGCCTGCCGATAAACACGAGTAATCTAGCAGTCCGATAAGGCAGAAATTTCCACGTCTCAATGTCAGTCCGAAGACGTGGCGTTGGGACGCGTCGACCAGAAGACCCGATTAGGGACGGTTGTCTCATTTCGTTTTCCTCTGGATCAACTGTTTTGTAAATAATCACAAGTGTATTCATGTTCCTGACAAATAATTCTATGAAATAGATGCTCCGATGAGTGCTATTTTTGGTTACAGAACGGTGAGGTTAGGTGCGACAGGAAACGTTGTCCCAGGTCGTTGTGCAACAGCATAGCCCAGCAGCTACGACGTGGCGGTTTAATAGCGGAGACCGACGACTGCTGCACGAGTCAATGTCGACGTGCACGTCGTCATCATAGGCAACATCAGCATCAACATCAGCACCAGCATCACGGGAAGCACTCGGTGACTCCTCGTGAACTAAGCTGAGCCACGATGTTCTCCAGTCCAGACTTGCCACCATGACAAGATCGCTCCGCCACGTACCAGGACGGATCGATCCGACTTCGGCTCGGATGGGTCCGCAGACGTTCATTAATCAATTGGCTTTAATCAGCGAGAAGGAGAACGGAAGCCGGCGATTCGACTGCGGCCCCGTCGGCCACTTGTAGAAAACCCACCCTTTACTCCCACCAGTAGCAACGACAGCAGGATTAACTGAGCGAAGAGCAACATAAACAGGAACAGTAGCAGATCAACAAGCAGCAGTATCGGATCAGCTTTAATCGAGTGGCTGATTACGAGATAAGAAAAATAAAATCATCCTATTCGATATCGACCAGCAGTCAACTTCCCGTCAGTGAAAGGAAAAAAGAAGAGAATTAAAATTAAAAATCATCAGCACAATTTTCTACTCTACCAAGTTACCCATCAACCAAAGAAGACTGAAGAACCTTGACGACGACGTCCTAGGCTTTCGTCGCGACGCCCATTCGTCCATATCCGTCGCGCTGATAAAACCGCGACCCGTCTCTTGTCTTCCGTCGACTAATTACCGTTTAATCATCAATCGCGAATCGACCCTCTAATTAATTACCGCCATGCACCATTGCCACTCTTCTACGTGCCTTATTCAAGGCCGGTACTCGCGAGGACAACCTTTGACCCTGGCACGATGCGAATATCACTTTTATTTTATTTCTTCCTCCTTTTTCTATCTTTCACTACCCATGGATCCTCTGTATTCACCTGCTTCCTTACCCTCGCCAACTTTCACTCCCACTTTCTTCCTACACCCTCGCGAAACGTTGGCCAGGGTTCTTAAAGATTCGCACTGTACCTATCTGTATTATCAATTTATATTTTATTATTCGAGCCTATTTAATAAGTTTATTACTACTCAATTTATTTATTAGTAGCTCTCACGTAATCGTATAGGACACGACAGTGTAGGTATTAACGATGTGCGTTCAAACTACATTCGCAATTTGGATGTACGCGAGGTCAGAAATAGTGAGGAAGAGAGAGAGAGAGAGCGAAATAATGGAAAGTACGGGAAATGCCAGAGAGAAAGAAAAAATTTATGGGGGACGAGAATTGCGCAAAAAAAAGATAAAATTATATGCGTGTAGATTGTAAAGGGAATTAAGAAATGCGTCTGCATCGTCGTCTAGTCTAAAATGAAGGAGCCGGGAAGTTCGGATGACTAGCAGAGAAGGTCTTCTCTCCGAGGAGGGACGACGCACGATTGACGGTCGTTCTACATATATTATATATATATATTTTTTCTAAAGGGTTTCTGACCTTTCTTGTTAACATAAGTCGTAATTGATTGGCAAATGATCAATTGCTATAAGTGCCTTTGTCATTCGCGCAGTCAGCCTTACTCGTCTTTGCTAGGCTAGAAAAATTGATTATTAATAACTTGTACATACATACGCATTAACGATAGTTATTATTATTATTATTATTATTATTATTATTATTATTATTATTATTATTATTATTAATAATGTTATTTAAGCTACCCGCACGGCCTGAGGACACATGATATTAATATACACGTTAGGTACGCGCACTTGTTATGTTCTGAATCGATAACTTGGGGATGACGCCGATGACGAGGATGATGACTTCGAGCCGTGGGGGTATGGCGAAAAAATTTTTTTTATATGAACGCGATAACTGTTAAGACTTTTGTATTTTTTGTTTGCGAACGTGTAGCTAAGAGGTTGCGAGTAATGCGTGTGAGCGAGAAAGAATATGATTAGAGCGAATGGGTGTATGAAATGGAAAGAGTGATGGAATTGTAGAAGGTAAGAAAAAAAAGAAAGGAAGAGTGAGAGAGGGAAAACGTGAGAATATGACAAGAGTGAGTAAAACTACACGTTGAATCTTAAGGGAAACCGATGCTATTCTATACTGTGCCAAAACGTTATCAATTAAACGATTATTAATATCGAATTATATATGTTATCTACGAAACTTAGCTCATCGTAACTGCATTGTATCGAGATAATTAATTAATGTACCTTGTTGATATTGCTAATAATGTAATAATAAATCGTAACGGTATCTGACGCGAGTACGCTATTATATGTTAGAAGGATGTGTATACCGATTTCAGTATTTTCCATAAATAAATGAAATTTAATGTACGCGTTATTGGCAAAATCAATCGACAATTTTTACTTTTTTTTTTAATCGTTAAATCGTTAATAGACAAGATTTTGTTGAATCTCAGGGGTTACGCGTTGCGCCTGTTAACAGGCAATTCGAAATACCGAGCCGTATTAGGCATGCGCCTGTACGGCTGCAACCAGACTTGCAGCAATCATTTTCTGTGGTATGATTTACGGCGTTGATATGGCGGGAGGATCACATTTTCTTATCTTTTACATACATTTATTTGTAACCGTCGCACGATAATCTCGTATGGTATTTTTAACACTGCATTTTACTTTGATATATTTTATAGTCATTTTAGAAATACTTGTAATATGTATTGCACAGCTTTTGGAATGATATTCGTATTTCATTAGATTTTTGATTTTTTAACAAGCCGAGCGTATCTAAGTCCATCGTCCAGTGCGTTCAGGAGCAAATCTACATGGTGAGGAGTAGCGTTCACTCCCATCAATCCCATCCTCATGATTTTACCTGAGGTTGGCCCAAGACCACCTGCAAGTTCAACCTTATGCCTAGAAACAAAAAAGTATACACGTTTGATAAGGTGGATATTCTCCAGCAGGAGTTCTTGGTATGTGAAATGTCATTGGTGTTATTACTTTCTCATGGCTTCTTCGATAACCAATTGAAATTCAATATTCTCAGGAATTCTTATCGGCACAATCGTAACCAGACGATGCTGCGGATTAGATATATATAATTCCAATCCGCGTCTACGAAGACCTTCCTCCAGTCTCAGTGCGGCAGCCTTGTGTCTCATCCAGGATACCGGAAGGGTCTCCTCAGCCAGCTGTGCCAAGCCTTCTCGAAGTCCATAGACCAAAGTGGCACATATGGTATGATGATATACCCTGGGCCCATCGAAACATCCCCAATATCTTCCAAGCATTGTCATGTCCCAATACAATACCGGGATTGGTGTACGACGCTGGAATATCTTCTTTCTGATTAAAAAATATTTACAATTGAATCCTAGACACGAACGATTCGCAGACGACTGACGTATTCAGGTCTAATTAAGTTGCAGAAATGATACGCAATAGGATCGTATAAGTATGCAGACCAGCGCACGCTGAGACATCATCGGAGTCATCATCGAGGCTTGGATGAACTCAGAATCGATTCGGTATGCAATCTAGGTAGTCGATGACTTAATGCTTTTACCCAGGAGATCCTGTCACGTCGTCTAATAGTTTGTCCAGGTCTACTTACTCGGCAGCGGGGCTAAAGGAAATGGGAGTGATTCCTGGAGGTGCTCCCAGAACCTTCTGACTTCCTGTATAAACCACGTCCACACCCCAACTGTCGGTGTAAAACGGCTCGCCACCTAAGGATGCTACAGTATCGACTATCAGAAGAGCTCCGTATCTGAAAAGGTTTATAACTATGTAACACTTTTATTAAATTAATATTAATAATAATATTAATGTAATCTTACCTATGAGCCAGTGGACCGATACCTTCGACGGGTTGTTTCATTCCTGTGGATGATTCTGCGTGTGCTAGAAAAATTACTGCAGGACGGTGTCTCTGCAGAGCCGCTTCCAGATCAGTCAGGGTGGCTGGTACCCCCAGTTCCGTCTCCAAAAATTCTACCTGGTCCAGTATACGTATATGTATTGTCACCTGTCACACTTTTAAACTTAACAATCACTCACGTGTGCTCCTAATCTTGTCGACATGTTCGCTGCACGGCCACCCCACTCTCCAGATTTGATTATAAGGACGGTTTCACCAGGTTCAAGAATATTACCTAGTGAGGCTTCCATACCTGCGTGTCCTGAAGCACTAATGGCTAACGTTAAGGTATTTTTAGTTTGAAAGGCATATTGGAGACCCGCCTTGATCTCATCCATCAACTGAAAAGGTATAATAAAAAAAATTATTTATTAAATCATAATCTATATAAACGTACTGATATTACCTTTAGGGTTTCTGGATGCAAGTGCCCTAGGAGTTGGTGCTGCAAAGCCTTCAGGACTCTTTCTGAACAATTACTGGGTCCTGGTGCCATTAACGTTTTAACAGGAACTACCAGCGGCTTCAAAAGCTCCTTTGGTGGTTCCAGTTCCACTGCGTATTCCTTCCAACCGTACGACATCTCGATAGGTATGGTTTCTTTGTTCAAATAAAATTCCAAGAGATTTTCCTGTAATTATTTTTCTTATTAAAATTATGCTTTTTAGGTGAATCAGTATGACAGTTGGTAATGCACGAACTTCAATATTCTACAATGTCTCTTGGCAACAACCAAATGGATACTGATGCAAGACAAAATACTTACACTCAACATTGCTTCTCTTATCAGCAGGGCTAATGATAACCTCAGCCTCGTTAGCAAATCAAGCTATATTGTCATCTTGACTGAACAAACTGCTGGGTTGCCAAAATATTGTCAGTGCCAATTGGCTAATAACAGTTCCTGATGAAAGTTGTCAATTCAATATTCCTTTGTGAATAATCATCTGTGTAATTATTCATGACCATTGTATCATTGATTATACTCTACAGATCAAATAAGCGGATTAACTGTACTAATAATAAGTGTATTACTTTTGAATAATCCTATATAAACAACTGGAATCGACATCTTATGTGATAAACCCGCCTTTCCCAATAGTCTATGTGAAAGTCTAGATATATCAATTTTGTACAGACTTCAGAAAATCTATAGTCTACAATTGTTACTTTAATTTTTTTTATCTAGTCATAACCACTGATACTGATAAACACTTTAGTGTTGATAAATATTTTTAAGGCAAAGTTCATTGTTACCTAATAAATAATATTTTGACAGTCAACGTTTATACTTGGTCGACAAAAAATCAGAGGTAATATCAACAATAGATACTTTTATCACAATTCATGCATATACCATGATAACCCAAGGAATCCTGAGACAAACATAAATTCAATCATTCGCCTGACAATTTAAATCGAAAAAAAACTGCATTTCTCGATAATTATTTAAATAAAATTATTCCTTCGCCATTACGTTTCTTCGTACTCGACAATATCATGTTTGAACTTTGATATTTCTCACATTGTAAATCATACGGATATATAGCCGGTTCATGAATTTTGATTTTTTTTGGAAGAAATCAAAAACACTGATAGTCACTGTATTAAATGTTTGTCAAAACTTATGCATACGCATGATTTACACTAGATTTGTTTTCCCCTGTTTCAACATATAGTTATGTAATTTTATAGAAAACCACGCATTATTTTATTAAGGATTGTATTGCTCGATAACTGTCTCAATGAACTCGTGGAGCAACTATACATCTTGTTGTTTAATTATGAAAAAAATTTCATTTACGCAGATTACTTTATCAGATAAACGAACTGTACTTTTACCTTATTTTAAGTTTCAATACGCTTCATTGCATATGTAATAAATTAAGTTAAATAAACAAAACAATTTGAAATGAAATTTTCTTACGAAGAAGGTAGAAGAGGACAATTTTTTATTTAAAAATCTCATATACTTACCGAGCCGTTAATTCAATGTAAAAGTTTAGGATTTGAAATAAATAAAAAATAATTCTTGAATCGTTCATGAGCTCTCGCAGGTCGAAAAGCTCGCAGTGGGCGTCCAGTTAATTGTATCATGCATGTCTCTTTAACGTATTCTTAAATTACGTAATTAAAAGTATTAATCACGACGATGCAACTTTTCGTGCTCTCTAATGCGCATTTATTGTTGCTGTTGTCGTATTGAATAAATACTAAAAATACATCGGTATCGAGAGAAATATTCAGAGAGCAACGATGATTTTGCCATCGAAAATCGAGTTTACTATTAGTGAAACATCAGGGGCTAGAAAGTGGCACGCAGTTCCGCTACACGGCTCTACAGGAAAGTCCTGTGCAGTTCGAAATTTTACGGCCTAAAATCGAACTCTTTATCGGGGGAGCATGAACGATTAGGAGATGGCGCTTTTACAATGAATGGATCCAATGGCATGAAACAGAGTTTTGGAATTTTACGGCCTAAAATTGAGTTCTGTATCAAGCGAGCATTACTGGGAAGGAAGTGGCACGACACCTCCCGCTGTCTCTACCGGAAAGTACGTCAGTTTTAAGATTTTCCGGTACAGAATCAAAGTTAAAATTAGGAGGTTATAATGGGGCTAGAAGGTATTTAAAACTTATTTGAATCATACGAAAATTTCGTAGACCTTATCGATGCATCTTATTGTATTATTTCTAAATGATACTGTTATATTCTCCTGATAGGGCACACTTCATATTGAAGGGAAATATGTAAATGGCAAATGTATTTATTAGATTTACTGGCACGAACATTAGTACAAGTTATACTTCCACGCAGTTGGGCCTTGGAGCAATGTTCTCTGACGATGCTGTGTCAGCAGATACTGAACACTGAATATTGTTCTTATCATTATTATATTTGAAAATTGCTGTATCAATTTATTAAATAAATTGACGACAACACACAGAGTAAAAATTTAAATAAGACTTAGGTTCGTGTTCAAAAACATTGAAGCTGGCTGTACCAATGGATACTTTCTCTAGAATTTATTCGTAATTTCATCATATTACCGTGGCAAGATGTCGCACAAATCATCGCAACGGGCGTATCAGGATGATAATTAATTCTTTCTGAACAGCGGGAAACTTGAATTAGTCTTCGAACTCGGTTTATACGTGAACGACGCTTCCTTATCCACCAGCAAAACGGCATTCCGGGCCCTTTCACCTGATGCACTTGAAAGTGAAGATAGTCTCCTTTTGATTTTTAAAAGATTCAAACACCCTTGGATCCACTATCTACTGTCAATTAATCTTCCGTAGTGCGAGAGAAGGCATATTCGAACTTTCCACATATGTTAGAGGCAAGATGATAAATCAACGGATCCTCAGTTCTAAATCAGTTCCACAGTTTTTCATTCTCTCTAATCCTCTCTCTACTCGCATACGCGAACCAGTAAGATTAACAGGCTGCTTAAATGCCTCAGTAAGTTACGTCATCGGATGCACAAGCATTGTTTATGGTTAATTTAAACGCAATTTATTTCTCTTTTATTCAAGAGATACTCCAAAAATTGCCTTATTTATAACAAACTCAAAAATTTCACAAGACCAACCATTCTTTAAATACACAAAACTCCTCCAATGATTTAAACATTCTTATTAAACAATCGACGAAAATTCTATAAAATAACACTCATGTAACATTAATTTTTAATGCAATTTAAAAAAAAATCATAGGTAACTCGTTGCATCCTGACGCCATTACACCCTCACTTCTAGCTAAACCGCCGAAGTCAATTGTCGAACCAGCATTGAGTCTGCTGCTTCGTTTAAATTGCCGTCACAGATGCATCCGTTCCAAGAGAAAATTCTCAGGTATTACCGTATCGTCTATACTCGGTTGCAGCATCAATAAGTGTCTATAGACATCTAAAACTCTATGTAATTCAGTGTGAGAGTACCTTTAACCCATAACCTTTTCGTGTCGTGAAGTTCTGGTGCCGTTCCGATCCCGAAACAATGGGACGCGAGTCTTGGCGAGTTTAGCCGAACGATACTACGAGATTCAGTTGAGTGTCCGCAAGGCGGCGCAGCCGGTTCGCGTCTCAGTCAACAACCAGTGCAGTCCGAACCGTCGAAGGGAGTGTGTCGTAGGAACGCGGCAATCTTTTATCGATCGGGATCGAGACTTGCCATTCCAGCGTCTCCACAGTGGTGTGTTGTGTGCCTAAATTCCTAGTAAGAAATTACATCTGTGTTTGCTTCCTAATACTGTTTGACATTGTTATCAAGTGAATGTGTTTGACGAGAATTTGTTTTCGTACTGTACACAGTAAGAAAAAGAGTAGGGAGAAAGCAAGCATCCTACTACTCTGATTTTCCTTCTTCTTCTTCTTCTTTACACGGCTGACCGGTCCAAGAGGGCGTGCGCGCCTACAACAATGGGCGAACGCCAAACTATTTAATAGAAGAAAATTACCCCTGTTATCCGCCCTTAATTTAGTGTGGAAATTTCGCTAGTTATCAATAAGAATTTAAAGTAGTTAACTACATTACTAATCGAGACTCCGTTACTTATTAACGCTGTGTGTGGGCAAATGTATCTTTCACAAGTGGAATCTTCCCTTTGGGACTAGGAACGGTTACTGGTGAGTCTCCTCAAGAGAGTTTTTCTTAGTATTTTTGTTGCCGCTGTATAAACCGCGTTCCGTTAAAGTTTGTCACAGGTGCCGGGTGCGTTCTTTTGGCGGTCAGACATTCAAAATCCACGCGAGACGTCGCCCAAGTGGCTAAATTTAACTTTAATGTTTGACCGGGAAAAAAAAATCCGTTTTATTGGAATTGCCAGGTAGATGGAAGAAGCACAGCAACAAGTCCTTCTTCTGGTTAACTAGGATGGTATACGTGTACTTTAAGCCATCGTGAATCAACTTGCAAGTGCAACAAATAAAAAGAAGGCAAAGAGCAATCTTTTTGAAGCATCCTTTATGTTTCTCATCCACGAAACGAGTCACTCTTCTATTTACTGCTTAGTATTCTGTTCAGGACCGTATTAACGTTATAGACACGTTCAGCCATGAAGACTTCAATAGGTTCGTTTGAATTGACACACCTGAGTATGACAGAAGGATACCCTCTTGGAAATGGTCTGAGAGACTTTATAAGTATTTAGATCCAATAGAAAAGATAAGACTGGCATTGTGAAAAATTTCCTAGGAGCCATTACAAAAATCGACGTCTGTCGTAACGTTCCTCTAAAAAACTGGAAGCCCAGAGACACGTGGAGAAGTCAGTGTAATATTATTACCGTAAACCAACCGTGAAGAATTGTACGTAGTGGCCGGCAGGATTTAGAAAGAGTGAAGTAGAGGAGTAGAAAAATAAAAAGAAAAGAAAGAATAAGAAGCACGGGTCCTCCAAATGACAGAGTCCCTTCCAATGGGACAGCAGACTCCTCAGGGCCCCAAGAGACCCTTTAAAAGTAATTTGGGGTTCCGCCCGGCGAAACAGAAATACCACTCGCCCTCCCATCCGCGTCGTAACGAGACAAAACACGCCGTTTAGAAGGGCCCGGGCGCATATTTCGTTGTCGCAACAAAATGGCCCCCCCTGAATGTCCTGCACTGCGCGCAATTCTTTCTCAAAAATCATTTCTAATAATATATACATACTTATGCTCACATTCTACATCTGCCGGTAGGCTAATAATAAACGTTGACCATTGACACGAGCCAGAGGGAGCGAGACGTTATATACATACACATATCTGAGAAATATTGGTTGTCGGAGAGAAATAAAAAAAAATTTATTTCGAAATAGGGATTATCAGTGAATCTCTATTTAGTTACCTGAAAATTAACATGGTCTATGATATTTGTATACGTCGTTACAGGCAGCAATGTTATATTTTTGAAATTCAAATAGACTCGACGAAAATACGTTTCTATAAATTTCTGAAAAAAAAGTATTACAAATATTACCTAGTTTTTCTTTTCTCTATAAAGTACATACGCCTTTCTTTTTTCTTTAATTGATTACAATCTCTAACCTCTTTTGGACATATGGAACCATCAAGGTCTTCCTATGTCTTATCGTCTCTTTAGTCAGGCTCCCTTCGGTAATTCATTTTGCGTAACGAGTAATGAGCCGATGCGGGCATCGGCCATATAATTGACTCAGGGAAGTCATTAAGGCAGGGTCGACCGCTCGATTTAAAGCCGTACCCTCAAATTCTCATGCAGGATATGAGACGTGTAGAATAATTTCAGACTGTGGACTGTTTCTTTCTGGTTGATTCAGGGCACCTGTTTTTCTTCCCCCCTGTATTGTCATTACTCTTATCTACTGGCATATCTTATCGCTGTAGTCTTCCTTTCTGATTTTTGTGTCCCTTCCGCAATCGGCTTCCGCTTGCACAGGATCCGCTGCACTGGTCAATCTTCTCTCCGACTCTTCTTGACACTGGTAAATTGGGTTTGATACTTTGGAGACATTTTTTGTATATGCATTCTTCTTGGAATAATGTCAATCGAAATCCTCAACCTGATATTCATTCGTTACGCTTAAACCGTACAGTCGTCGAGGTGTATCAAATACTATAAGGTTCCTATAGTCGAAGAATAAATTTGTATCCACGCTGTACACTCTTGAAGAATTTAGTCAAGTACCATTAATACGGTTCCGGTACACTAGTCACGATAGGGTCCCTTTATCGGCACACACAATTATTGCCTCAATAATGCTAATGTCTTTTAATGGTCTCTTATAGACTGTGTAAATAGTACGTACCCGCAGTGCCGTAAGAATTGTTGAATGTAAACCTAGTAAAAAAGTGTTAATGGCAGTAAGGAATTTTCTACACGATTACAATTGTCAATTGAAAGTTCAACGACCAGCTTTTGTTTAATAACGAATAATAATATTTGAAAAATAATCTTAATTAAAAAAAAATATAAGCTGATTCATAATCACAATGTTACAGTGATGGCGACTAAGGATTGATCAAAGAAGAAGAGGAAAAAAGGAAGCAAGACTATCTCGTTAGGATGAGAAAAGGATGATCAATGGCCTCGTCCCTGGGTGCGGGTCCTCCAGGTCTGGCTCCAGGACCACGACGAGCCAACCTGGAGTTTCCACCGCCACCGCCGTATCCGCCTCCACTAGGACAGATCACCCCTACAGTCGTCGTAGAGGCGAGTCCTTCTACGTCCTCCACGCGGCATCATCAGGACTACTCCTATGCGTACTATGAACCAGGACCCAGTCGTCTTCATCGACCTCTGTTACCTGAACAACCTCCACTGCGAGAACCTGAACCTCTGAAACGTCATACCTATGTGACAAGATATGGTACCGAGGAGAATATCTATGAGGAAATCTCTGAACTCAGGTACCGGCTTCTTGGTCGAGCTAATATTGTCAATGATAAGAGCTAATTGTCTTTTGTAATTAGGGTCTTGTGTCACTTAGCATTACTCTTTTGAACCCTTGTGGTGGACGTGTGATTTCTCACTTTGTTCTAAGAATCCTATCAGTGCAGTTCACTCTAGGAGAGACACGATATTGTTCAGGATGATGTATGCTCTTCCACAATGGGGATTTTCTGCGGAACCAGGGTTATCAGTGGCCAGTTGCGATAGGGTAGTGATAGTAGGGCAAATAAATGAAATTATAATAATAGTCGGTTCACTTGTTACTTTACAGCCGACAATGTCGCCGAGCACAGGGTACGCGGCGCAACCTTTTGGCAGAGGAAGTACGAAGAGTTCAGTCACGTCATCGTCGTGTATTGGGGGAATTGAATCTCAGCGTGGAGGCTATGTTGATGCCAAGTGTTGGTACCGATGTTGATTCAGCTCCAAGTCATCCTGAAGTATCCGTCGATGAACTCTTGGCCACCGTCGGTCCCACCGATGAACTCTTGTCGCCTGTCGGCTGCGACCTGGACAGCGGTTTCAGCGGCAGTTCAAGTGCTAGTTACAGGTTCGTTGAGAGCAGACGTTATATTTGATTCTGAGTATAATTTTATTGGATACTTAGAGAGCGTGTTTGCTGGCGGTCCAAGTAATATTCTTGTAATGCAGATAATGTCTTTTTATTGTCTGGGAACATGTCGGTGCTTTGTTCTCCATTCAATAGGACTGATAACACCAGTTCTGTCGGCAGTTCTGGCTAGTGGGATTTCTGAAAAATCGTTGGTAGGGAGTGGATCTCATTGAGGGTAAATATTTATTTGATGTCTCTTTTCCTAGATCTGGCTTGGGATCACTCAGAAGAGGATTGGGCAGGACAAGTACCCCGGAGCTAATAGCCGCTAGTGGACAGAGAAAAGGGAAGGCTGTTATGCTATGGAAGAAAGGTTGGAAGGGATGGAAAAAGCTACAATCCCTTGGCTCAGTAGGACACAAGGGTGAGTACTTAAAGTATATACATTGGTACACCTTAGCGTTAAATTTGCCGTCTCTCGAGGTCACGCCTCGACTGTATTGCGAACGGATATTGCGTTGGGCAATTCGTCGGAGTACTTTGTAAGAAATGAACCGTAGATCCTAGACAGCCAGTGAGATAATTTTCTAAGGAAAGTGTGAAAATTCCTATCAAGATCATGACCCACTTGATTACGTCTTGGTGTTTTCCATGGTTTGTTATGAAAAGGAGGGGCAAAAAATACATGCTGTTACGTAGAGAAAAGAAACGAACCGTAAGATTTCATTTATTTTCATTATTATTTTTTTAATAACGACGTCCGAATTCCACAAAGGTCAGTGTGTATTAGTTTTTTTCTTTTTCCTAAAAAGATCCAAAAGAGGTGATTAAATTGAAACAACCCTCGGCTTCTTTCTCACGTGCATCAGGTCCATTTGGCCCAGCTTCCTACGGAGGCTGCTACAATAAGAATTCTCTTGCAAGGATCGCAGCCAGGCGAGAATTAAAAAAAGATAAACAAGGAGCGAAGGGGAGAAGATCGAGAATGAGAAATAATTCGTTTGGTCTACCTGGGGCAAACGGTGGCTAATGCGATCGTACGCGGAGGAGGATGACGGGACGAGGTGATGCTGCCGGTTAGCAAAGTGAAAACAATAGGAGGAGGATTGTAGGGCTGTTAATAATGGCCAGTGGAATGGCTGAATGGAGAGGTATCGCGCTCGTTCATGAGAACGCGGCCCGAATGACGCAAGCGCTTATTCGTTGGACCGGCTCTCGCGGTCGGCCGAGTTAATTATTGGTACTTGCTGAGGGTCAGCGAAGGGTCACTCGCCAGAGGAGCAGATGCGAGCCACGTGCATCGTACCCTCTATTTCATTCTTTCACTCTTACTCTGTTTCTCCTGGTGCCCCTCTCTCTTTCTCTTTCTCTCCCTGCCCTCTCTTTATTTCACTTCTTTATTTTCACGCTCAGTCTCTCCCTCTTGCTTACTTACGTGAACAACGCACTCCTCTGTCTCCATCTCCCTCTCTACCTCGTACTCTTATTTTGTGTCCTTGATGCTCGATTGTGTACATACTAATAACCGATTACGACTAGGGTCACATGATTGCCGAGATGAACAAAAAAAAGAAACGATTACCGACTAACGACAAAACTTTTTCCAACGCTACGACATAGGTAAGACCGTGGAGCCTGTAATTAACGAAATTTACGTATTTTTGATTGTCATTATCTTAATTAGGCAGTATCGAACCTTTATTGGCTTATCAGTTTCACATCTTATTGGCAATCTTCTCTACGGCATGCAATATCCTCATCATTATCGTTCTATTTTCCTCATCCCGTCTTTTCGTATATTCCAGAAGCTCCGCCAGTCTCCGCTCCGTGGCGCACTCGTGACTCTCATCCCGATCAGCAGCCACCTTTCTCACTTTCCTACCACGTTCCTTGGTATACTCGACTATGCTACTTGCGCCGCAGCCATTCTCCTCCTCCTGGTATGCATTTTCCTGGCTGCGCTTCAACTTGGACAGATCCTTCACTGATATCGTTGCCGAGGGCTGTACTGTCTTCAACGACAATTCCGTCGCCCTTGGTAATCTCGATACGGGATTGTCCTTATTCACGCGCAAGCTTCTCGATTCCACGAGACTTACTATCCTGGAATTTCATCATTTTAAATCCGGTACGTAACTTACCGTCTACGTGGATACGGCAGAAAATCATTGTGACTCTCTACCTTACCGCCCAAGTCGATGCATTCAGCTGATACAAAGTGACTCGAGCATTTATTTTACCATCGGATACACGGTGAACGAACTTCAGCCGTTACGGTAATGACTTGCACTATAATCAAGTGGTTATATAATAATTAGTACCTTGAATTTTTAACTGAATTATTCGGTGCCCTCGGGATCTTCTCAATCTCAATGTAACAATCTTCCTGTAGAGCCTGAATACGTTGAAGAGCATCTATGGAGTCCTTGGTACCCTTCCAGTCCTTGTAATCCTTGTCGATGTCGATGTCCTCGTCTGGTGAGGCAGTCTCGTCGGGCGTTACGGATACGCAGAGAAATTCGTGAGGATCGATAGGACCGTCATCTACGTCATCAACGAGAACGGACGTCCTCTGTGCGAATCCAAGGACCTCGTCGATCGCCGTATAAAATGGCCAGGATACGTCATCCGCCTTGTTCCTGTCTCCGTGTACTGGATTTTTCAATTCCTTTTAAGAATTAATTATTTATTACAAATTTTTCTTAGCTCGGTTACACCGACTACAGTAGTACCACCTTACTTTGTACTGCTGGAGTAAATTTGACCACTTTTTCTTGAGCACCCTGTAATGCACGTCAGCCATTATTGTGGGAAACTCCTCGCGCATTTGTCGTAGGATGAATCTGAAATTGTTTTTTCATTATTTCACGGAAATCATATCTCTGCGTTTCAACGTTTACTGCAGACAGATTCGTAATAACGATCGAAATGAAACGCATGCGCTGGACAATCGTCCTGGGAAAATAAGAACCGGGCTATAACATTTTTTTTTCATTATTGAGACTCAGATACCATCTCTATTATTAATATATATATATATATTTATACACACACATATGAAACTTATAAGAATAGCGAGAAAAGAGGAATAATTTATTCAGCGCTTGAAAGTCTCTCTGTACCTTGCTGGTATTCGTATTATACTTTGAGACTAGTAATGGTATCGCATTGATAGTAGGTATCCGGTTATACGAGTGTTGTATATATTATTCTGTATCACTTTGTGGATTAAGTATACATCAAGCGCAGCATCCGAGAACCTGCGATTCGTAGACTCGATAGCAGACACTTCTTTCTCGGCGTATAAGTGTCGTAAAATGTGCACGCGGATACGCGTACAATGAGAACAAGATGCATCGGGTTATCGCGTTATGCAACCATATTATTATTCATGTGTTACTTGCGAATGGGTGAACCTAGTTGGTGACCGCGTGCGAGTTGTGAACTATTTTCGAATTCAGAACGAGTGCCATTGGGAAAACTAGCGTGATTATGAATCAGGTGGTGAGGTGATACTACTAGGCTCTGTTTGCGCTTGATGTTTGCATCCCCAGGTTCTTCTTATCGGGGCCGACTTTGTCCTACGTGGTTACCGTGGACAGTATTTTTCATGCGAAATGACGTATTCGTTTAAGGGAGCCTGACCTCTCATGGAAAAGGAGGCAGAGAAGAACCGAAGAAAAATTGTTCAATTAAAAAAAAAAGTCAGCAAGGGACTCTGTTGAGTGTGAACGTAGGTTGAAAATTGTCCGACACATCGTTTTATAAAAATTGATCTCTTTCCAGAGGATATACTTTTGTGCTGCAGCAGCCGCAAGCTCCACTTGTATATACAGTATACTAATTACTTGTACTTACTCCCAACCCGCCTGCGCAGAATACTTGCGACCCGTGAACAGCTTTCCATTTTCCTTTCTCAGCTGAATGAAGCGACACGTGAGGTTCTCGGTCCCTGCAAGAAAAAATAGAAAGATCGAACGTTAGTGAATGAAACTGGTGAAGTGATTGATACGGCATACTAATGGTAATGAATCATAAAATTGTGTTAACGAGACGTGTCACGTCAATCTCAAGCAGCAGTTGGCCGAAGATCGGGACATCTCAGAATCATAGGAAAAACACTCACATCGGAACTTGGTCTGGTGATAAGCCTGCGTCATAACCTCGGATAGAAAAACTTATCATGTTCGGACGTTCTAATGCGTACTAAAATGTAGACCTCGTTTCAGTCCTCACCGAAAATAAGAGGGGATAAAGCTAGTGCAGGCGGTGGAGAGAGCACAGAGTGAACCTGCAGGTAGTGGGGATGCTCCAACGCAAACTCATTGGCAGACGCCAAGATTATTACCAACGAAAACAAACCGACTCGCCATCTCTGCATTGCACCGACAAACACCCTCCTGCATCCGTTGCACTTGGACCCCAGAGAATCGCTGCATTACCGACAATCGTATCGTTAGTCCTCGACCTACCCACTGTGTTTACAAACTTGTGGTTTGTAATTCTTTTTTTTTTATTATCCACGTTCGAACCGTGACTAACGGAGTGATCAAAAATAAAAGTGCATCACTTTTTCATTTTTCATTCCCTTCTAACTTCAGTCTGCTCTTCGTTGTTCAGTATTCTTCATGGTCTGCCTGCACACGTCGGAAACGCTACGCACTTCCGCAGTGTCGGATTTCGCCTTGTTAAGAGTCTCGTATGTCGCGCTGGATAATTTTTCGAGCATCCTAAACGTTTTTTGCTCTGGAACTCAATAATTAGTATGACCTTATTTTTTCTGGCTGTCTCAAGAGTTTTAATGGGAATCGGGAGGATACGAGTTTGGAACTTTTGAAGCATACTGTACCTCCTTGGTGCATAGTTGAGACCTGGAGGGGTTGGTTGCATCGTTACGGTGCAGCTGAGAGCTAGGCTCGTTTGTACACACGGGATGCACCGGGGATCGTAAGCGTCACGCTTCTTGAATAGGCCAAAATTTTCTCTGTTCCCTTTTCTCCGAGCCATTTAATTAACTTTACAATAATCTCATGATCGAGTGACCGAGTCACAGCATCCTATGCTGGTACACGACCTCTGGCTATTCAGTCCTGACCCAATGCTTCAGCAATGTGTATGCATATCATGCTATTCTGTTCGTTGCTACTGGCATTCTGTAGTTGGGAGATTGATTGTGCGCGTTTCAAGCAATACTCCCCATTCATTATGGTCTCTACTTTCAAATAGAATATAAGCGTCACAGCATTGCCGGTAGATATGCCTGTTTCCTGGAGCAGCGTGCTCATAACAATAACTGGGTTGTACTTTGGTACACACAGGCTCCTTCAGCTTGAGAGTATCAGTCGACTTTCAACCCCTTGTTTGTTTGATATACATATGTGCCCATAATTAAAAAGTGGTCTAAGTCATATATTTCTCGTTTCGATATATTTAATGAATTTCGTTAGAATAAATTAATATGATGTGAAATAACTGATAAACTCTTTTTTTTTTAATTTTGACTTAAACCACTTTCATAATCATGGGCACATATATATTTCTATAAACTGAACTCAGATGGATCAACAGTGGATTTTATTTAGACTTTAATTATAAATTCCTAATGTTAATCGGATTGCTATGGCGAAGACTAAAGGTGGATCGGACTGAAAAATTTAATACCATATAATTCTTTATTGTTTCTTATTGTCATACTGGCTATCTCCATATTGCAAAATGTTTGCTGTTTGACAGCTGTCAAATTGGAATGTTACCTTTGAGCTGGATGACTCTGTATACATCTAACGTGTATCATAACGTAAACTAAAGATCGACAACAGCGCCATCTAGTATTCGTATAGGAAATTATGAGTTTCATCTCTCACCAACCTATACCACTCGCTCACCCTGTCTCTCTTTCTCTCGCAGCACTAGGTTCACAGTCTATCCCTGTGAGACAGTGCTGCCCTCTCAGTCATCTAGCTTCGTTTCCCATCAAGCTCCCTCAGTGCATGACGGCTACGCGGTCCGGCGCCGCGGCCATGTTTACCGTCTCGCTGGTGCTTCTTTGTTGCCGCATTGTTGCCGTCGTAGACGACAGCGAGGACGCTCCGAGTGTAATTATGCCTACGGGCGGCACGTGTTCGCGAGTGAAGTGAAGTGCACCGTCGACGGATTCCTCGACGATGGACGAGCTTCACAACGGCGTGGTCCTCATAAAATGTGAGTGTGGTGTTCACGGCTTCTATCCTTCGGAAGCATCCAGGAGTCTGTCGAAATATCAGGATCAAACATAGTAGTAGCGGGCCCTTGGATACAAGATACATCAGCGAAGCGTCCTACCGTCATCTACTACACGGGAAACAAATAATTCTATCAAAACACCACGTTATAGTATAACTATTGCACGCGACTTTGTTTTTATACTAACACATAACTATATTGTTAAGTATTATAATGAATTAGAAACAGTAAGAGGGCATTTACCGCGGGTGGCCTATGACGAGACCCTCTCCCTTTCCTGCCACGGTGAAGAGGCGCGGCGTAACTATTGTCCATGCTTGGTACTACAGTCTGTCGCCGTTAAAGTGATACCCCACGGACTTTCTATCGCTCGTTGCGGCATCGCCAGCTGGTAAAAAACAACGCGTAATGTTTTTCATAAGAATTTCTGGTTAGGACCTCTCTCGGAGATATTACTAATTGTATCCGTCTTGGTTTCGCGGACGATCTTTCCCTTCTGTTACAGTATAAGAGAAGTTAGCATTCATCAGGAGTTTGTTGGTTCTTGAACGTGACGCTCGGTCCCTGAACTGTTTTGCGTGGGCTAGTATGTGTCAGGATGCCTTGAAACATCCCGGGAGGTGAACTATTCTCCTCGGAAGACCATGACCCATCTACAAGTCCAAGATGTTGTTTTACGTGTGCTGGTTTCTCTCTCGTGATTTTATTTCTTCGTGCCAAGAAAATATCTATACTTATACCGCGATGTGTTCAAAACGAAAATGTATATTGACATAGGTTTCCAGTTGTCGGCTAGGATGGGTTTACGTGTCACTGTCCCCCCCGGGTATGTGTGGGCAGTGTATTTCATTGAGATACCGACGTTCAGAATATCAAGTGGTGGGAGTAATTTGGAATTTTTTTTCTCTTATAGAAATTACACAGTAACACTTGGTAAAATAATATCACAGTCAGATGCCACGAGGATGCCCTAAAATAACATCCTGCACGATGTTTAAAGAATATCTATAGATATTCTTTGGAGTCCTCGAAATAGTCGACAATTCTTTGCTGACATCTCTGATATACAGACCACATGCTGAATGACGAGGAGAAAATGATCAATGCGGATTATCAATTGTATCAAGTCATTCATGAGTTATACTACCATATAAACCCAGTACTGGAACGCCTGAAACCCGTTTCCAATGAATTCCCACCATTGTGAGTAACGAGTTTCCATAATATAATATTCAATCACAACATAAGGACCGTGAGATCAAATAATCAAAACAGTTTCAGATTTATTTTTAAGAAGACACTGAAACAAAGCACAATCATTGCAATCGCCAATCCTGATAGAATACTGGAAATACGAGGCAGCGATCTCCCGAGCAAAGGCCTAGAGGAGCACAATTAAATGCGAGGGCAATTCAATTAATCACGCGTCGCACAAAACCGTCCTTCGCCGAGAGTTTCCGGAAACGTAAACAGGATTTCAGTCTGTCCACGTATAACGATCAACGGACGCACACTGTTGATATAGATAGAGAAAAAGAGAGAGAGTGCGATGAACGAGAGAGAAATAAATATCACAAACGAAATGGCTCACCGGTGTCCCAAGAAGAATCCGGGAAATTAGATCAGCCACTTAATTCAGGCCAAGTAATTAAATTCCACTCGGCTACTCTTTTGTCCGCTGACAGTCGAGCAAGCTAATAGGATCCTGACTCATCCGCCATGTTGAACTACGTATTCGTATCGTTACTGTAACTATCATTGTGGATAACTTTATCGATTTCCGTATTCCCGTGGTCCTTATTATATATATATACGCACATATATATATATTTAATTTCATCTGCAGACAATATAAAACCTCTGTACAATCGAAACTCGCTCACAGCTTGTGGAATCGATAGCGAGTGGGCGAAGAAGCGGCCCATTGTAAATCGTCCGATATAGCTGATTCCCACGCGATCCGGTTGCGTTCCCTGGTACACCTGCGTAGTTTGCCCTGGGCCTGCTTGCGTAGGGTCTTTCACCATCCACGGTACCTTGCCAAGACCCAATTGCACACTTGTAAGCCGAAGGAAAGCTCCGAGCGAGTGTCCCTTAATCTCCTGGGTCGGCGAATTACGTATTTAATACGTGTAGGAAGTATACAGTGCTAAATAATGATATGCTATTGCGTATTAACCGTAATTAGGTCGTGTCCCAGTGCTACGAGAGTTTACATACAATTAATTTAGTCAGGGTCTGTTTGTGCGTAGGACCCAAAAGACCCAATTACAATAGAAAAGAGGAACTTGTCTTTCACGAGATGCGTGGAGATGTTTTGTGGACGTACAATTTTTTTTTTTTCTTCAATTTTGACAGAGACCAAAAGATTCATGCTGTCAACTTAACGCCCACGCGTACAGGTTTTTTCGTTCCGCGGTGGTGGTACCACCTGCGTGGTTCGCCTAGGGCCCGTATTCGTACCCAGTTACGCGGTATTAAAGGAAAAAAAAAATATTATAGAAAAATTACATGCCCTATTCCATGTACTCGACTGTCTATATACTATATAAATATATATATATACACACGTACACAATCCACTGTCCACGGTGTTCAGAAAGTCGATGAAAAATCAAGAGCAGACCGAGCGAGCGGGTTTCGTAGGTGGAATGTTCTCGCGTGGGATTAACAAATAAGCTAGAAGCAGAAACGATAAACCCACCGTACTCCTCGTGTACCAGCGTACAATCCTAACGGAAAGTAACAGCGGTGACACAACGCGTACGAAGAAAAAGTACGCGTAACGTAACAGAGCCAGTATCCTTCGGCATCCTTACAAAATTCAGTGACGAATTTCACTCCCCGTCTCCTTTGCCGTATAATATAAAACTGTTACCGCATGCATTCGTATATCACCGCATATAATTAAACGAACCTCAATGTACTTTACTCGGAGTCTATAGTACTGGTCTCTGGTACGCTTACACCGATACTCTTTTCCGTGCGAGCACGTAGTGGTAAGAGACTCTAAACGCTCTTAGCAGCCACATAGAAATGTATGTATGCATCTCGCTATAGCAACGCGCTTAAATGCTATGCTGGTACATGTGATATGTAATAACTATATATAGTATACGTTCTGCTCCGTTGTATACACATTGGTTATATACCACTCGTGCGCCTATAGTCTATAGTACACCAGTGACTTTATATATATATATACATGCCTTCACATACGGGCGGTTCTATGGTTACGTGTCCTGCGTATCTGTAGGTCTCTCTCTATATATATATATATATACGCACATGACTGATATATACCATATACGCCTGATACGCAACGTGTGGGTAGATGCTACAGCGAGAAGGAACGACTGACCGTCGAAGAACAGAGTGTAGTATCGTCCCTGTGCTCCGCTCAGTCGGTCGGCTCTCGTTTTCTGCCGTCTTTCCTTCTCGCAAGCAACACTGCGATTTACGGCTGCCAACACAGCCACAGCCTTGCTTCGCTATTGCCAGTGTTAAACAGTGTCAGTGCCGTGAGCCGTGTTGTTACTCGTTGTTATTGTTCCCTGTTAACTATAAGGCGGAGAGAACCGAGTGCGCGTCGTTCGTGGTGCTTCGCTTGCTCCTTGCTCGTTCAAGCTCTACCAGGAGGTGGTTGTTCTTGCTGTCGCTCACCTCTTCGCTGTCTGCTCCGTCTTCTTAACACTTCGCCAATGGTATTTTCTCGCTTGGGTATTTATTTTGTTCACCAGGAGGCGCAGGCTACGTGCCAGGTTCTCTCGCTCTCTCCCACTCTCCTGTTCCTCGTTCACTTACTCCCTTTAATCGCTTCTGCACGCTTTACTCGTTCCTTTGCCCATACCCGGGCTACCGCTCGGAAATGTCTTTCTCTTCTTTCACGTCGAACGCACGCACCCTGCGTACCGTTTTAGAACTGCTGCCGAATCCTTTGAATCTCTTTGATCTGTGTCACGTTACCGTTTCCTAATGCCCGTGTTACCTGCCTATCTACCACAATGCGCTATACATTTACGCGATTAGAGCTTGTTGTAATTTAGTTATCATATACTGTTACCGTACTCGCTCTCGGGGTACTATAACGAAATCGTATGCTACGTGTAAGAATAATCGCTTGGCCAAGTTAGCGCGAATTCACTATGTACATTTCAAATTAATCGCGATATCTTATATTCGATACCTTTGATCTATACCAGTGTCCTCCGCATAGACTTGCGCGAGTTGGGAACGGTTTTTTTTTATACGAACCATTATGCAACTGCACTGGAACACCTCCATTGACCCAAGGTCCTTCTACTAACGTAGCGTGGCTTGCTTATATATCGTGTATCTTCCTATAGTGAAATCATTTGAATTTCAATGTTTCATTATTCATCTACAACGCGAGTCCAGGATCTCGAAATTATTTGGCGAACATATTTTCGTCTTTCTCTCCGCTCTATCGACAACGACCGAGAGAGAGAAAAAGGGTGTTTCAGTTTATTTGTTCTAGTCGCGCTAGGCGCAGAATTAACAAGCGCGCGTCAGCACGCGGGGTTAATAAACGGGACGTTAAATAAATCCTGATCCAGGGAGGGGGGGGGGGGTGTAGTGGTGTTACCAGGAGAAAAGGGAGCAGAGGTTTTATTACCTCCCGCATGAAGTTGCAAAGGGGATTAAAGTATGTGTGCTCCGCGCTAACGCACTGTGGTCAGAGAATTAAACAGTGGTGTGTACGAAGCCTTATAGAGAAACGGCGGAAACGGGCTCTCTGGACTCGGCCAATAATATCACCTCCGTACGCCCTTTGCTCTCATCTTCCTCTCCGGAGGCCCCCGACGTCACACGCACAATGCACTCTCGCCGCATCCGATGTGTCGCACTGCGAGACCATTGCTGCGTCCAGGGTGGGAGAGGCAGTACTGTGCCTTCCGTCGCCTCCTCCCTGGCTATCCTTCTAAGCAATTATTACATTCCCACGTTCGTTTTGTAACGCACCGTCGGAAAAATATCATTTTCGACTAGGAGTGATCACGTTTTGGGAGCATTCACAAAAATTGTTGATCTTGCACCGATTTCTCGGTGAGTTACTCGTAGTTGTATGATTTAAAAAAAAATAATGTTTTTTTGGCCTTTTTTTCGTGTTGCACGTTTTTTGTCGTTCTTGATTATTCTCATGAATAAATGAAAATAAAATCACCGTCTCTCGGTCGCGAGTCATTGAAAAGCGCTGCAGATAGAATTGAACGGCGGCGTGACGTCAAATTAATGCGTCGTCGACTTCCGCTGATAAAGCATCAGTTGACTGCTCATTCTTGAAGTTGGAACGGCGACGTACCGACTCATCCTCTGTTCCTTGTAAAATCTACGAAGGGAATGATAATTTTTTATTTCTCTTTGATGGTCAATCCTTAACGTGGAGATGAATTCGTCGCAGTTGCGGTGTTGCGATAAACCCGCCTTTATAAATAGATACTTCCGTCACCGAATGACTGTATCCTAGAGAGAAAGAAGGAGAATCGAAGCACTCCTGTCTTGACACAATAACCGTGCATAATGATTATAGTAAGGACAATTAATTTGCGTCCGAGAGGCCCAAAGTCAAAACCCGTCGCCCCTGCCCACGCGGAACGATCGGGTCGAAACTTTGATTTATGTCCGTTTCAAAGGAGAATGGAGGAAACTGTGTATAGTGGTGGCTGACAGGGTCTATTTTTTTAATGATGGGTTTTTTTAATTTGTTATAGATGAGCCAAGGTCACGGTGTAGATCCTGGGACGACGTAGGCTCGGCCAGGATGGAAACCGTGGGTCAGCCCCATCGGCATCCTCATCAGCATCCACCCCTCGAAGCAACCAGGTCGTTGCAATCTACGCAATCAGCGCGCAGTGAGGACTCCTGGTGTTCAGCTTCCGATCACGATCTCTCCTCGGACGACGAGAGCGAGAAGAGCAATATCAGTATTAAGTCGGTGTCTTTGCTTGGTTTTATATCGATGAATAATTCTTATTGGCGTTCCCATTGTTTATATATTTCTTTTTTCGTATTTCAGAAGCAATCGCCAACTGCGTAACACTTTTCACAAGGCACGCACGCTCTGCGACAAGTGGCGTTCTCAAAATATGAAGATTAATAATGCCGAGCTGGACTCGCCAGGTCAGGGTAGACTCTCACGATGGTTCAGTATCCGAAGAGGTTCTGCGCATCACTATGACGTCGATTCCTCGGACACGGTGTCACTCACAAGTCCAGTTAAGCTACCGCAGATGCCTCAGCTTTGTGAGGTACAATTCAATCTGAGCTTGCACCTGGGTTTTATGCTGTCCGAGTATTGTCTCATTGAACAGAATATCATTTCCAGGTCGAGGAAGAGAATGGAGCCATGGTCCAGTTTCAGTGCATGCAGCAGCATCGACAGGCACCCCCTTCGCTACCACCGGCTCCAACTAATTTAACACCTCAGCAACTGAAACGTAGGCATATCGTTGCTGCTATTGTTCACTCAGAGAATAGCTACGTCGCTACCTTACAGAGGCTTGTCAATGTGAGTTCAGTTTATCTTGTTAATTGTGGAACTTTGGACCGGGTGCGATTCCAGTCAATTGTATATACTTATTGGCTTTATTGGCTATTCGACTTAAAAGTTGCTTCATTGACTTTGTCGTCCTGACAGGATTACAAGAAACCGCTGGAGGAGTCAACGCCTCCGATTCTAAGCCAATCGAAGATCGCCACCCTCTTTCATCGTCTTCCGGAGATTCTGCAGTGTCACACGTTGTTCAGAATCGCTTTGGCTGAATGTGTTCGATCTTGGGACAAGGATGAGAAACTCGGCGACGTCTTTGTCGCCAGCTTCAGTAAGGCCATTGTCCTGGATATTTACAGTGGCTTCATCAACAACTTCTCCGTGGCTATGGACCTCGCCAAACAAGAATCTAAGAGAAAGACTGCGCTCGCTGATTTCTTTAAGGTACGTCGGCCTACATAACGTGAAAGAAGGAGATGAAAGTTTAATTGTTATTCATGAAAATCATTTTCACGATCTTTTTATTGATTTTATAGGTAAAGCAAATTAGCGCCCATGACAGACTATCCTTCTTTGGACTGATGGTTAAACCTGTTCAGAGGTTTCCGCAATTTATATTATTCCTTCAGGTAAGTCAGCCTATTTTTATGGTCGAAAAATTTTCATCGACATTTTGGCAATCTTCGTTTTCTGTACTTGCGTCACTGTGTACCCTACTAAGATAAACTGTAGCTTTGGCAAACCGACCCAAAGCAAGTAAGATTCGGTAATCTTTTAAAATTTTCGACCAATCTCGTTGACCCAGTTTAAGTTCATCGATCGGGAGCGACTGTGAATGATCTGACAATTATGTGCCAACATAATTTTTCGTGTTTATCTTTTTTCGTATTTGTGAAAGCTTGCGCCCAAACACTCGAGGATCTTGCTACTTTTGTTTTTTCTAAATCGTGTGTCAAGATATCAGCGAAACGATAAGGAAGGTCGACATTTTCTTTCGTCAATAAGCATCACATATCGTGCTTTAATCTTTTAAAGATATTTTCCAAGTCAGCAAGTAGGTAAACCAAGAAATTTTCTTTGTAGGATCTGCTGAAGCATACTCCTCAAGGTCATCACGATAGAATGTCACTCCAGCTGGCCCTGACGCAGCTCGAGAGCCTAGCGGAGATGCTGAACGAACGAAAACGCGAAGCGGAACAGTTCCAGGCGTTCAAGGAGATGCTGCGCCATGTATCCGGCAAACTATCCCACCGTCCTTTGTCATCCTCATCGCACTACCTCATCCGCTCGGATAACGTGACGCAACTGGAGTTCAATCAGAATGGAATGATAACAAAATCGAAAAGACGTAGACTATTACTTTTGAATGATCTCGTTGTTTGTATATCCGTTGCTCCAAGATCATCCGAAGATTTCTCAAGCAGCGAGAGGCTCAGCCTCAAGTGGTCGTTTCCTGTTTCTGACATAGAGATACAGGATACCAGCACGAGTCCTACCTTAAGCAGACTCCTGACAGCAGGACTGAATAAGGGTGGCAGCTTGAAGTCGGATCGCAGTGGCGAAGGTGGCCAAGCTGGTGCGGATAACTTGTGCGTGGAGATGAGCGACTTGATGCACGATTATGAAGTCGTCTCAAGGATTAATGACCTAGTGGCTCAATTGAAAGGCTCCTACGATCATCTAACTATTGACAATACCAAACAGATTCTACAGAGTATTCAGTCCTCTATACAGAGGAAGGACGAGGACATGATTTGGGCGGATAGCTGCTGCCTGCAGCTGATGACCAAACAAGGACAAATGTACACATTTCAAACTGAGAATCCGCTGGTTAAGAAAGACTGGATTACGGAATTGAGACTCGCGCAACTCGCACTGGATCCTAATAATTCACCAGCTTGGGAGATTCCTGAGCAGGAGCAGAGACCCTCAACGAAGATGCCTTTGTTCGTCAGTTCACAGCCTGTTTATCATTCGCAGCATCAATCGGAAGTGAGTATACGAAAACAAGATAGTGTGTTTAATATTACATGTCTTGGCTTTTATTAAACGATGATCGATTTGTTTAGGTACGCTGCGGTTGTTATTATACAACGCAAAATCCAAGACCGACAAGACGACGAGGACGTACGCAGAGTTACTTATGGATTTGTACGGGTGACGGTGTATCCAGTCATGTGACAGTTTTCGGCCAATCCACAACGGCCTCGACGACTTCGTTAAAACAAATCACGACCTTTGACCTGGTGGAGACTAGAGTCGCAGCCATAGAATACGTGAAGGGACTTGGAACGGACTATGGCGATCTCGTATGGATGGGCACGGACTCTAGGAAGATAATGATCTACGCTGCCTCAGAACCGGAAAAGCAGGAGGAACTGGGCAGCTACCCCGTACCTGGTCCTGTGGTGCAGATAAAACATCATTGCGACAACGTATTCGTTGCTCTGGGTACCGGGTCGTTACTCATGTTCAAAAGACAGTTCGACGGATCTTGGTTACTTCGTGATCCTTCTGTAATATCACTAGGAACTGATCCAGTGTCCTGTTTAATGCCTATAAATAGTTCGGTGTATGCAGCTTGTGGGAAAAAGGTATGGGTATTAAATGCAGGGACAGGTGAAGTCACTAAGAGCTTCAGTGCCCAGCACGAGCACGTCGGTAATGTTAAACTAATGGCACATTCTGGGGTTGGACTCTGGGTATCCTTAAAGAATTCCAGTACAGTCTGTTTGTATCATACTGAAACCTTCAAGCACCTTCAGGACATTAATATAGCATCGACAGTTCTCCGGGTAACGAAAGCAGGCGGGGCTGCCTCTTGTGGCGATAATTTGAATAATAATCAGTCTGCCGTTACGGTTACGGCTCTTATGGCTTGCAAAGGGTTACTTTGGGTTGGTACAAACGTTGGAATCAGTCTGACGATTCCTTTACCGCGACTAGAGGGTGTTCCAATTATTAGTGGGAGGGTCAACATATCCTACCATGCACACTTTGGTCCTATTACCTTCCTGCTGGCTGTACAAAATAATAAGAGTTCGCCCTGTACCAAGGAAGAGGAGGATGACACTTTGCAGAGAAATAAGGAGCTTGACACTGGGCAACGTAGGGATCGAAGCAGCTTGGATTCTTCCCTATCAAGTAATATGCTTAAGCTTCGACAACAGCTTGCAGCAAGTCCAGTATTGTTACGCCGAAAACGTAGCAAAGAGAATGAGTACCGAGGATCAAAAACTTTACCCAGAGGATTAGGCTGTGGAGGTGGTCTACTTTCTAGTTCCATATCTAGCTCGCAAAGTTCTGGAGAAAATTGTGACGTGTATGGGCTCTATGGTGAACTCATGTATGTCAAAGACTATGAGAATGAAAATGGATCTGGCATCGATCCCATTTATGAGACCCTCCGAAGGAGTGATCCAGAACTCGCAGCCATTCCTAACAAAGTCAGTACTTTGGATCGAAGACTCAAAATGAAAATTACTAGACCCAGGTCTCTGGATTTATCCAACTGGTCTGTGGATTCGCATGCGAGCTCATTGTACACCTCTTCTGGATCTGAAGAGAATCTCTCACTGAAGGCTGGAAAGCTTTCAAGGAATAGCAGCAGTGCTAGTCGCACAGGACCCTATGAACAAAATGTGACTGCTGTCCAAGAGCCACAGTCTAAGAACAAAGCATCCACTAAGAAGACTCAAAAACAACAGCAACAAGATCAATCTAAGAAAACAGTTCTTACTCTCATGGGTGGACGTGGTTATATTAATTGGCGACAATTAAACTCTCAGGCTCTACCAGACAAGAGTCCCAAATCTATCTACTCGTTCAAAGATCCTAATAGCAACGACGCGCACATTGTCCTCTGGGAGATGAAGTTATGATACCCAGTACTACTAGGATCTTTGGACCGATCCTCTAGTTCCCTTCTCTAGGACCAAATATTGTACGGACTGATATTCTAAGAACCGTCTTTGGTGCCAGCTACGCCCACGTCTATGTAAATAATACATAGAGTATCGAATCCTTGAAATATCGTAGAGGATCTTCCTTGAGGATATTTTTTCCCCAAGACAATAATATTCATTGTGGAAATCTTCCTTGATGTTGCTCAACGATTTTATCCTTAGGAATTTCGTGAGCTTCTGGTTGCTATTATTATACCTTTCAATACTAGGCGACAACATACATCTGTTTACGTTTTAGCGAGCCTAGGGAAGACTTAGACTTGCGATTAGAGTCTCTCAGAGGTAGTACTAGGACACGAGTCTCATGAAGCGACGATCTAGCTAAGATTCCTAGCATTAGAAGCTTAAATTTCTATTTACCTATGACAACGCTTTTTCAACGCACAAAAAGGTGTGGCTCATTGCACCTGATATTTTAGCGAAAAGTGATTAACTTTTCCTTTGCTTTTTTTTTTGTTCCTCTACTTTACTATTTGATCTGTTCTAACGAATCTCATGATTTCTCAAGCGTTTCTTTTATACGCTCTTGTATGGCGCACGATGCTTCGTAAGACCTATTCGCGAATTCTTTATCATATAATTAATATTGATATTAATTACCGTGCATTTAAAATTCATACCGTTACTTACTTTCACGTAGTCATGCCGCTAAACCGAAGATAACTAGTAAAAGTTTATCTAAGAACTGCATGTAAATTTTAAAAAATATAAAAGTTCATTTAAGTACACCAACATACAAGTATATTGCACTTGTAATAATGGAAAAAAGGCTAATTACTCTACGAGGTATCGTGTCGTCAAATAATCGGCCTTGATTAATTAGTTTAGAAAGATTGGCACATGTATCGGTTCCACATTGTTATCAGGTGAATATGTACAAATGTATTCCTTGTAATTTATAAGAACCAAGAACAATCTCCTTTAACATATATTCGTCTCAATCAGCCAGTTGCACGAGACGATGCACAAAAGTGCATCTGATTTGAGTTTTTCTTTTTTAACGCCAATTAACGCGAGTCGTTTAAAATTAACTTTAATCGACATAACACGTCGGGATGATGTTAAAGTGTTTTTGACCATGTTATAAAATGTTTTCTATATACTGTTTTACATTTTATAACTGTTGCACGAAGAGGAGAGAGAGTGAGTGAAAGAGAGAAAGTAGAAGAAAAGAAAGACAGCATGGCACCTAGAGCGGAGTTAAACTATTCTGTATTGTGATAAGTAACAAGGAGTTTATGTCAGTTACCCAGTGACGGAGAGCATATTATTGTATTTTTGCGTAGAAAGATTGAACAAGCGACTACGTTAAGTTTGTACTAAAGTCTGTGCCGCGACTTTTTGGAGTTCTGGTACATGCACTCGTAGTGTATATAAATTAGAGAGAAATGGCCATTTTTTTTTGTAAGCCACTGCAGCCACAACCCAATTTATACTTTGTACACTCTTGTTTAGACGACAAGCCGTACGATGATAGTTTTTGTATTTATATGTTTCCATACGTATTGCAGATACAACATAGTTCAGCTATTATTACGCGCCGTAATACTTCATTATGTATATTTATTATTTAAATAAATTTAGAGTTATCTCATCGTACGACATTACACCCTATTCGAGAGTTTTACATATATGTATGTATAGCAACGAGATTTCGTATTCTTTACAGGATTGTGATTAACCTTTTTGTCTGGTTATAAATGAAAATACCTTTTTTTCAATTAGGATCTAGACCACATTTATTTTCGATCGTTTATTACTTATGAAAGTACATGTACGGGGTTGGATCGGAGTATTTTCTTGGGGGCTTCATTTTTGTTTTAGCTCGCCTCACGTTTTTGCTGAAAAGAAAATTTATTTTTTTGCCTTAGACGACATTTACGACTCGTAGAATTTATACAGACACTTTGGCTATGCTCAGTTGGTAGTGCATGTTACAAATAATCATGGACTCATTAAAAATCGGTAAATTGTGTCATCATTCCAAAAAATCGTTCGTATTAGCCTTAACTTTGATATTTAGTTGATATAAAACTTACTGAATATTTATCTTTCTTTTTCCTTTACTGAACACTGGACTGTCAGTCGTTTGCGCCATCCATTTTGTGTACCTGTAGACATTAATTTCTTTTTTTTACAAACGTACAGAGTTACTTTGTTTTATCGTTTATTCATCGAAAACAATCAGTTGGTAGTGCATGTATGAATTAATCATGAATTCAGTATATTCGGTAAATTTGTCATCATTCTGTGATTATTTTTTGCGAATTAGGAAAGATATTTGTTTGCCTAGTTGACCACGTGTTGACGTCTTTCCATTCGAAGTAAGATTAGTCGAAAATAAAAAAATATTGCAAATTATGAGTGTAGAATAAAGAGTAAATGAAAAATCACTGATTCATTAATATTCGACATAGCCGGAAATATACGATGTTTATCGATGACGTTCCAAACATTCAGGACGTAAAACTACTCCCTTTCTCTCAACTTTCTACACGTTGAAATAAGAAAACTTACCCAAATTATAAAAGTTTCAAAGATCATCCATGATCATTGAATAATTCGAATATCCTGTTCATTTTTAGAGTGAATTTGGATACGACTTTCCACATTTTTCAATTATTTTTCACTAGCTCACAACGACGTTCATCCTCCGCCAGCTTCACCAGGAATGAGGACGTACGGCCATTCCTTCCCTTCCTTATGGCTGTATCCCCATTGGAGAACATGTGCCAGCCCCCTTCAGAAATCTGGATCATAATTGGTCCAATCCAGGAAGTAATAATTTCAAAAGGAAGGAAACTCGTATGCTAAAACTGCACCCTTCTGATTTGTTGTCCCATCGACGGTTTGTCCAAAGCAGAATCAGGCATAAAATCAAGGATATGCAAGAACATACTCCCTCACGTAGAACTGAGACTGTTTCTTGTCCAAAGGAATCGAGATAAGAAATACATGTCATGTATACTGCAGTTTACATACATATAGATATATAATGTGTGTATGCCTTTTCTGGACATTTCTGATTTTGAGGACATCTTGTATGTCTTAAGTCAGAGACGCACAACGCTACGTTTTTAAGCAATACCAAAATTATGGCGCTGAATCGTAACGGCCAGTCTATAAGTACGATTTTGTGATGATTGCCTCCGTCGACAAAGCATATTCCCTCGTAGCCGAGCTAAACGTGAACACGACGCGTAGCTTGGCGGGCAGAGGTTCTCCGCTACTCACCGCTGGTTCTCAAAGCAACCCTTAGAACGAGGCCGGGAGCTATAAAACTTCTCAAGAACTATTGAAAAAGCCTATTGTTGAAACATATTCCTCCTAGTATATCCTTAAAAAACAAGTTGTTAAAAAGTCCTTTGAAGAAGGAGAAGTTGAAAGTGGTAACGCATGTAACATACCACACGTATATTATATTGCAGTGATATATTTAAAATATTATTTCTAGCGGCATTGTTATTGCTAATCTTTCGCAGGCTATATATGTACATCTTCAGTTCGTATACTGTATCATTATCGTATTTGTCGAATAAATTATCTTGAAATACTTATACCTTTTGATATTCTTTTGCCATCTGCGAATATCCCAGAGTACGAAAGAGTTGTCTCTCTCTTGCTCTCCTTCTTTCTTAACTGCATCCTCCTCATCTTCTTTCACTCTTATGCTTTGACACTCCTTTTCAGCTATGTTCCATTTTCTCTGCTATTACTTCCATTCTACCTCTGGCATATTATCCATAGCCTAACTTCGCTTTCCTTCGTCAATACTACCTTCTAAAATAAAATGATTTCGAATGCAAATTGGTATCGCCTAAAACCGTAACGTTGTGCATCTTTCTACTCCTCTCTGCACTGGCGCTCTCCATATAAATGCACTACTTAGTGGTTAAACCACAGAATTCTAATCTTTTATCTTGGATATTGCTACATATTTATATTCTTTTTTCTTTTAATGTTTCTTGTTAAATATTCATAAAATATTAATAATTTTGCAAAAGCTTGTCGTGAAATGGTATAGCGATGATGTCAAAGATTCTCTGAAAACAATAACGAAGTTACGGTTTGGGAATTCACATTTATTTTCTCGAACAAATGTTGACTGTTATAATAAATAGAATATTTACTGTCGGTAAAACTTACTCTACGAAAATTTATCGCTCTAGATTGCATTATATAAAAATAACGATCGCCGTATCGGTAATATACTACACGTGGTTACGCCTTTTATGCGCTGATTCAGTATGTACAAAGCCGGATTCAAAATAATTTAAGGAAACGCGGGATAGGAAAGGAGCAAGGGAGATTCACAATAAGATAAGTCTATTTGAAGTAATTCATATTCGAAATGTAACAAATAAACAGATATATACGTTACTGCTCTCATTTAAATGGGAGATTTCTCTACGTGCAAATTAATCCTCATGATCGATAAACATGCGCGAGATTCGCACACGCCTCGTTGCGTTAACAATATTAATTTTCTTATTGACTAACAAACATTTTCTTAAGTATCTTTTTCATTCTTCTTCTTGTTGGTCCATCCAAATAATTCATTTCTTCAATGTATCATCAACGTCGAAAGTCAGTAACAGCCAAATAATACATTAAAATGGACGTCCCCTGTCTTATCCAGTACAACTGACTTATTGGCTACAAATAAATTTAATTTACACACGCAGATAGAGGGAGAGAGAGGGGGGCTGACCAATAAGTAAGTTCTTGTTAAAATTAAATCTTGTTCGCTACAAGACGTCAGACTTTTGTAATTAATTAAACGTGTACACGATACAACATGCAGAACAACGTAATTGACGATATAAAAGATAAATTAGCGCGAATGATGATTATGATAAGGATGACGATGACACTAACACTAATAATAATAACGCTTACTACATAAATCCTACGAAATCTTCAGGCAATTTAAATATATCAGACTTTTCGTTGAAAAATAAATAAATTATCGCATTTACACACAGGTGAGGAGATCTGGAGTGAAATTTTGTCCAAGATTACATATACATATATATATACAGGGCGTCTCCACTTTTTCTTTTCTACCTAAAAAGTGATGCATTTGATTTTTAATGATACGCAAGTTAATCATGTAATACGGGGGTCTTGGTGGGGCAAGTAGGGAATTACTGCTTAACAAGTACAATTTATGGAAGATACAGTAATTACTGCGAGGAATCTATTATTGTGAATTTAACAATGTCTCGTTTTTTTTTCTCTTGTATATTCATTGAAACATTCGGACAGACGTTATTTGGCAATGGCGAACATTGAGCTAAGTTGGCAGAGTATTTTGTAAGGTACGGCATATCTTGGTTATTTATTACTTTTTTTTTCTAGAACGCAATTTAAATCGCGGAACAATCATTACTCATCATCACAGGCTTGAGATCAGGTAAAGGACATGGCATAAAACTGAAGTATTATCGGTACGTATATGCGTTATAAATTATTGTTACGTTATGCTAAAGCTGGTATTAAAGGAACAGTCATCTATTCCCAGTGTAGTCCGAAATAAATATACGTGTGACTTGATTACATTAACTGTATAAGTAATGTATAAATATAAAGATTACAAGATAAAAACAGTCAGCTGTATATTGATCATTATTGGCGTAACGGTTTTTCTATTTCACTTGATTTTTCGTATCAATGTCTCAGAGATTTTGCGAATACACGATTTAATATGATTTTGTTTTTCTTTTTATTCCTGTATGCAGATTTTTTTTTCCTTTCTAGCAATTATTCTTCCACATGCCGGGCACGCGTTGTGTATATTTTGATTAGCGAACGATGCGTAAAATTACCGGCTGGCATATTTGTTTGGGAAAACAAAATTTATGCAAGCTCGTTGAATTGTCTAATTGACCGGAAGTTATGTAAAACTCACACACAGAACGATAATGCTAAAATCAACGAGTAGAATAATCTAGTCTATTTCGAATATTTAACCATGGATTTACCAGGCGTTATATTCTAATCAAACGTAGAATTTTCGAATGATACATTCCACATTGAAATTACGGTAACGCTACGTAAATCGATACGCGTTGGTAAAATATATTCTATTGGAATTTTTCATGATCATTATTACTGTTGACTAGTCGTATTAAACTGCTGATCAGTTTTGTATTAATTAACGATTAATGTATCAGAGTGTGAACCGTGCAGGAACACAGTGTCACGATTAACGAGTGGGTATAATTGTTTTAATCTATAGGATCCAGTATAATCTGTTTATGAGAAAAATTATTATATCAGTTAACGCAGATTTTCTACCTCTCTTACTCTCTGTCTTTTATCTCCTTTCACGCTTACACGATTCTTCTGATCATTGGCTCATCAGAATGACTATGAACTGTTCTATTTCTATTTGGCAAAACTATCAATGCTATATGTAAGAGTCACTAGAGCTGCTTTTCTCGAATCTACACTGATAATTGATCTGAAATAAAAGAAAAGTTTATTCCATTGGTTCACAAAGTTATGAAAAGATGAATGTAATTTGACAATGAAGTATGATAGTCACCTAAACACGAGGACAGTTGATTTCATCAAAATTACAGCAGACTCCACTTTGTTCTCTGTCTTGCAACGTTAAACAAGACACTCTGTGTATAAAATAATATCATTTTATTTACGTCCTTGTACGCTTTGATTATCCGGGTACCGGGACGATTCTTCTTGTACTAACGAACGTCCATGATTCTCAGTACCATCAAAGCTACCCGAGTCAAAGAAAACATGAAATATATTAATACAATTAGTTGTGCTCGATTGCGTTATTTAAATATTCAAATATTCATCAATTTTCCATACCTTGTTGCGCTTTATCGCAATATCACAACGATGCTTAAGAGCTGTACCTGCGAAGAAATAAATTAAGGCGTAATTAGTATTCAATTCTTTGATCCACGATAATCAATTTAAATGTATGCAAAATGAATTGCCCGGAATTACGCATTTCAAGTGACTGAACAAACAATGTAAAAATAGATACAAATCCCAATCATTTTCTTGAAGGATTATAATGTCGAGTTCTCATTTTCCTGAAAAATCAACTTTAAGAACGCGCGTAAAGTCAATGACGTGGGGCAATGTGAACTTTCAGGAAAACAATAATTCAATGTTATCACAGGAGAAAATGATAAGGACTCAATAGAGACATTGTAATGTTAATCGGCAAACTATGAATCACGTATAAATATTGACATAAATACAGTTATTGGTAATTGACAAAAATTTCATTATTTTCTCCCTTTTAAAATGGCCGTCTTACCTCGGGACCGACGTCGCTGTTTCACATTGATCTTCGTAATTGATTAATGACGGTTGTCCGATAAATACAAATACTTAATTGTGACCGTATAAAAAAACCTTGCTACAAGACTATCATTGAGACCGTACGAAAATTCAAACTTATATACAAGGATTTATTTTATTATCGACCGAATAATCGTTTTGTATGATATTCGATTAAAACAAAATTAAAAAATGGCGCGTGTGTCCTTTGAATTGCATACATATCAAATATGCATAAAGAGAAATCGTTCAGGCACGATAAAAGCAAAAAAATTTCGTAAATGCACACAGGACGCCCACAACCACACGCACACACACTCATAATACTATATGACCGTTAAACATATGAGAACATATGTGTGTGTATATATATATATATACATCTAAAAGTATGCGTCATGAATAAAACGTGATTTTGAAGAAACGCCATTAAATTTTTTGAAACAACGAATCTTCAGTGACGAATCTTCAGTGCCGAATCTTTACCCATATCTTATATCTTCAATGTATAATAGAACTGGTTGAAGATCTTCGTGTGGTAGTTGAAACGTATTTTCTTTCAAATAAATTATATAAATTAACAAATACATCGTAGATAAATCTTCCAAACGGTGATCTTCCTGAATGACGAGTCTCTTGTTACGTTAACTCTTCAAACTTTGTAATGCATATGTATTCTTCCTCTTCCTATGATGAAATAATTTTCTCATTATTTATATATGTACAGATTTTAAAATGCCACAGCCTGCAGTATATTTCAGGTTATCTCAGACAAGTGCTTGTCTCATTCAACACTGATGCTAGATAGTGTAACAGTATTGATCATCGACTAGTCTTTTTACGTCTCCGTTTCGACTCACCGGACGGATTCCATTCGGGATCGACATCGAGACAACTATAATTCACTTTAGGAACGTTTCTCTTGGAGCTTCTAGTACGTCTTACGGCTTCCTGAGCCGTGGACAATTTCTTTGGCGTTTTAACTTGGGTAATCAAGCCGGTAGCTAGTCGTTTTATTGAGGATGGCGACGAGCTGGTAATCTCCTTGTTATGCTGTGCTGGACGCTTCACCCCACGTTGATAACAGACCTGATGACATCCGTTAGGCTGACCGTTGGCTTGTCTCCTCTGATGATCAAGCTTGCGTGACCTGTCATCAGTTTGATTGTGATGACCATTCGGCACGTGGGTGATGTCCTTGCAATAATCCCTGCGAATCATATCTCTATTGTGATAATGACTCAATGGCTCATCATCGAGACTGGATGGATCTACAGGTGAATCTCGATCTTGACCGGAAGTCGGTGAAGCTGCCTGAGCTTCGAGAGCTGCTATCGACATCATCGGAGTACTTGGATAGTTGACAAGTTTCTCTATCTTGCCGTGAGTATCTTCGTAGCTCATTGACATCATCGCATGAGCCTTCAATCTCTTCTTCAGCGGTAACTTGTTGGCTAGCTCCTGTCGATACTTCACGTCTGCTTCCTGGTGCGGCTTGTCATTAAATATACTCTTCTCCAGCTTGTGCAACAACTGACCGTCATACAGCTTAGTCAGGACATCGTCGTTCATCTTGCTCTCGTCGTCCTTAACCACCGACGCTTGCACTGCTGCTGGATGAGACGGTAGAAAATAAGAGTTAGCTTGAATGTATGGAGTACGATTAGTATCAGCAGCCGGAAGTATACACTGTCGGCAATGCGTGATCACACCATAGGTGCAATTCAAACAGGTGCAGTGTGTTCTTCCGGGTGCCGAAGAGGCTGATTTTGTATGAGAATGAATGGCAGGCGGAGAATTCACGGCAATACCGCAAGGCATGCTGGAGCAATGCTTGTGGTAGGGGACTAATAGATCAGTAGTGGCCGATACCGTACCATAAATGGATGGCAATGTGGTTGGGTGGGTTACAGGAATATGCAGAGGGTGTTGCGCTGCAACCGGGCATCCACTCTGAATCCCGTATTCGGACGTCTGATGATTGGACGCATTATTAGTACAGGCATTAAACTCTTGCTTAACGTTTGTCTTCTTGCAGGATAGATTTGTATTCGATGTAATTTTACTCTTACGTTTACCCTTGCTCTTCTTCTTTTTCTTGGTACTTAATACACTATCTTGATATACTGTTTGTCCAGGTTGATGATAATGGTTATCCATAACGGTCTCGCTGAGTCTTATCGCCGGAGACGATGTATGCAATGTCGGCTTCAATTCTGTTATGGAATTATTCGTATCGCTGTGTTGTAGGTTTGATAACTCTACCATTTGATTATCACTTTTGACAGGTTCCTCATCACATCTATAAGATTTATATTTGTAACTTGATTTGTACCTTGGATCCTCGTAGTAGAGAGTTGAGTTATTATCCTCCTCTGGCTCGACCTTAACAGCCATATTACTTGCCAGTAAACTTTTATTCTCCTTCCATGACAATTGTCTGTTATTATGAACCAGTTCTGTGTAACCTGTACTATCCATGACTTCAGAACAAAGTAGATTCTCTTCCTTTATAGGATCCTCCTCCTTCAATCCAGTCGACCCCTCCTCAAGATCTGCTTTATTCTCCACTGCTTTGTTAATAATATATAAATTGCTGTTGGGCGACTTTTGCAAAAGAACTATTGTCTCACCGTTTAATATGACATTGGTACATTCCTTAACAGGCTGGCCATGATTTTCTATGGAGACTAAATTATTTTGCACAATACTACCACTCAAATCTGCTGCTGAGTCCATAACAATGGGTACGACATTTAATGAATTATTTTCAGTGCTGTCAGCCTCCGTAGAAGTAACTTCCACTTGAAGGGCAACCTTATCCAATGTATCCTCTGGATAAATACCCACAATTTCATTAATTATCTCTGTAGGTGGGTTCTCACAAAATTGTATAACAGTATTAGATGAGTCACTAGTGTCTGTCTCGTCATCTATGTTTCTCTTGATAAGTACAGTCTCAGTGCTCCCATTGACTACGTTTGGTCTTGCCATTAGATGTGGCACTTGCTGTGAGACACTTGCCAGCAACGACAGCCCGTCTATGTGCTCTTGGTATTCGTTGCTTTCAACAGAAAAGGTATTACCGTTAAAACGAGAATCATACGCACTGTCACGTTCCTCGAATATCTTCTGAGCAACATTGTATTTAATAGTCTGAGTGGTTTCGGAAGAAGAGATATCCATGTTTGTCTGCTGTCCCTTAGGAAACTCTTCTTTTATTATCATATCCACAGCGAAGTCTTCTGTGACATTTGTTTTACCACTGTGTCGTTTCCCATCTTTAACAATCTCATCAGTCTCACAAGTCTCGTTTGTTCGTTTCTTTACTTTTTGTTCCTGCCTTTTGTACATCAGCTTCTCCTCTAGAAGTTCCTGTTTGCTCGTGTTCCTTATCAACGTACCATCTACCCCAAGCTCGTCCAACACCGCTGCGGTGTAACTGTCGCATGCCGGAAGTTTCGCATTGCGTGAATTAACAATAGGATGATGGTTCTTTTCTTTCTTGCAAATAGCTTCGGTACAAGTTTCCAAGTTGACTCTAATCGAAGATTCTGAAGAATGTGATGATTGATCTTCCTTGTCAGTCAGTTCAATCTCACTACTTCCATTGTGAACAGTATCTTCAGCGTTTCTCAAGTTCATACTAACCTTAAGCGGACTTTGACTTTCAGTAAGATATTTTGTAATTTCTGGTGACACCTTGTGCACTTCAATTGTCTTACTCCTATCGGATTCACTGTCTGAACCTAGTCCTGCATCGTATTTCTTATCTTGATTATTATTGTTACGATAGTTTGATGCAGAGCTACTATCTGGATTTGCATCGCTACTAACTTCTAGTGCACTATCACTGTCATAATACTTGCTAATGTTGCTGAGCGCATTTGAAACTTCGGATATCGTTTCTCTGGAATAACCTGTTGCATTGGAGAATGATTCTTTGTCTCTCGAGGAAGACGTAGAGTGAGGTATATCTGTGTTACTTAAATCCGCGATAACGTTCTCTCCCGTTTTCACGGCTGGAATGCTACTGGTACTATTATTTATTGGTGTTGTCATTGTCGCTGCCATGGCTGTCGATCCTTCGTCAATCGGATGATCCAAATTTCTCGTAGGAGTAAGATCACAACCGGATGACTCCAGTTTGTCACCATCGATACCGGAATCGGATGTGACGCACGCATACTGCATATCCTTTGGTTCCGAATCTTCAGTGATGGATAACGACTGAAAAGTAAACGTATCTTCAAGCTGATGCACTGAACTCAAAATCGCATCGGACGCGCCATTGACTTTAATCCCGATTCTTTTTCTCTTCTCTTTCTTCCTTGCTGCCTTCACCGCCTTCATGTCTATCCTCTTCTTAGCCTCCTGCACCCAGGCCAATCTCTTGCGCTTCCGCTTTTTTATCACCACCTCGGATACCTCCTCGGAGGTCAGATCGATTATAACGATTTCACTAGTTTTTTTCTTTGGCTTACGTCGCGGCAAGACTTTGATCGTTCTCGACGTTCTCGAGACCGGAAGTCCCGATACTTCCTGACTCGTCATCTCCTTCTTAGGCTCTACCACAATCTCGTTACTTTCTTTAAACACGGTCGCGCCATTGCCAACGGCTATCGTCGCGGATGACAGTTTAGACTCGGTCTCACGTATTTTCTCGGAAACACGCGAATCGATACTATTGCCTATATGAACAGCGTCTTTATACACGTCGCTGGCACCCAGCTGTAAATAATCACGTTCTAAGTTAAGGCTTAACGGTCAACGTACAGACAAAGCTGTCTACCTTTGCATATGCAAGTAAATAGCATTAGGTAAAGATAGACAGAACAGGCTTTGATGTCCTAAGTGGACACTCGTGACGGTGTTTGATCGTTAGTCACTGTAAGATACGAAACAAGATACTGAAATAAAATAATAGTAACACGGCGGGATTGGGGGGGGAGGGGGGAAGGGGAGGGGATGGTTAAGAAAAAGTTCAATAACCATTTATGACTCTAGCAACGGAGGATGAGTAATTTTAAGGTTCGTCCAAGTAAAGTAATGCAAACTGTAAACGCTGGGTAACCGTTAATCCACCCGTGCACTTTACAAAATGGAACGAGGTCTTACCGTTTGCATATCCTTATCACGACTATCGTCGTTCCTGGTCAGGGTGCAGTATCGTGCGAACTGCCTGCAAGACTGCTCGACGTCGAACTTGTGCAGCAGCAAAAATCTCGTCGAGTTAATCTGAGACTTTGGCACTTTCGGTAGTACGTATTTCGTTAGAAATGAGGGCAAGGCAGTTGGCGGTTGTCCGAGGGACGAGACGGCGGTAACGTTTATCTGACTCTTTACAGCTGCATCGCTGTTAACCTTCTTCCAGAGCCGATAAGCCAGCAGGTAGCGAACATACATTAAATCGGAATCCGGCCTTTGCGGGATGCTCTTGAATATTTTACTGCAACGTCAATCGTTAAAGAAACTAATTCATTAATACCGTCAGTCTTTACGACCCATCGACTAAGACCGCATCCAGCGATGCACTTTTGCCCACTGCCCAATTGAACTCACGTTATTATTGGATCCAAGATATCCTGATAATTCCGGCTCATAAAACGAACCTTTATAAGAGTATTTAACAAGTGCTCCGTGGAGTTTTCTGAAAAGAAATAAAACTAAATAAAACATTCAACTCATCCATCTTCTACTTTCTATTTTGTGCTGTAACCCTATGTAGATGCAGACTGCATCCGCATGCTGTGTATCTGGTCTGTTAAGAATTGCAATTAATTCGTGACTGCCATACACGGCAATACCCACCGAGGTAAACGTAGAGGCACGATGTGAGCCGCGCTGTTATTTTACTACGATGCTCTTTTCCGGTTTTCGAAGCTTTCAGCTCCATATCCATGTACATGGACAGGAGATCGGACATTTTAACAAGATAAGCCGTACGATCTTGGACCTGAAAGGTAACAAAATTTTGTAGTAAATGTTTTAAGCGTGTCAACAAGCCCGTCGGGTACTCCTCTTTGATCTTGGGCAATGCAAAGTTTGGTAAAATTAATGAAGTCCTTACCTCCGACAATTCACGGCAGTAATACAAGAAGAAAAGTAAAGCTTCGCTAATGGACTCCTTTAATTTCGCAGCTCGGAAAGGCTTTGTGTAACACTCGTTAACGTTTTGACATACGTTTCTGGAATATAAAACAAGAAAATAAAATTTTTTTGGGATTTTTCACTGGCTCGCGTTTAAATTTTAACGAACGCCAGTATATATGCAAAAGCTCGGTTGGTAAAAACAATGCTGACAATTTTACATATCAATGCCCCAAACGCATCCCTTTGACTCGTCAAACTGATTCGCCATGCAAATAAATAGTACAGAAAAAGCGTCAAACAGACGAGAAAATAATTGCATAATTTCTACCAGTGAAGCAGAGACGTGTCCAGGTTATTTTTATTACTCTAGGTATTCGTTAGCTCAATTTTTTCGGCATGCAGTTTATACGCTTTCAGTGATTCTGACAGAGACTGATGGAAGATAAGTTTGTGCTGCAACAGCGTAGAAATTATCCTATTATTTGTGTCAAAGTATAATGTACAGCACTTATAAGGAAGTTTCTTATTAACGTACCGTGATTGTCAGGAATCGTGCAATTCCCTTTGAAAAAGAAATTCTATACCAAGCAAAGTGCATAATAGTTTTACGTCGAATTTACAATAAAGCATTGTGCCATCGTTCTGTCGCGTTTCTGTACAACCAGTACACGGATATTTAATACTGGTGGAAATTAAAAAAAAATTTTTGTTATTTTTACCTTGTATAATAATTCATTAGCTGTACCAAGGAAGCCATGCTTCGCTGTGATAGGGATGCCCTGCACATTTTTTTAAATTCTGAAATCCACGAGAATAATTCCATAACGGACGTTTTCGAGCCATCCCCGCCGTCTGCTTTGTCTCTTCCGTCGTTTTTGCTTGAAGCGTCGCTGACATCTAGAATTCAGAGAAAATTCCACTCTTTTCTCTCTTTCTCTATCCTTTTGTATAGCAGGCTTTGCTGCGTCAGTGATATTAAAAATTAATCGAAGAAGTTAATACGTCAATACGATACCGTTTGTACTGCGTTTATTTGAATTTGAAGTGAAAAAGCGTAGGTAGATGCGTTGCTATTCAACAGGATCCAATAAAATTTATTATGCACACAAAGCTTTGATGTTCGAAAACAAATAAATAAATATATATATATATATATATATATATATATACACACGCACACAACCCACCTGAACTGCCCAATGATGCTTAATAGAGTCGTAAACAGCAATTTATCCATTATCTATATAATTCAGTGTGAAATTATTGTATGCGATCCCACACTCTCGTACAGTTCACTTATCAAAACGAAACTACGAAACTTTCGTTTCCTGCTTGTTAAAGTTTTTCCTATTAATTTTTTATGTTAGAGTTTCTAACTGTAACTCCTATACAAGAATTACGTATTTCCTGTATAAAGTTAGCTTGGAAAATTTCCAAGGCTTTTCCAGAACTCCCAGACGTCCCTAACATCTGCCAGTCTTAGCAGGTGTCGCAAGTCGTTCTAGGACCCGAAAAAGGGCCCCAGTCCGAGGGTCTAGGAGCCAAGTAAGGAAACCATGTGACTATGTGTCTCTGTCATAGGAAAGAATGTCCGTTGGTTGGAGCCAGAAAATACGTATTTCCTTTGTCCTTAAAAATGTATAAGTTGGTATAAGCCCCTATATAGAGAAAAGTTTATTATTTCTAAAAGAGGTTCTTTTGCAGAGAAGCAATATTACACCCTTGTGCATCTTTAACGAGTTAGCCTGTTAAGAGGTGCATGGTTGTGCATGCATGCCCTTTGAAAATTAACGTTGCACATTAGGACGCTTTGAGTGTGAATAAAATAAAACGACAAACTTTTACCGAGTATGCCAACCGACCTGAATGTAAATGAAGTAGCCGAAAGAAAAAAATATGTAAAACGTAATATCCTTTGCTTGGATTTATCGTCATATTTTATTTGGATTTCCAGTTTCTAATTAGATTTTAATCCAATGAAGGTCATTAGTCAATTACCTTGACCCAATATTATTTAAAAACATTGAAAACATACAGACCTCGTTTGGAAAAATTGAATTATTTAATTTATCTACAATCTCACCACAAATTGGTACTGGTTCGATGAAGCCAGACAATGTGTTACAATGAAAATAGGGAAATAAAAAGTATACAGAGCCTGCCACTAGAAATGATTTATTTTTACCCGCGATGATACGTGGATGTGTGTAACGAACCCTCTAACAAAAAACCAATAGCCCAATCAGACATTGAATAATCACAGAATAACCATGACGACGAACGACGCGTAGAAATTCCATTAGTTGCATAATGGACATTCGCGGTCCAATCACAGAGGTCAATTATTTGGTAAAAATTTCGCGGGATAATTTTTTCTTGCCTTTTTGTGTCTGTGAAAAAAAAAATGATATTTCAAGTACGCAGTCGCTCTCCACGAATATTCTTCCTGATTTTCGACGTTCGTCACGTCAGTAGCTAATCGTGATGTCAGGAAAGTCCTTCGCGAGGTGAAGGTAGAAAAATTGGGCAACAAAAATCAATGCGAACGTATAAGGACGTAAGAATTCCATTCGGTCGTGACATTTTCTAGGTTAAAGACTCGTAAACAACGCAAAAAGGAAGGTACATAACATCATGGCTGATGAGATAATGCTGACTTACCCTGTGCTGTTGGAAGTATATTCCGAGAAGAAATGTCGGAGCTCTCCTGGACAGTTCCCATCGTCGTGGTGGCACGTAACAGCGAGAACCCGCACGTAACTACAGCGAACGCGATCAGAGTACGTTCCTCATGTTAGAAAATAATTTTGGCCGACCAAGAGCGCGTTCAGCTAGAGACTGTGCTCGCGTCAACGGCCATGTTGGTTGTGTCACTTTCATAGCCACCACGAGAGCGCGCCTCCCTCTACCTACCGTTGCAACCATCTGAATAATCTCAAGTATCTATCTATCTTGTATCTTGAATGCACTCGTGCTATTCGTAACGTTTAATCGTTTTGTGAAACTCCCACTATGGAAGACGCGCACACTCCCACTATCGACGCTATTCACTCCCTTCTTCTCCTGCTCACTCCGACTCGCGAAGCTGCATCAGGATACCAGAAAAAAGTCACAAGGCGAACCAGCATGCTGCCACCTGATTCGCCAAACCACCGGTTTACCTGGCCAATAGAGAAATTTGCAAATTTTCATGCAGAAATTACGCCCCGGCTCCTGGCGTGCATTACGAATCAACGTGAGCTCGACGTAGGTCGTGTTTGATATGAAACAGCCGTAATTTGTGCTCGGATAAATTGCATATACAATATGTCATTGGTTTTACAAGGAAAGGCCATCTCGGAATGGATCGTAAAGCTGTAGAGAGGTTATGGTTTTTTCAACACGTCTGGCATTCTTTTTTTGCAAAATTCAAATGCTGCTGAATTGAGAAAGACTCAGTCGCGGAAAAGGTTAAGGTACGCCTTCTACAATTCGTAGTATCGTCGTCGAGGAACGACGCTGGGCTTGCCGCCGATGAAAAATAAATAATAGAGAGACGTCGCTCTGCGCTTGCGCTTGCAAAAGCTCGCGTCCGGGCGCCCGTCCGTTTCACCCACCTTGGCTCAGTGAGCCGGTGTTAGCGCCGCGACGCCCAGCAACGCCGAGAATCGAACTCGAGTGGATCGTATAGTAGTAACCTCCCACGATTAAAAAACAGATTCACCAACGAACGTGACCACTTGCGAATATCTGAGAGGCCGAGTGCCAAATCGATTACACGCGTCTTTAAACGGTAGATAACTACAATTATATACACACATAGTCACATATATATATTGATTTTACGATCCAAAAGCGATTCTTAATATTGGATTTTTGATAGCGAGACATGTAAGACCACCTGACAAGTTTTCTTTGTTTTACTTTTTTTTTCATCTTACTGCCAGTATTTTCGCCAAGACTTTATTATACGTTGTTCGCTGTCTCAGTTTGCTTTGGAGTTCAAATTTAGTAATCTTTTAGTAAATGGTTATTAGTTCTTTTATTCGTAATTCATGTAAATAAAAGTAATTTCTTATTTCTCACAATATTACACTTGAGGTGGTCATGTCTATTCACTGAGTAATTGGGAAGATTTCTATTGAAATAATATTCATAGGATTTCTTGTGCAGTATAAGTACTTTCATGGTAGTTATAAAGCCGTGTAATTACAGAGAAGATTTCTTATTAATGAAAGAAAAGAATCTTTAAAACCATAAAAGTATCTGCACCTAAAGAGGTGCATATTTGTATATAGAAGTAAAAAGAGTCTCTCTATCATATTATTTAAGTATGGTGGTACGAGGAACGGTCGCTAAATTAAACCGGACGATGTATCAAAAAATGGCTTTATTTATGTTGCAGGGTGATTTTCTGAAAATGGCAGGAACTCTCTATAGATAAAATTAATTCTATTAAATCAAACGCAGTCGTGAACGTATATTGTTAATGGACTGAAGATACATGTGAGATCAGACACAAGACTCGTGCAAAAAAATAATGCAGTGTTCACTAATTCCTTGTATACCTAAACAGCTGGAAATCTGGAACGCATAAAGAAAGACAGTACATAAAAATTATTTTAAAAAATTAATTTTTGAATTGTCAGAGAGAACAAAACTTTTAATGGAAAAATCTGTCGAAAAAATTTCAAAATGAAAAAGTACGTGTAATCATTTGCCTAGCACTAACAACCAGCTCTTCAGGATATTGACTTTAACTTCGATAAGTCCATTCTCGTGGCTGAAAAATCTTTTCAGCAGCTTTGCAGTCAACGAACCTGGGTGAGTACACTTTTATATCTGAATAAAATATTCATGAAAGGTTAAACTCGTCCTGTCACTCATGCGAATGACTGGCGGGAATAGCTTTTTTTTTTTAATTTTATTTTAGACTTTTCAAAAGAACAAAATTCATGTGTGGCTTGACGTCGCTTTGACTATTCATTCGTTTGCCGTCGCGTTCAGTGAGCTTTCCTTTTCATGCTACAACCCCACTTTTCTGGTTATCTAGCAAAACGGTGAGGTGAACGAGATAAAAGAATCAAGAATACCAACGGTTGAGTGGGCCATGTTAAAAAGGCGCACGGACGTATGAAATAGAGAAAAAGAATTTAAAAAAAAACAAGAATTTCCACATCCGAAACGCATACGTCGTGAGAGGAGGTGAAAATTCAAAAGATCCTGTAGATTTTTTTTGAAAACGAAACACAACCAGGGAAAGTGTAAAGAGAGAAACGTTAAAACATATTGGAAAATCTTAAAGGCTGACCCACACGTTGTATATGAACGTATGATTTTTCTCTGTCTTTTATCCTTCATAAATTATGAGTTTTACCATTTCAGTTAACATATTGCCATCCATAATTCATAACGATATGGTAGACATGTGCATGTAAGTGGTGATGCAGGAAGAAATAGAAGGAAGGTATCGTAAAAGGATAACCATAAAACAAGAAACCATAATACCACGATAAAGTATGAAATTCCAATTTTTTTCTATTCAATACGTTCCTTTAAAAATTATTAAAATTGCTACTCGATTCTAGGTAATTTTATTTCTTGACCTGATATTGTTAAAACTATACAACGAGTTACCAAAAATGCTGACGATTTTCAATATTATCCATATTACATACACAGTACTTGACCACGTCACTTTATAGTCTACAAAGAACGCTGAGTCTTCCACGTTAAGAAATTGAAAGGCAAAATCAGCTAAAGAGTCCTTGATCAATATATTTATTGCATAAATGACGCAATACTCGGAACTTCGTATGGAGTATAGCGTAAAAAGAGTACGGAAGAAAAAGGATCAAACTATAGGTGCAAGCCAAGCCAAGCCAAAGAACTCTCTCGTGTAAGCAAACGCAAACGTATGAACATATCGATCCCCCCCTCCCAACCCCCCCACGGGAGACATACAAGCTTGAATTTTATTTCCACAATTTCTCCGTATCATTCTAGGAAACCTTTGCTCTTCTCACTCTTCAGAAATTTATCCTTTCACGTCAGGAGAGTAAACAGGGAGATGATAAAGGAAGGTTGATCTTTTAGAATTTGGTTGGAAGGTTAGAGAAACGCTAACTGTTGATTGATGCTGGGTAAGAGATGATAGCTCGACTTGACTATGGGGATGCTATGGTAAAAGAAAGGAGTCATGGTGAAATCGAGAAAAAAGAGGAGAAAGAAAAAGCAAAAGAGGGAGCATTGAAATATGAGAATAATGTATTCTATTTAAAAATACGTGAATTCCAGTTAAACTAAATTAATAAGAAAATTCAACGATTTGTATTCAGCTTCAAATAAATATCTTATTAAAATATTTAGCAGGGTTAATTTTCACCGGGGATGATATACATAGACGTCTGTGTACGTTCGAATACTTATTATGGTCTGCTGACGTAAGCTTAAGAATTCGTAATTCAAAGGCTTCCGTGAGCTGATCCGTATTTATTTCTAAAAATCTATAGGAGTTCAAAAAATAATCTTATAAATGGAGGCTGAAGTGTTGGCTATCATCGACAAAAAGAAAATTACTCGCGATAATTGTCAGGTATTCAGAATTTTTTGATGAATTATCGCCAGGCAGAGCCACTGAGTCTGTTCGAGGGTAAGAGAGAAAGAGGTTAGGTTAGATAAGGTTAGCTCAAGGCTAATTCAAAAATACGTATACGTGACCTTCCGTGAAATGTTTATTTAATTTCCCAGAATTCTCCAAGTTCCCAGGGACCTCATCCGATCTCGTTACTTCCGCTCCGACGCTTCCATGATTTTTTTGTTGCGAACCCGAAGGGAAGTTAACCCTTCTGATCACGTCCAAGGTATAGCGACCTTCGTTTTGGATCCTACGGCAGAGGCCAGACTAGTCTCATTTCTCAGTCATATCATCGACAAAGTCGCCAGCAACGTCTGCTTCCACGTCAGCAGCACATTTGTTGGGTCGAATGAGATTTGTCAAGAAAAGGTATCACGAAAATAGTCCTTAAAAATCCTTCATTTTTCATACAAGATTTTTCGTCCCTTCTAGAACCTTCTAGAACGTTTGTCAGCTTCAAAAAGAAAGCAAAGTTTCATCCACCACCCTTAGTGACTTTTGAACCACCTGGGATTTTTACATGCAAACTTATCTATCATCTACATTGTTTGCATCTTCATCCATCATTATACGCTAATACATATTCCTGATCTGGTTTGACGTGGCTAGCCAACCGATAATCAACCTCGTTTTTTCTAACCTCTTATGTCTCAACGGAAACACTCAGGATCCTTTAAGACACGCACGCTAACGGCTCTAGGACAGGACATCGAACCCAGTTTAAAAGGAATTTTTACAATACGACTTGCTTAACCTGATTTAAACCTACGTGAACTGATTAACAATGATGGACGCTAAATAAATCATGGGAGCACAAAGCAGTATCCCAGAGAGAAAGAGAGTCGGTATATACATGTATATATAATATATATATATATGCACGCATATATACATGACTGTGTATAGCACATATTTATATATATATCGTGATACCGTGACGTAGTAGTGGCGTCTGACACAACACTGACCACAACTACTACCTGGCTGCACGTACCCTAACGAAAAAAAAATTGTAAATATTATCATTAGACGATTTTGATATTTCGTGCAGATATCGATTCAGGTATTGTGTATATTAATCCTGATACCGTCTAGCACGAGTTTTTATTCCATGATAAATCTGACATGCATAAATATAACTGAAGTATTTTATACCGGATGAGAAACGGCTTTGTGCTCGAGAACAGGGAGACTTTGAGAGACTTTTAGCAATGGAAATTTAACATACAGACGTTTTTTACAATAAACTGTCTCCTACGTATTTGAAGATAAAAGAAATACATTAAAAAAATATATAGGTATATAAATCCCGAATATCGCGATTGTAATTTTTCTCCCTCTGTTATCTTTCAATACGTGAAAACTATGTTGTCGATTGTCATCGATTCTTTAGCTTGCTTGACTTTAATTTGTTATTTAGATAAGAAAAAGATTATACTATAGGCAAACGCATTGTATATTTCTTTCGCGTGATGTGGAATAAAGAACACGTGCCCATTAACACTTAGGACCACGGTCAGATCTGAAAAATTTATCATGGCAATATAAAACAGACATAGATCAAACATCACCTACGGTAGTGATATATGAGTTACTATATACCTACGGTCACATATGTACAGATGAAGATTTATATTTGCTACCAAGTTCATTTCTCTTTTCATAAATACAAATTCCAGCCTGATCTGACATCTGTCTTCCATCTGCATTTAATATGTACCATGTGAGGATGTCGGATAAGGGTCGTCGCATTCATGACCATATATATAATAAAGTATTTGCATACTCATATGACACATACGTATAGATATGAGAGTCCTTATAGATATAGGATTAGAAATTTACATAGGACGTATCCGTGAAAATAGAAATTTTCAAATTTCCACCGGCAGTACTTGAGAGCTGAATTTTCTGTATAATTGAAAATCATGAAACCCAAATGAGCGTTACTGGAGTGAACTTTGAATGAAAAGGAACTTTCGATGATGCAGTAGCAATTATTATACGTCTCTTTGCATAATTGAGTTACGGAAGAGAATCTTGCCGTAGCGAGAACAAGCGAAGAACGAAGCACGTCTGGAGACGCGAAGAACTTGAGGTCACGGGGTGTCGTTGCCTCGCAACCCCCTGGAGCCACGCCTTCGACGTGAAATTTCTCCACGGTGAAAGGGACGATTAAAAACGGTTAAAACGAATTCTCCTAAGGAGTTTCCAATTCCGTTGGTTAACAAGGATAAGATTTGCTCTCATAAGTGTACATTGTTATATAAGGGTTAATAAAATCAGGGCAATAAGAAAGGGGGTACCAAGATAGACACTCTTAGATGGATTGAGACTGATAATCCTCTCTTGATCGTGACAATAAATATAAAAAAATCACCCTTGCTTTATCTTGATACCATAAAAAATTGTAAAGGACCCTGGTGTTATTATCACCTAACTTATCCTGGACGCACTTATGCTTTATACACAGTGTCGCTTCGTGTCAGTTGATATTGGTTCGCACGAGTGCATTTAATAATTCCCGACAGAGGGCGACACGTTTGCTCGAATGTTTGTTATTATACAAGATGCGAAATGCATATGCTTAATATGCACATATGTATAAGTAACAGCGCAAGTTTTGTCGTTACCAATTGTACGGTGTACAGTCTAGGTATGCGCGGTTTTTATGTACGTATGCAGGGTGCGAACCAGGAACGCACTGGTTCGTCTTTGAATTCCAATATTGCGAAGCATTCATGCTCCCTCGAGTGTTCAACAATGCAGGATGGAGTCCAATTATGAAATTTGACAATATGTTCGTCTCGTGACAGCTACTAACGGAACTGGTTTGATTCGTCTTGTTAACCTACATACTCTCAAGCGTCAAATAGGTTGTTTTGCGTCGAAGGATTTTCAGCGAATCCACCGAACCAAGTACCGACCATTATTTTTCGAATCTCAGACATTTGGCAGACTTATATTCTTTAATATAACGAATGATTGCACCGTGACCATTTTTTGCTCCTTCTATTCACTCAGTCTACTCAACAGTTCATAATCTTAAATTTTACAGTCTGGTGCACCACGTCACGTTTCGGGATAACAATGTACAGACAAGTCATGCGAATTAAAAATTTTTTCACTTTCATCTATACAAGAGACTTTTGTCTGTATGCGTATATCCCTTTTACCAAGCGACTGGGTTCCGTTTCTGATGACTAAATTAATCTACGTCACATTTTCATAAATCGCATTGAATTAGTACACACACTTTGCGTCAGTTGTATTAAGTCTAAGTACAGCCATTCAATTTTATAGATTAGTATGTCATCTTTGAATCTAAATATAATATACATTGTTTTAACAAAATTACTTGAATAACTGTACCAAGATAACAAAAATTATCTTAAAGCTTTACTAAAGTTATAATAAATTATAGCTGTTGTACAGAGTTACTGGGACAACAGTGTGAGTTGAGATAGAGGTGTTTCCTGTGAAACAGCCACCAGGACCACCAAAGATTCTCTTGAATACTTTCCAAAAAACAAAGTGGATATTCTTATTGGTGAGAGTTCCGTTGCCAACCCTTTTTCTTTACCGACGCTCCAGCGCCATTGGAGAATGTCTTACTTAATCGGTAGGAAAAAGAATAGTGCCCAGCTTCCAGAGTGTTTATAGGATCTTTTTTGTTTCCTGAAATGGTAGAGGAAACAAAGGGACGTAGAGTGTTTCTGTTTCAAAATATTTATCCGTTCTCGAGAATTCCGGAAGTCTGTTTAGAGAAAAAAAACAAGAGAAGCATTTTTAACCCTCCAATACTCGAGTGGGGGCCCATGAGATCCTAGTCCTTTTATTTTTCTGGTTACCGCTAACACAATTTTTAAAATATTATTTATTTATCACTTGGCAATTAATTTATGCTAAAAAAAATTTTACCTCTCCCAGGCATATGTATGAACAAGAATAACAACTAGTGTAAAATATTTTTGCATTGTTCATCAATATATAGTATTAACGAAATGGGGTCTTTACGAACCCCACACGAGTATTAGTGTTACCAGTACTGACGGCGATGATGAAGGATTAAGGGAGTAACATATTATACGAAGTTTTACTTAACACGTTTCATATGAAACTTGACACTATACCTTATCAGAAGACCAAGTGCTCCAAATACTCCTCCAGAGATCCTTCGCACGTCCCCGTCGTCCTTTAATAACGTCTTACCTAGAGAAAACCTCTAATAGGGGTAGGACCGTCAATCCCAACGTAATAGCACAGTGAGACTTTTCGATGTCTCATTTCACGTCTGCCTCAATAACAGCAGACTGAAAAAAATGAGAAACTAAGTGACAGCCAGAAAGAAAAATCTGATGGATCTGACAAATCCTGATACTTTTTTCCTGCTGGAAAATGATTTTAGGTAATTTATAAACTCACATATTAAAATGCATCAAGCGCCGGTCTGCCATGTCATTAACTGAACGCTAACATACTGTACATTAGCCAAAAATTCCCTAGAAAGTTATTAGAGTTCAAGAAGCTTGTTATAAGAACATATACAGAAGCGTGAGGGTTCATTACGCTGTTGTTGCACTACTGTCGAGAGATTAAAGTCAGTAGAGGTTAGGTTTGCTTAACCTAACTTGAAGAGCGTAGTAAACCTGTTTGAAATGCAAATTTCCTTAGTCTTAATCTCACTGGTAAATCTCGTACGCATGTTACGAGTTTCCTTATACCTGTATATAGAATGGGGAATTGTGTTATCAAGTTGGTAACTACACGGGTGGTCACCTTGCCGTAACCAGGTGCTTACAAAGTCTGTATTATTGTCGGTATACCTTTTGAATATCCTGCAGAACCAATGGCCTAACGTAGTAACGGGTGGTGGACGTGGAAGAAAATGTGGATTAGGATGAGGAGGATGAAGGTTGGGGATGAGAAGGTGGTGCTCCCTGGCGAAGCTTCCAATCGATACAGCTTCCCTCCTCGTCCCGGCACCACCATCGGGTTTGCACTGATGGTCCTACCTGTTAGTTCCGATGGACAAACTATGCTAGCATTTGTCAACCTCGATCTGCATTCTCCTTGGCGAATAGAAACTCTCATTATGTCCAATGACTTCCTGGTGGTTGATAATATTCTAGTTACGTACCGAATCTTGAAAATATTCTGTTTAGTCAAGAAATCCAGCTACGAAGATTCGGTCTAAGGGCGTCGACAATTTGGGATTTATTTACGTGCCCCAGATCAATCAGAAAACCGTTGAGTGAATTTTAACGAACTTCCTTGCTGGCTCAACAGGTCAAAAGAAACTGGAAATGGCAGAGATTCTCAAAGTCGTGACATGAGAACCGCCATATATTTAATGAACTGGTAGACAGGTGAGTTTACCTGAAAATTCTTTTTCCTTGAAGTCCCGTTAGATACCTTTGTTCCCTTTTCTCTTCCTTCAGTCAACCAACGTAACTTTTTCACTGAATCAATTTTACACCAGGTACTTTAGTCGCTATGCTCATCTTGTGCATCAATTTTTTTTATATATCCTATCTTATTTATGCCTCTAAACCGACATAAAACGTCTGGAGGATACGTGGCTGTCGCACTCGTGAAATTATATTTTATTTATCAAGCCATGTTTGGAGCATGCAACTTGCTTGGAGTAAATGCATCAGTTAATATCCCAGGCAAGCCTTACTGGGGCGCTGTCCAGTATCTAATAATTTTAATGGACTGCACCTTTAATTAAGAGAAACCCACATACTGTTATCTATGGTATTCATACTATATTCGATTTGGTTGCAATTTGTAATTTACCTTGCGTTGGCATAAACACGCGAGAAGTCGATACATTATATCTCTAGTTTCCCACTGTAGCAGTGAATGTTGCTCTTGGATAATTAAATCGCCCTGATATTCATTTAGTGGAGAGCCAAAAAAAGGCCCTAGAATTTCTAGAGGATTTTTTTGGTTTATTCATCCTCCCATCGAGTGGTACTCATGAATTTTCACACCAAATATTTCACTGAATCATGAATACCGTTTTCAGTTCCTGATAAAAACGTGTATCTCGTATATGTGTAGAACTGCACACGTATTAAACCAGTAATTTATTGAGGAAGTGTAAACGACCCATACGTCGTAACAGGTGGTACGTATATACATTCTCGACAAAGTTATAGAAAGTCAAAAGGCGATAGTCGTTTTAGACGTTTCCAAGTGTCTTCGTTCATCATGTGTTATGGTTTGAAAAATTCTATTGCTTCTATTTGACCTCGTCTGAGAAGTCATTAGCTCAGGAGTGTATCCTTATAAATAAAAATGTTGCCTGTTGCACAGGATCTTGATTCTTCAGACGTTGCTTATTAACGTGAATAAAACGGAAGGACAGCTGCACGTCGAGAATCCACCAGAGGATCTACTCTCAGTCCTTCCCTCTGGCTATTGGAAGCTGTGTTAATTGCGTGGGTGGCTGCTCGTTCCACTTCCTCTTCATCTTGGAAATCACAGGCGTTTTGATACCTGGGTACATCCCTTACTTTATCGTCCATCCAACCCCTCTCTCGCTCCCCCTTTTTATTATAAATCTTCACAAATTGCTGCTATCTTCAGCGATTTATAAACGGCGCATTGAACGAGATCCTGGCCATTTTATGAATCGCTTCAGGATCCCTGCCACAGTCTGTATACATATACCAGGTTCGCTCCTGCTCCTTTTAATTAAGCGTTCCATTAACAATTAAGTTTCCCCCGTTTACTAGAAATGCTCTTCCTGCCCGATCTGCTGGATACAATCAGGAAGGATGCTGGGTCCAGGTAGTTTGGTCGTAGTTGTAGGCGTGTTTGCATTAAAGTCCATAATAGCATCGAACTAAGCCAGCATCTGCAAGAAGTGGCGGTTGCCCATGAAAAAAACGTCCTTAATGGAATCAATGGAAATTTGACTAAAGCTATCAGAATCCTTTAGGCCCTGGGATATAATAACAAGAGACACGGGATATTGCAAGTGAAAGAGGTTGCGGCATACAAAAAAATGAAACTAAAGGAGAAGAAGAAATGAATATTTATACAATTAAGAGGGAAACAAAACGAGCGCACCATAATAAGTTTGTGCAAAGGGGAGCAAATAGTTACACTTACCCCAAGTACTTGGGTCTACAAACGTCAACGCTGTTACTTTGTATTCAGCTTTGTCAGCACTTCTTCAATTGCATCACATCCGTGATGGCGCATTCTGATTAGATTAAAATTCTTCATGCGTCACGATTCGATCTGTAATTAAGATTGAATCCAAGATAAGAGTATATTTACTTCAGGATTTTCATACTGTCTGGTGTCCTTTAAATCTTCATTCCTCTGACTCGTCAATAGTATCGTATAGTAACAGTACTGCAGTGCTCATCAGCCCTTCATGATTAGCAGCTAAATAATAATATGACAGACTATAAATTTTATAATCTAAAATTCAGATCATTACAAGTCATATGGAAGTCAACAAGTATTTTTTATCTTTGATGTCTTATAAATGATTTCATAAATATTTTCTTTTACTGATGTTAATCGCAGGGTAAATCTTTTATGGGAACTCGTGACGTAACTACCAGTTTTACGTTTCGTTATTCGTTTACCGTTATTCCAAAAATATACTAATACCGTGTGAAAGAATTCGAAAAGCATGGAGGTACGGAATCTTGAAGATCTCTTTTAAAAATTCTTTTGACAGACTACGAAGCTGAACAGCATTTTAGAATTGTTTACCTTCTTTATGCGACGTAGAGTAATGATGGAGTTTCCAATCTGACGTGACCGTACAGTTAATGCCTTTAATGGAGTTCACCCTTTGGTAACGGAATTTGCGAAAATCAATACGTGTCAAATTCCATGTCAACGAACGTCACACCCACTCGCTATTTCTCGTTCCGATAATAACCACTGTATGATATCCTGTCATTGGCTATCAAATGGAGCAAAATATATAATAAATTTAGTTTGCAGTTCATTAATAAAAATAAAACCCAGAGGAAAAGCAAATGGCTGATTACATGTTGACGATAAAAAAGAAAGTCAAGAAAATATATAAATCATCGAACTGAATGAACATCGAGCCAAGTAATCATTGTCTCGTCGCCCTTTCTGATCTATGCAAAGTAATCCTGACGAAGTAACGATTGATGATTGGCTCGAAAAAAAATAAGGTTAAGTCTGTCTAAAGCAAGATAAATTGTTGAATTTACCTCGCGAAAGGAAACTCGTTGAATAGAATTTTCACGAGAGGCTTTAGAAAAACATGTCAATTTTTCAAGAGAAATGTCTGCGATTCAGGTACAGTTTTACTGTTTAAGTTTACACCAGAGCTACATTACCTAAGCTCATTCCGGACTGGTTTTCGTCGTTCGAGTTGATCATTCGTAATCGTTAGGTTAGGTCGTGTCGCCTGATGAACATATTCATGGCGTGAGTGACGATAGGTTAAATGCTAAAACTTAGCTTAAGCCAGAAGCCTCTTCAAGAAAACTAAAGATGAGCAAGGTCCTGGACGATGACAGAAGCCAGCAGGACAAAAAAGGTACTCCGCACTCTTGTTCTGTTTCCTGTTCTATGTTCCAAGTGTATACTGACGCATTGTGCTGGAGTATGAACAGGCAAGGTCGTTGACTGTTTACACAACGAAATTAGAAAGCCACACGCAGTACTTGGCCTTCTTGAAAAACTACAATTCTCACGAAATTCATGTCGCCTGTGTGAACAAGGCTTAAGGATACCTCTATCTGATTACTTAGCTACTGTTTTACCGAAATGGTATACCCTGTAGCCGGAATATTGTTCAACATTGCGGCGGAGATGTTGAGACCTTTGCAGAGGGTCTCCTGTCACCCTTGTAGCTGCAGCCGAACGATATTAAATTTCTCACCCCTACCACGTGACCCCGCACGATATATTTAGACAAGCAGTATTGTGTCTCGCACCAATATACATTCGCACAACACCATGCTATTTTCTCGCGGCATTTAAAATGAAAAATTCGTTAAGGCACGTTTACTTCATTCTACTGATAATATACTACTAAGCTATAGAGTATGTTAATTGCACATACACGAGCATACCGACGACGAAGCCAAGTTTACAAGATGAACGGCAGTCGTTCTAGATAAAATACCTTTTTTAAACGTTCGTTGTTCATTATTCTTGTACAGTAAGAGCCGCCGTATTCCAGGCATTCTTGTAAATAATTTAACCCCTATAACTATTACAGAGTAACACCTCATACTTAACCCCAACTGATATCGAGTTTCTTCAGGAGCGTCCCAGACAATTTTAGAGGCTATATATTTACATGGTTTTCTCTTCCAGTCTTTACTGTTTCATGGCAACCAACACTAATCCTTGCATTTGCATTCCCTGAAGTTTATAGTCAAATTAGTATGGGCTTTATAGATTGTGTAGTACCTGTTTCCATGAATGTTAACAAACCACAATTAGTGGATGATCATTTTCAACGTATCACGAGCTCAGTAACTTGATTACTTGATAATTGATGCATAGTGATATTTCTGTCTTCGAGGTAGAGTCCTGATGCAAAAGAAGCTTGTTGAGTTTGAACCATACAGTACCTCAACCCTCTTGGTCCCGTACTAAGCTATGCCTCTGAAGTACAGTACTGTACCAAGTTTCATGGTACACCCTGGGACATTTTCTTCTCGATGATAATAGCACTCTACGTAATGAAAAACGTTTTCTCACTGGGGGACCAGTATTATCATCACCTTTTAGCTCACCCTCTACATCAACCCGATGCTGGGAACTTGGCTTAGAGGGTGCCTACTTGTAGAGTACTGTCTAGTCCTATTTCAGCCACCTGTTCTCACCAGGAATCCAGTTTGTTTGCTTCTTGCTTGCTTCTCTATTTATTCATCCATTCCGAACGCTGGATCTCATGTGGATACACCAGAAGGTCAAGATTCGCTTCCGATTCCCCGATGATGAAATCATACATGAAAATTATAATATAGCAATTAGAGTGTCTAAGAACAATATTGACCTAACCTCCCTTAACGCTCTGTTAACATCATGTGTTAACATTCAGGGACTCTGTTTCACCTGAAGCGAATGGCAGAGCTGAGGTCGTGGACCAGTTGATTTAGTTCCTGGAGTATTTTCTAAGAGCGAAAGACTCGTTGATGACTGTTGGCTTTACGAACGACGCATGTAAATCTGGGTTAACGCGCAATACTCAGTCGCAGCCATAAAGCGCGTTTCCACAAGAGCGATGGATTCTCGTAAATTTCTATAACCGTATTCCTCTTTGTACTGCCTCCTGAATTCTTTCTTCTCTCTTAAATTCTCGATAACTCCACACGCTTCCACTCCTACTTTTCTTTTATTTTCCATTGCCCAGAGAAGAAACTCTTCTTCTAAAATTCCTGCTTCCGTCCGGTCGATGAAGACCTGCCGATATCATAAGAAAGTAAAGTGACTCTAGCGGGCAATAAATATCAAATAATTCGCCATATACTCAGGTAATGACGTCAGTCTTAAAGACATAAGGTTGCGTCCACAGGGAAAGGTCTCTCCCACGCTAATTAATCAAGCTCTGCTCCTCCAGGATTGGTCGGATTAATATTATCGGTCATTATTCCGTGAAGGATCAGAAGCTTGTACAAATACCCTTAGGTAATTCCTGGATCACGTAATATTTCATCAACGTACCACGTGTCAAAAGGTCAAACGTTATTGCAGATCTCTCCACGAACGGAATCGGCCGGTCCATCATATTCACGTGGTGAGTGTAATATATTTTTGTTACAGTAGCACTCTCGTAGCTAAGACGAGTTTTATCAAAGATAAAATCCAGCATAAATCTCAAGCATCCTCATTCGACATCGATACGAGCTCATAGTGTTAGACCTGTGTCCCTATCTCGATTTATACCTAGAGATAATAAGGTGAGTCTTCTCTATCTACGTGTCTAGACGCTTGGAGAACGTTGAATGAATTCACGTTTATCTTCTTCTGGGAAAATTGTTGACCGCGTCGACCTCGTTCTGGATAAGACGAAACGCTTTCGATCCCGTTTCATAGATAGAGAACGAGAGGGGACTGCGATATCTTGAGATTGAAGGAAAATATAGTGTCTGTATCGGCTTCCCAGCGTTTTCCCCTTTACGGACGATCAATCTGTATACTTTTTTTTGCATCGAGATCCCGTCGATTTAAGTCTCCGGATCATAGAAAGTGAAAAAATCATGCGAACTGAAAGACGTCTTCTGGAAAACGGACAACCCAGCCTTCCAAGTAAAACCTAAAAAATGAGATAAGTCGCATCGGAGTTAGTCCAAATAAAACAGTAATGGAAACAAAGGGTCCATCAGTTGTACATACTATTTCTTCATCCCTTTGTTCTGCGTAGTTTTGCAGACGTTGAACGAATCATTGGACTCTTCATAAAATAAAGTGAACTAACTTTAATGGTCCTGCCAGTAAGTTCTTCTCCACAACTTCCAATTCATCGGCCACACGATAGATGTATCAAGTAAGGAAGAAACTTTGAAAACAAAGAATGAACCGCTAGATATTTTGAAAAGAAAAGAAAAAAGCTATAACAGTTAAGTTGGTAAAGCTGTATTGCAATTTTAATTTCTCTAGGGAATTAAAGCCCTCATTAGTTACTGGAATTTGCTATGAGATTAATGATTTCAGGATTTTACGATCGCGTTAATAATCCCCATAGACATCGAGTATCTATTAAGAGTTTAACGGCTCGTTTAGCCTTGCACGCACCATGCAATTTCCTGGTGCACACTGGATAGGCCCTCGAAGATGCCCGACGAGGCGTGAGATTGCCAATGAGTCGTTAAAGTGGTGACTGCACCAGGATAGTGCGATTACTAGTTACTCTAGGTTGAAGTTTCACATAAGGAATATATGCATATCTACCTTGAAGCGCAGAGGATCCAATCCCAATCTATACAGGATAAGACTATCATCCTGTGTATAGTGAAACTCTCCGGATAATTTGCTAGGTGGCTAAGGATGGATTCGGGACGGGTAGACGATGTGTATTCTGTCCTGCAATTACACCCAGAGTAAACAGACGCTGATTACAGTGCATTCAGGATATTACGAGAGGATTTTCTCCCTGTAATATCTTCTACGAGAAGTCGAGACGTGAAGAGACTTTCCTCTAACGACGTGTCCAGGTGTTAAACTTGTATACGTTTCTTTAGGTTATAACAAAAGACGCTGTAGTCATGCGTCCGGGGTAAACTTTTTAGGTTATGGTATTCAGGCAATCGCATGGGGTTTTTGGACAATGAGATTATCCTGGCTGTTTTCTTCTATCCCCAGACCAACGATCTGTGTCTCTCAGTCTTATTATATTTCACAATCGCCGATTAACTCCAGACAGACAATTGTACAGGTCACAACAAAACCCATTATGTGGCTTCAGGCGATGACGTTGGCCCCAGTTGCGCGCGCATCGAGAGCCGAGGCTAGAGAATTCAATTTCAAATTAAACGTCCGATCGATGTTCTTTGAAAGTGATAAATATATTAAATATTGTAAATTACCAGCCTTGTTTTTTTATTATAATATGGCGTTCGAATACGGGAGGGAAGGACGGTGACATTTAAAACAAGTGGAGCTATGCGTCAACGTCCTATCGTTAATAATGGCATAAACGAGGCTTGAAGGTTGTACCTTGCGAAATGCCAATATTCTTAAGACGTTTAATATAAATTTTTTAAATTTCCTTCGTGTCTGTCCCTCGTCTATCTCCAGTTTCATACCTGGATGACCTTTCTGTCAATTTTACTTATCTTTACTTACAGCGTCCCTTTGTCTCGGGCATCTGCAAGCCCAAAATCATGTTTATATATACACCTATGTATTTCTCTCGAAAATGAGGTCCTTCGTTCGACGAAATCAAACAGAGAGCAATAAGTAAAAACAAATGGCTCCCTGGAAAACGAATTCCGTGTGACGGCTACGTTGCTTCGATATTTCACACGAATCTTAACCTATAAGAAAAATACGACGGGACGTTAAGTATATACGTGGCCGTCTTTCATACGTTCAATGCGAAATTGAATACCTACGGGAGAGCCAGGAGAACTCTCAGCTTCGCAACTCAAATTACCTGCGTAAAATGATCTCAGCATGTAGCAGTTAAGACGTGGTTTCTGAATAACATGAAATATCCGCCACCGAAAAACAAACCTTTGTAATATTAATAATCAGCCCGCTCTCTCTTCCCCACTTCATTACCCTACCACTTTGTTAAAAAAAGAGCCAATCTAGCTGTATAAAATGTGAAGCTCGTCACTGAAAAAAAAGGATCGCACCAGATACTTTGTATGCATACGTGAATATAAAGTGGGACCATTCTGTCTAAACAATTCCACGGCATGATATCACGTATAGAATTCAAATCTGATGGAGTAAAAGCTACAGAGGGGTAGTCCAAAATGTATTCTACGTAGAATCATCCAGTTTCCAACAGTGCAACAAGTGCGACCCGACGTTTTCAATCCCCTCCTCGGTGTAACCCGCTTTGAATAAAAAAGGCATAGAGAACGAGGATGGGAGCGAAGGAAAAAAAATTACAGGTTGGTATTCCATTGCTGGTATAACCGAATGATCCTGGCAATCTTCCAATTTCTGGATATACTCCTGCCACATTCGTTTAAGGGATGCTCGATTTTCCTTGGTGTCCATTACTCTTTATCAAGTTTTCAAAGCGTTCCGACGTCTTTTTCATGAAGTTTCTTCCTCTGCTCGTAGATTCAGAATGAACTCCAGCATCGTGGGCGGCACAACCAGCAGTACCATCGCCGAAGTCGTCGCTCTGAATCCCAAGATGGCTTTGGGTAATAGTACTGAGTTCGACGGCGACCTGGATATATCCCCAGTAACCTTGTCAGCAGATTGGTCGAGGGTAGCTCGAGTTCTTCTATTCACGTCACTTGCAGCCGTCGGGAGCGTCGGTAACGTCTTCATGATCTCCGCCGTGATGGTCGAGGATCAACTGAAAAAAAGGGGTGAGTTTTATTTGATATTTGAAAAAAAATTTTTTTTCTCATTTCCAATAGATTTTCCACATACCTATGTTTTTTATTTGGTTTTTGTGAGACATACGCCAGTGCGCTTGTAATATCGACATTGCTCACTCTCTGCTAGCCAAACCAGAGGAATCAATTCCGAAGTAGTCACGTATCCCAGTACTGGGGATTTTCAATCCGTTCAATTTATTTTCAGCTGGCAAAGCGACTTTTTCTCACTCGTCTTCTAGAAAGCTCAAAATAGACGTTTCTCACCACATTTACTATTCCTTAGGGGTTACAGGGTGGGTTGCACAGTAGATACGGATAATCTTTAGAAATATTCTCTCTTGGCGAATTCGTCTCTCTTGGCGAATTGCGTGTAATAAAATTTCCCAAAATGCCATTCTAGAAAATTGTCTGTTTCAAAGAAACAGTACAATGCAGCACAAAGAGCGAAACAGTAGAGAGCGCGCAGATCTTACGATATGAGAGAATTCAAAGAGTTCAAGAAAAAGATCAAAAGTAGCCCTGCTGCTCAGACGAGAAAAAACGGGACATAAAGAAAGCTTCTAGAAGATTTGGATATTCCCATAAAATTCCCTGAAAAGAATTGAAACTGTTGCGACCTCTGGTTATGTCTAACTTTGAAATTGAATAAATTCTGATAATCATAAAAATTTTCCAAGGTCACACGTATTATCGATATACATAAATACAGTAGCTAAGTAATCAAGCATAAAAGCTGATATTTCGGATTATCGCTGGGGGCTGGTATTGTGGTTTAGAAAAGAAAAGGAGAAAAAGAAGTAATATTAAAATTCCCCTATCATACTTCTATGATACGCCTGGATAAAAAAGTAACAAGCTCTTTGCAAGTCAAGTAACAATGGCCTTCCAATGAAAGGTCAGAAAAGGTCTTTTAATATCCTGTTTACCCATCAAACTCCACTTTGCTAATGACAAATAAAAAAAAAACATGCTCCTCATTTTGCAAACAGGAAATGCCTTTCTGGTGAACGTAGCACTGGCTGATCTCCTTGTGACCGGTCTGGTGATACCAGCCTCAGCCATAGTAATTCTAGCCGGTCAAGAAGAGTTGCTGAGTACCTGCAGATTCGAATGGACCCTGGAGGCACTGTGCTTTCTGGTGACAGTTCTGACCCTGGCGACAATAGCAGCAGAAAATTACGCTAGACTGTGTCTGCCAGCCGAAAGGTAAATTTAATATGTAGAGTCCGAAGTAATCAATAGAGCTCACAGTCAGCTAATAGCTAGCTACTATTTTATATGGTCCGGTTACAAGGTCCAAAGGTAACCCTAATCACCAAGTTACATACATAAAATAGCATTTTTTTCATGTATAATATATACGTGTACTAATTGCCAGAGTAACAATAGAATGGCTTTCTGTTAGGTACGCAGCCTTGACTCCTGGCAAGGTGACCACCGTGATCCTAGTAGCATGGCTCATAGCAGCCATGGCAGTAGGACTCCAATCATCCCTCGAGCTGGGTCCAGATTTCTGCGGAGGAAAGTTCAATGGCATCGCCATGGAGCAGGCAGCTGGTGCTAGCATCCTGGTAGGACTACCAGCCCTGATAACGATCTTCCTCTACTTCAGACTGGTAATGAGAGTTCGCGGCGCGACACGGGGTTCCTACAAGCAGCCAATCACCTTCGCCTGGGACTACGAACTAACCAAGACGAATATGTATAGCTTCGCCCTGTTCGCTGTATTCTGGCTTCCATTCGGCGTGGCCATCTGCGTGAGTTCGGTGCGTCACGTGAGCGTGCACGTTCATTACAACCTGGCCTGGTTCGCCCTCTCAAAGTCATGCGTGAATAATCTTCTGTATTGCGTGGCCGATCGTCACTTCAGGAGCGCCTACGTCAAGTTGTTCCACTATTGCTGCTGCAAGACCACGGTGAGTTTCTCCAGGCGTCAGCGGGGCGACGGAGGTCGTGCTTCCGGTGACGTGAAGCTTAGGGTTCATATTATACATTCGTACGCGAGTCCAGCATCATGCCGTCCGACAGTAACCAGACCCAATGGCCGCGACGTCTATGAACTCTAGAGGAAGAGATCATCGATAGCCAGCATATAAACGTATAAACGAATCCAGGAAGCTGGACAATCCCCAAATCCAAAACGCTCCATCCGGCCTTATCCGTGATACTCAGACCACCACACCTCGTTTCACTGTATTGGAAAATTCTTATAAGGATGGCTGCGACCTACGGCCATTACGTAGGACGTTACCAGACTATAGAAAAAAAATCAATCCCGATGAAGTTCCACGACCAGGACACCTCCTGGACTTTCCATTTCGTCGAACCGGAACCGGTTTTCCATAACAGGGAGAGTTGGTTTAGCCTCGCATTCTTAGGATTCTGTTCCTGCGCCAACTGCAAACAGACTATGAATTTACGGTCGATTAACCCAACCTAACTGACCCGTACAACCTGGAGGATGTAACTCTGGCTATAACAATGAGCGTAAAAGTCTCCTTTCTAAGACCACATACCTGCTCTCTGGGACTTTTCCTTCATAAAGATCCTTTCGTTCTCTTTGGTTGTTACGTTTCCATGTGCTCGTAGAAGAGCTTCCTCATGCTTCCAAGTCGTATAACCTCGTTCGGGTTGTTTGGTTCAATTAAGACACCCACGCTGGTACCTTGAAGAAACCAAAAAATCTCAATACGAATCAACGTTTTCCCCCCTTTACGTCAATATCAAAAACAAAAATTCTCACCGTTTTCTCTTTCCTTTTAATAATCTCAATATATCCTTCTACTACATTTGGCGCGCCATTCAATGTGCTTTCTCCGTCCATTTTAAGGTTATAAGAATTTCGACGATACTCGCCCGACGCTATAAAGCTTCTTTCATTAATCCGTTCCAATTCTGACGGTGCCTGCGATACAATGACGACGGAACATTAACGCCACTGCGTGGTTTCTCAGCACAGAAACGTCCGATGGTGAAAATGTCTGCGCTTGACGAACACTCCTGTAAAAAAACAAAGGAAACCAAAAATAAGGATACACTCGTCTACAGCAGCGCTTTACTTCTTGCCGAAAATAAAAGTTGGGCAAAAGTATAAAAACAGAAAAGCTATCAAAGAGCAATACATATAATACTCCTGTGCTATTTACATGTGCATACTATTTATATACCGTGTACTCAAGATTCTCGTATGCGTTTTGGATTCGTGGGATATTCGTTCTTTCGACTTGGCTATATTTTTATAATTGCCAGTCGAGAAGACGCTCGACTAGCAGGAGCACATATCTAGGTTCTATTGTGTAGAAAGCAACGGCCCAGTGAAGGGACGGCCAATGCGACTGTCGCGCGTTGAGTATTGACCCAAGGGCGTAGGTCCGTTATAACGTTGTACCCGAAGTGTCCGTCGGAAAGGAAAAAGTGCCTCGCGAAAGCCTGGGGATCTGTCATAAATCCCAAATGGTACGTGGGATCGTATATAATCCTAACCTAAAAGACAAAAGGCCAAGAGGATAAAGGAGAAGTAGTACAGAAACTCATCAAATATCTCAAGATGAAACAAAACATTGTCTTATTAGCGAATACGACGCTAACAGACGAGATAAACAAACTAGACAGAAAAAAAGGAACAGAAACAACAAAACCCACAAAAATAAATATCCGAAAACCGTGTCGCAGCGATCCCGAATTTTTTCGATTATCGTTCTGCATTCGGGGACACATATAAATATATAGTAAAAGCACCGTGAGAAGGTCGTGTCTCGCAGTGCATTATTGGACGTATATACTTATCTTATAAAATGTCTTATCAAGGTCAAGGATAAAAAAGCCTGACTGTACCAGTGGTTTTCCATATATTTCTTTTTTCTACCACCATCAAACCGCCAGATAACATCAAAATGCATCTCCATAGATACTGCACCACGTCGTATCAAAAGTCGCTTATCGATGACGCGCTGGGATCGACTACCAACAAAATGGCGTCACGATATCGCGCGGTTTGATCGGGAAAATTTGTTCTCTTTTTTTTAAAAAAAAAACGTTATAAAAAAAGTCAACGTTCCGTACTCAATAGGCGCGTCGTGTTTACTCGAGCGGAGTTAATTCTTTACTATAAAGCTCTGACCTAAGCTCGTGGTATATTTTGAGACTTTTATGCAAAATCGTTCTGTGTTACGCGTTACGCGTGCGTTGCGTCTATTTACTGTGAATAGCTCGTCCCGTATTGCGTAACAGTACTTGTAATTACGTAACGTGACTATGTATATCTATATACTGTAATAATGTATTTAACACGCCTTCTGTCAAGCTGTGATCACTCTAGGTATGGATATTGGAATAGATACTTAAAATCAAGAAAAAAGAGAAAAAAAAGTAAGAAAAAAAAAGAATACTCGAATTTGACTCACGTCCGCGACGTCGGGCGTCTTGTTTTGGCAGACAGCGTTTATCCGGAAAAAAAAAAGAAAAGCACGAACAACAATATCCGGAATCCTCGACAGCGAACGAGGAGATAAATAATTGATGCGAATGAGGTAAATCGAATGCTACCCAATAAAACGCGATAAAAATATCATTCGTGGATGATAACATTTGGAGATACGTGGGACCAGAAAACGTTTGTTGTAACTAGCGACTTTTTTTTCCATCTATACATTATATATATATGTATCTATTAAATGTATATATATATATATATATATATATATATATATATATATACTTTTTAGTGCATCGTTCATTCCGAAAGTGCAGTATTACGGACGTAGATAATAAAGTGCACCTCGTGAAACCCCTATGAGAAATAGTAAAGTCAAAAATAAAAAGGGACGATAAATCGAGCAAAAAATATAGTATATTAAAATTTTCAAAAAAAAAATCTCATCGATTACCAAAACGAATTACAGTCCGAGAAATTCAAATTAAATACGTAAGAAACTACGCGAGTCGTAAAGATACGTTTAACGTGGAATAATAATAAAATTCATGATAACGTCCCGATAATGCAATATTCACGCGAACGCAGTAGACCGGAAGTCATAAGCATAATTAATCCATTCAAATGCATCGAAGAAACAGAAGTTTTCGACGTTTTAGCATTTTCTCCATATGAGTGCCCCATTCATATGTATCAGCTGGGTATGATTAGCCGGACGATATTTCCAAGGTGCAAGTAAAAAGATATCAAGATGTTATTTCTCATAGGGGTAATTACGAAAACTCAATTTAAAAAAAAAGTCTCGAAAATAACCCAGTGGATCCTATCGAACGAGCTTCCCGAACTTACACCAAGCCAAATAAGAGACATTGGATTCCGCTAGGGTTCGAGATATATATGTATACTTGGTTATTCGACGCAAACGCACCATCCGAACGGTTTGAACATGTGAATGATTTTATCATAAGACTCGTATTTGCTCTGATTCATGAAATAACCCACTCAGGGCCAATTTTGGCTGGTGCGTTTGCCGTGAATAACCCATTATATATGTATATTGAGAGTGCGATAATAATAATGGTAATGATGATAATGATAACAATAACAATAATAATAACAATACTCCTAGATAATAGTAATACTATCGATTTTCTTTCTATACCATGTGCCCGAATCCCCGCATCCTCCTTTATATGTATGAGTATGAAAACGCATACATTGGTACGGGAGACCGGAGAGTCGGGGGAATATATATATATATATATATATATATATATATATAATTAATTGTATTTCCGTGCGTATGATAACACAGCGCACTATTGTAATATTATATTTGTATAAATGTATACACGATTGACGATAACTCATATTATATTTTGTTATAACGGGTTGTTCTGTTCAAACGCATTTATTTAATTGTTATGGTACAGCCATGTTCAGGTTAGGTTAGGTTAGGACTGAATAACCCGGTATATCATTGACATAAGAATTACGAATAATAAGCGAATATGTACGGGGTGTAACGTATTATTTTCAAACGATAAACTAAACCTGTCGTAGACACGCGATCCATACGATACACCCTGTAGAATAGCGACGTAATACCTGCGACTATTTTAAATTAACATTACTTTAGACAAACATGCGAAAAAAGCATTCGAAGAGTCAACGAGAATTAATAGAAAAAAAAAAAGTATAGGGGGTGGTCAGGTAAAATTTTGAAGAGAGGTAAGATAGGATATTGAGAAATGGGAATAAAACGAAATGATCTTGGTGCGCATCCGGATTATGAATTAATTTTATAAAATTGATATAAGGAGGTAAAGGGTGGATAATGATATTTTCTTTTATTCCGTGACCGTGACGAAATTGCGCTTCAATTTATTTTATGATGAGCAGATAAAAATCTTGTTTCTCCATAATTACCATCAATTACCTGATTTCAATGATACATCGTACCGGAGAATGTATATGTATAAGATTTGCGGGAAACTGCAATTTTTTATAATTTTTTTAGAATTGATCCTAGTTCATAATGGTAGATATAGCATAGTGCTTTATTACGGTAGCGTCAGATTATATAGTATTAATGATTATATGTCGTAGATTAAGTAACGAGAGAATTGACATTTCTGCCATTTTCTTTTTGAAAATATTCGACGAAAGTGACTCGAACGTATTCGAAATTTGAGAATTTCTATGAGGAACTTCCCGTTAAAGGATTAATTGAGCGTTTTTGTTCTTCGTCGAGGTATGACGTAACATTGAAAACCCGCACGACTGCTCGAATTTTTGAATTTATTATGCAACCTTTACTGATGCCATTTATGACCCCTTCGCTCCTACCCCGTAACACCAATGGTATTTATATATCTAATGTATGCATATATATATATATATATATATTCATGGTGAATCGAGCACACAGAAACGTTTTCATAAAAATAAATCCCAAAGTCTCTGTTATATGTAATATATAGTAGAAATGTTGCTCGAGCGACGTATGAATAATGTTCAATTATCATAATATAAATTAATAACTATGTTCGACTGTCCTTGTAATATCTATATGTAATTTATATATAATGAACCATCGTTTGACATGGATTTATCGTACGAGTGCTGCCATTTTGTGGATATATAGAGACGGCGAAATTCTCCTAAAGGGATATAAGGACGATGAGTGGAAGGGAGACAGATAGATATATATGTATAGAGAGAGTGAGAGAGAGAGAGTAAATGTACGAATGAGCGAGTGAGAGAAAAAAGATATTAACTAACGCGGTCGTTTCTAAAGAGAATGACGACTACCTTTGAAACTCCGAGGACCACGAATTCACAATAATTGTTGTCTCGTGAACATGATATAATATCTAGTAATCTGTAATTGGATTTTTTTTCGTACAGCGAGAGAAAAAAAAGGGAGGGAGAGGGAAAAAAGGAAATTTAAAAAAAGAAAGTTAAACTGATGCAAGCCCTAATAATTGTTGTTCGTCGAAGAAAATAAGCAAAGAGAAAAAAATAAAAAATGTAGTGGGATATATAGATAAATACCGAATATTTGATGTCGTGCTTCGATATACTTAAGTGTCCAAGATATAACTAACGATTTACAAAGAGAAGTGAAAGTGAAAGGGATATTTTAATCGTGAAGTTTTTCACTTCTGTCGCGCGACATATTGTTATCTGATTGGTCGGTTGACGTTTTTTATATGTTTTCTATTTCCTTCTGATATTTTAATATACGAACGTGGAAGAATTAGGCAGGGAGGAATAGAGACGGATGGATAAGAAGGGAGATAAATAATAATAGTGAATAATATAGAAAAATGATCAGTGTCCTATATCGAGTAGCCATGTATGTATATGTAGATTAGAGTAGAGACGATGACGACGAAGTTGTAGAGATTAAAATTCTAAAAATCCTATAGTTTATAGAGTAAATGGCGTATTGTATTGAATTATATAAATGTGTTTATTTTGTACTGGATGTATTTCGCATTGATGTATTTTTCGTAAAGCCGAGTTCACCTGCCACCGTTCAAAATTTACCGAGCGACGGTGTGTCTCGTAGCTATATATTTTATTGTGACACGTGTCAGTGTAGATTTTATAATATTGTAATAAATACATTCATTTTACATGACTATGCAAGTAACACGACCTGCACGTTCCTTTGAGATGTGATATATGATATATATAGTATAGTGTGTTGAATAATAGAAATTTACTAAGGTAGCAAAATTTATGACAGTTTTAGATCCGTATATTGGATTTTTTAAATTGTTATTAATTCGAAATAGTTTAATTTGAATATAGTATTCAGTAGTGTGAAATACGAATATTTGAGGTAAATTCAATGATTCTTGGGATACGTAGAATTAAATGTGGCTAGATAGTTCAGAGAAAAATTGTATGTCGAATAACGTTAAATTTTTGTAGAAATTGGTTTCCGATGATGGCGCCAGTATCGTATACAAACAATATGGCTGTGATCGCATAGTGTTGCGTGCCGCCGATATTTCTGTTTTATTTAAATAGTGAGGGAGAGCTACTTTTTGCCCTGTAGTAACGTCTCGAATTAATTACGTTTGTGAGGTAATTAGATTTACAGTAATGAAACAGCTATTGCGTGTATGATGGATGCTGTAAGTTAAAGTGACCTCTAACCTCTCACGTTTTTGTTGTTATGTATGATTATTGAATTTTTGGTGGTAATGAAGTTGGAATTGTTTTTTTTTTAGGTGATGGACCCTGAGTTTTTATCAAGATTGATACCTCAGAGTAAGGAGCAAGTTAGACCAGCATGTAAAAAGTGTGGCTATGCTGGACATCTGACTTATCAATGCAGAAATTTTATTAAAGTCGATCCTAACAAGGAAATTGTTCTCGATGTGAGTAGCACTAGTTCGGATAGTGATGAGAACTATGTTACTCCTTTGACGGAACTAAGGGAAAAGGAACTCAAGAAGAAGTTGAAGGAAGCGAAGAAAAAGCACAAGGAAAAGAAGACTAAGAAGAAATCAAAGAAACGTAAAAAGTCTGAAAGTAGTGAATCTGAGTCAGAGGACTCCTCTTCTGAGGAAGAACGTAAGCGCAAACATAAGAAAAAGAGGAAGAAGTCCAAGCACAAAAAGCATAAGAAGCATAAGAAACGAAGTTCTTCAGACTCTGATTCTGATGAGGATAGTGACAAAGAATAATATTAAGGATTTTTATCCTGTACTTGTATATATATTATTGTAAACGGGAGATTTGTAAATAAAAGAGATTTCAGTATTTTTATTTTATTATAATTTTGCCCTATATTCTATGCAGCACAACGATATGGAGACTTTAGCGCCACCTATTTTGTTAAAAAATGAAAAAAAAACCTGACATAATAGATGGCGCTACTGTTTTACCTGGATTTACTGGAGCAGCTGAGAAATTGTATAGGCGTATTTACCATTAGGTTACTGAGTGTCTTTAATAATTATTAGATTTCTAAAAAAAGGGTTTATTCGTGACTAAGCTAGTGATTGTTGTTCGATCAACATGACAAGACATGCGAGAAATTGTACGGCTGGTGCTGTGTACACGTACCACGAGAAAAAAAAGGACGCTACAGCCTCAGGTTATGGAACAAATAGTCAAAGAGTTGGAAAGGATTCAGTGAAGGATTTTGATTGTTGTTGTTTGACCTTACAACCTTGCCGAATTCCTGTAGTAACGTAAGTTAAAACCTGTAGCACTAATATCTTAATGGACACAATGAACTTTGGTACCAATATTTAATTAATTTAATATTTTTATTACAGGAAAGATGGGTACCTTTTTGATAAGGAAGCTATACTCGAGTATATCTTAACGAAGAAGAAGGAATACACAAGAAAGTTGAAGGAATATGAAAAGCAAAAACAAAAGGAAAAAGTATTGTCTGATTATGAGTATAGGAAGGAAGTTCAATAATTGAATGAAGTTAATCTATAGGAATTAATGTCTAGATTAATTTTACATAGGAGCAATCTCAAGAAAAGACAGCAAATGAGGAACTGGAGAAACTACAGAATTTTCTAAAGGGAGAGAAAAATATTGTATCTAGGAAATCTTCTGATGAAGCTAGCTCATCGATTTCTAATATGAGTAATGGTCGAGATAAAGTATTACCCAGCTTTTGGATACCAGCCAAGACACCACAAGCCAAAGAAGTCACTTTACAGAAGCCTGATAAAACCATTTATTGTCCTGTGAGTGGAAAAGTATTAAAGCTCAAGGACCTTATTCCTGTTAAATTTACAGAGGTGAAAGATCCAGATGATAAGAAATCCCTCATCGTAAAACAAGCAAGATACATGTGCCCAATCACACATGATATTTTGAGCAATAGCGTACCCTGTGCAGTTCTAAAGCCAACGTGAGTTTATCATTAGCAATAATAAACATTTATATTAACTAATCTGTCATAACTAAATCACTATTTGTTCATTTCAGAGGCGACGTAGTAACAATGGAATGTGTAGAAAAGATAATTAAGAAGGATTGGATAAACCCTCTGGACAGCACTAAACTAACCGAAGCTGACATTATACCTTTGCAAAGAGTAACTATATTTGAATATAATATAACAAATATAGATTATTATATACTAAAAAATCTTGCTTGTTGCAGGGAGGTACTGGATATGCAGCAGCCAATGATTCCCTAGAAGGAAAACATCAGCGACCTGTCTTACAAGCATAGACATCAAAATCCACAACAATGCACCTTAATTATAATCCACCTTCAAATTGTACATTTTTAAATAAAAGTTAAATGACGAAAAAAAAGTGCATTCTTAATATCCAACCCCATATCATCCACTCCAAAAACAACTTACTCAAAAAGCTCAGACATACAATACATAATAAGGAGCATGAAAATGATAAATCACTCACAAATAATTTCATGCCGCAACAGATGAGAAAGAATAAAAATTCTTGAACGACGCTCGATCAAAACGTTAGCTGAACAAAGTGCTGCCATCTTGAAGTTCTAATTTTTTAAGAGCTCAATGACGCGGCGCCTGACTCCGCCGGATAGGCGGCAAACTGCGAGATTCAATACGTTAAGAACTTCCCGCTTCTGATGTGCGCGTTCTGCCTTGCGTAATTTAATTTTTTAAATCGCGAGTGTCACGCGTTATCATGCACGGGATACAACGTCGTGCCGCCGTCCCCGTTGATTGAGGTAAGCCAGCCACAAATTTCTAATCAATTGACTAACTATATTCACTCTCATTAAATAACCATTACTTTTACCATAGAAATAGATTTTACCAGCTATTCATTACCCCCCTTGATCACCTACACATTCTATTTATTAAATACTCATCAAATAAACTTTGATCTCATTAAACTGTCTCAATATCTCAGTTGAAATGCGTTATGCTCATTAATACGTGTATTGAATTGGTGCATTTTAAATAGGACATGATAATGCAGCTGTATTATTCTCATACGTATCCCACACAATATAATATGCATGAAACTTACGAGCTACTTTTTTTTATTTATCTGCGTACTTACACGTATAATACTATAATTCTCGTCGGCTCATCTCATTTTTTGCAAATCTGCATTCTGCACGGTTTCTGTCCTTGAAAGGTAGACGTCCCGTTCACAAGAACGTGTCTAAAACACAAAATTGTTTTACTCGCTCTCTCTATTGCATTCTCACAAGTACATATTATACTAAAATAAACGTATTAATAATAACAGTGAATGTGATCAATCGCAAAAGCTGTCACGATCCTTTAAAAGCAAATTTATACATGACAAAGGCAAAGGAATTTCCATGCCACTTGGAGGATACAGAAAAAATAAAATAAATCGGTAACCATATATAAATTATTAACGATTTATTTAGAAATACTCTCACTATTATTAATCTTCCCAATGTTGCTATTTATTATATTTATATTTTGGTCAAAGTAGTTCTATAGAATGCTTCGTATATCCTATCGTACTCTAGGTCGGCCATTGCGATGCATCTACAATTTGTACGTAACGAATAGTCAGTGTTGATGTATGCTTCTGTATTTGTGTATGAAAACGTGCATTCGCCTACTGCAACAGTGTTTCACTGATAAGCAGTAATACGACATAATATCATCGTTTCAAGTGCGTCAAGATATGACCGACACCTCTACGAATAGTGCTCTTTATTACAATATCTACAGATCTAAGCGTTAACACGATAATCACTATATTTTCATGCTATTCAATATTTATGAAGGTAATGTATTCATTTGAGTAGATAACTTAGAGAGGGACTTGGAAAATTGAAGGTTTCGTGCAGATATTCTACCCTAACCTAACAAATTCTTCATAAGACAGAACAAAAAAATTTATCCATTTGTATTTAATATTCTTCCTCGGGCCTATTGCAGAAAAGGTTTTGACATTCATTGAAGATGTAAAATGACCTTCTCAATTGTTAATTCAAATCAAAAGCTCTTACATAAATAATTAACGTTGTTCCTAGTCTACGTCAATTACTTCCAGTTGCATAATTCTTGATTACGACAGAAAATACATTTCAATATATTCTGATAGATGCAACGATACTTATCAATGTCGGTGCTGCTTTTTGATTGTCTTATAATGTTAACTGTATGCGTAGAATGTACTCGAAGTTGCCTGAGAATTTCTCTGAATCACTGCAAGGCGTCAGTATTTTACAAACTTCCACAGAGACCGAACTTTTATTCGCTAATAAATACAGCGCAATGAGTTATTCGTTTTTGCCCTATAGACACTTTAGATGTTACGTAATGCGTCTTGCGTGCGCGGTGCGCGTTACCTCATATCAAAGCAATTCTCGATCAGCCGGGCGGTCATTTTCCCACCATGACCATTGGCGATACATTATGGATTGGCTTAAGGATTTTCAGATTCTAGAAAAAAATTAACAAAAGTTTAATGTACTTTGGTAAAACTGATCTGATCTCGTATAAAACTTGATGTTCCATTCTTACTTATCAAGTCAATTCAATGTCGCGGTAATACGTAGACTTTAAGTACGAAGAGAGAGAAACGCCAAGAGCGGAAAAAAATAAACTGCATCACCGATTACACTTGCAAGGTTGCAAACTTGACCGGTGGCTTCTTGAATAGCCTTGCTCAACTACTTTTTCCATATTGATAATATTCCACTAATAACATACATTGGAATTTATTTAAGACTTTTTTATCCTATAAATCAAATTCCCAAGTCATTCTTATGTGAAATTTAGAATAAACTCGCGCTTGTATAACCTATATATGTATACTAACCGAATTCACGTGAAAACAATGGATTCCGCAGTACGTCGATTTATTCTAATTACCTAATTAACACGGTATAACAATTAATATTTGTGCTAATAAGAAAGTAACTGATGCTACGGTATTACTTATCTGTTTGTCAATTTAAAACGCTTCAAAGTTTAAAATTCCGCGTGCATTAACAGCAGCGCCACTAGCGGACGTCTTCGGTAGTTTCATTACTTCGAGACTGTTTCATAAATTGTCCAAGAAAACGATCTTATGCAGATCGCAGGTTTTACACTGATCACTGACAGTTGCATCGCGATTTAAAGGGTCGTAAATTCTCTCCTTAAATACTATCCAGACTGCTAGTGACTACGTATAATAACCGTGTCAAAGGATCAAGCTCGGTACCAATGCACGTACGGATTCAAGAACGTAATTCATATTCCCGCAGGCTTACCATACACTCGTAAACATCTTTGGAGTAATGTACAAGTATTATTTGCCAACTTGGATTCCCAGTGAGTACTAAAGTCGTTTCATCTTCCATCATTGCTATTCCCCGCACAGAAAATCGCGATGAGTATATTAGTGAGTGCAAGTGCATTTGCATGAGCCTCTATAGATATATATTATATACATTCTATCTGTATATTAACACGTGTGAAATACCTAGTGGTAAATAGGCACAAAAGGTCAAAGTATTTCAAATGCAAATTCAAGAAAACTGAAGGTACTGGTCCTGAGTGTAAGGTCAATTCAATATCAGGTTAGTTGCACCCTTTTGTCCTACATTTATTAATTAATTATCTCTTACTATGCAGCTGCAAAGTGCATATGGGAATTGAATTAATATGGCTCCCACAAGGAATTTCTAATTAATTGACGTTTCACATACGAATAAAGTTTCACGTATATTTTAGATACATTTTCTATGTTGCGTATGAAGTTTGTTTATACGGATGCACTTCTATGGTTCAATGCATTTTCAATGCTCAAGAAATATTATGCATGGCTCATTTTCATTGTGGAATTCATACAACTTGTGCATCAGGCTCGTATACGGACTGCAATTTTTACGTCATGGGTCAAGCACACCGCGTGTTGCAACATTGGTGCACTTCGGGTGATTATGCAACGACGATAAGAAATTCTTTGCCTTGACATTGCATTCGAATATGTATTACAAAGTTGATCTAGTTTTTTTATAAATATTTCCGAAACACGTCAAAGAGCTGGATATTGATTCATTAACGAAGATAGTAGCAATGTGTTGCATGTGCATTTACTATACGCTTGTTTATGCACATGCAGCTCACGCGCTACAACCGAGAATCGGTAAAAATTATAATTGTAAATATTAAAAAAGAAATATCAATTCTTTATTACTTTTTTCATTCGTTTGCAATAGTATTACTCAAAATAGTTACTACTGGCACAATTTTACCTAAAATGCACAAAAATAGTATCCCCTAGTATTACGATTACATTATACTCTATTGTAAAGAACCAAAGGATAGACGAAGCGAGGGAGAATTTTTCTTATAGGTCATAGAACTTCCAAACCCTGTTTTTCAACCCTTCAACCTTGACGACACCCCCGTCTTCCAATTTTCAAAAATCGATAAATCGACCAATCCCTTACATTTTAATTAACAAAATCTTGAATCTCTTTATACTCAAAATACTTTACCCTCAGCTGACTTCAAGTAGTTCATCAGGATTTGTAAATACTCCACCCGCTACTTTCATGTCCACAGAAGCTTGGTACAGGTGTGTCAAGTTGTAAACGACAGAAAGGGGCTTAGAATACAAAGTCCTATTTACCTATTACCACCTGACACAGCTTCCATACCTACTAACATCCAGTAACAATGATACTTAAAAAAAAAAATTATTTCTACCATCAACCCTTAATTGTATCTTTTAATAAAATAATAAAGTATAATTCTTATTTAAATTAAATACGCGTACTTACACGTCATTGGATCAGATAGAAATTACAGTATCTTTCATTCAGCTTGGATTCAATTTAAATTTCATCACCTATAGTCCCTTTGTCATAAATCATAATAATACAGAATCAATGAAATTAGGGTGAGTTTTTTACCAAGCGTCCTCGGCTGTTACGTACCTACGAAATAATCCAAGTCAAAGCAACCTGAAGTTGTCAGCGGCAAGACATAATCTGTCAGAAGCAGACTGGATAACATTTACATAACCGTGTGGTTTAATTGTCGTACATACAGTGCTGTCCGCTCGCTTACGCAATTCAAATCTATAGCTTTGTCCCAGCCGATTGGACGCTTATTGAATCGCCCACGTTAACACTAAAGCTTTATTCACACTTGTATCAATAAAATTTATACAGAACGATACTTGAGACACTTTTTCTTATGGCACAGTCAACGCTGACCTTTGCGTTCATATTTTTAATTTAAACCTTATCGCTTTTAATTTGCCACCCGGTACGTGTCGCCTTGCAGGACAAGGATCTTATTACTTGCACGTCTCAATGAGCAATCCTGTATTCAAAAAACAAATTAATTAGCCAATTATAAAAATCTCGATACACCCAAGTCTGGGGCGAATGTCTCCTTCGTTATGGGTATACAAAACGTTTGGCAATTAAAATAATAAAAATTTTATAATTAATATAAATATATTTGTGACGTTCACGCTTCTCTTTTTTTTACTTTGATCATCATTTTATTCCATTAAGATTCGCACGTGTCTCGTCTGTGCGAAAATTTCTTGCAATCTTTTCATTATTATGGATTATGGACTAGCTTCCAGCAGTTTATTCCGGAAGTACGTAGTTGTTGTTTGCGAGTTCATTTGTCTCCGATGTACTACGTGAAACGTAATACATAAATTTACCAGTCAGACTGACGAAGTCAAATTCCGGAAGGTGCTATGTGCTCGATTTATTACGTGTATAAATTTTTTATTTTTATTTTGAAAATTTTTATATTATTATTTGTTTATACGAATTTACGTTATTGATATATATAGTATATATATGTTATTGATTTTTTTGTCAATAGGAACCATCGGAGGAAGTCAGCCAAATGACGCGGAGACAAGAGCAGCCTGGTCCACGTTTGAAGGTAAACTTAATTATACTGTTTTACGTAATATTATTTATATGAAATTTATAAAAATCTTAAATTTAACAAATCACGAGACATTGAAATGAATTTTTAAGGTTAGGCTGCACGTGCGTTCACTGTATTTTGCGTATCTGTAACCGGATACGGTCAAGTAAGCGTTTAATTAATGCAATTCGTGAATATAGGGAAGTCACGTTTAAACGTATTTGCTGGATGGATTAATTATTACTGACAGCATATGTAACGTGTGTCTATTTACATACTGAGATTTATATTACTTATCAGTGCAGGATTGTGGCGAATGACGATGGCGACGACCAATCGGCATCGCGGAAAAGTGACGAGAATAATTTCGAATTATTTTCGATATTCGATAAATTTATTCTAAAAACGTGAATCATATACTAAATGGAGAGACAAAAATAATACTACTGGAAGAGAAGGAAAAATGCCATAGTATACAGTTTTATTATGAAAATGAGGAAGGATTGTCAAGGTTATAGCTGGGACTGTACTGGCCCAATGGAGACTTGGAAAAAAGGTTTAGTACAATAAATAATACTATTTCGATTTTAGTAAAATTTTTATTGTATACATATTTATTTTTATTTTTTTTTTGAAAGAGTGTCAGTCTATTCTATTGGACTTGGGACGACCGGTGTCAATTTACCAATCAGACCCCAGAATCTATCTGAATTACTGGTCAGTCACTGGATGACCAAGAAAGTAATGGGACTCCGAACGTATTCCGCACGTAATAAAAGAAAAACGATACGTAGTATCCGATTAAGGGATACTAGTGTGTTTTTAGGGATTGTGTAGCACGAAGTATTCTGATTTGTCGTAAATAATTCTAAGTCGATATACAGCACGTGTAAAATTATCAATTGGTATTTTTACGCATTGATGAAAGAATTTTTTTTGCAATTCTCCAACAGGATTACATAACGCTATACGTAAAATTGTGGGAGAAAAATCGATAGGTATTTACGTGCGCCCACGTATTTTTCATTTTGAAAATACTGAAAATTGGATAAAGTAGTATCAGTTAAGTCTTGCTGTGAATCCAACTAAATTAATTAACCAGGACTAAAACCTGGTTACCGAAAAATCGTCGAATCGCCAAGTCCTGTTAATGGTTGACATGGATAGGTACATGTGGTCACTTCAAACGTCCCCCTTCATAGGGGAGGATATGTTCCGAATGATGATAATTAGTGCATGGGGTAAGCGACATACATGTAACCCCAGTTAATACCCAGTAATTAGTATTAATTAATGATCTAAGCCTAGATACTACTCAAAGATCTTAAAAAAGCCGATAACGATGCTTTAATCTGAAAATATAGTAAAAAAAGTAAGACCAAAAAGTCACGTGGTATAATTCAAATTTCTTTGTAGCTGAAATATGAAAAATATGTAAAAAAAAAACTTTTCTCATATGTCCATCCTACCATAGAAACTGGTCCAGCAACTGATCCAGCACCCCAAACATCATATTCCCATTCTGTCCTCTTAAAGTGACCGAGGACTCTCGAAGGAATGTCGAGCTTGACTTTTATAAAGTTCATCGCATATGGTGAAACCATTCCAAGTTCAAACATCGGCGTACGACTTGAAATACGTGTATTTTGTAAATATCAAATACTGGAGGTATGTGAAATAACTGAGTATAATTTTATACTTATTCGTATGCCGCGCTAACACGTATTTCTATATTCTATACTGTATTTCTTTAGGCGCCTTACAAAGGCTTCTCAGGTACTAAAGGACCCCCTGGTTTAATATAAAGCAGTGTGAAAATGCACTTTAAAGGAGTACCAATGAGAACTCATGGATCAGGATTGAATGAGATTTTCTTTGGAAAAATTGGATATAATTGTGGATGCACCATAAAGGAAGAAATTGAGTAGAAAACTTGGACGCATCTTTAGAAAAGGATATTTTTCACCCACGACCCGTAGTTGAAGTCAGTTTCGTGTTGGCGTTTCGATTATTGGACGCCACCCCTAGAGTGGCCAAGGGTAACACAGTAGCCGCCCCCAACGTTCCTGTATAAGCATCAAGCGTTCAGGGCGGTTTTAGTCACTCCCACCTGCGCCACGGCGCACGACGTGGCTCCTGCTTAACCACCTTTTGCGCCATCCTCTCCGACGTCGGCCTCGCTCTATCTATCTGTCAGCTACGATCCGCGTCGAGTCGCAGTTCACGCGGGATTACGGACCTGCCTTTAGGCCCCGCCGACTACGTTCGCACGGGAGTTTCTCGGCACTGGTCGAAGACGACGAGCCGGCAGGCTTTGCCACCCTCGAGGATGCTGCGTCCCCCTCGTTGCGAATGTACGCGCACTTCGGTAAGGATGTCTCATCCTTTGGTCCATCCTCGTGAGAGATTCAATGACATCGTCACGAATTGCAGACTTGACAGTCGCCGAAACAGAGTCGGCAGACTCTTTTGACACATTGAAAGCTGGTCCAGGATGGCTGAGGATGCTGAGGATTCTTGATCTAGAGGATTCGTTCGGTGGGATCGATGATTATTGTGATTATGCTTCACATACGTGATCTAGGGATTTATTTGTTTACAGTGAAGTGATCTATTCTAGTAAAATATCTTTTTCGTCAATAAGATCCATGGCCTTAGATCAAATCGAACTGGTTAACCATTTTTTTACGCTCGCGCGAGAGTACCAATCGCGTATGGAAATGTCATAAAAATCGTGATGTATCGTGATCGAATATCGTGATGAAGGAATAATTAATGGGAACTCTAAGACGTAAGATTAGAGGCGTTGATTTATTACGTGAGGTACCTTTCGAATCTTTTTATAATTAAACAATTAACAAATAGTATTTCTAATAAGGATATTTCAATAGCTCGCAAGTTCTACTTTTTGTTGGCTTAAGTTATCGGGAATTTACTAGGATAATTTATTATGTCAATGGACTCCTTGTATCTGATTATACTAGCAATGAAAATAACGCCCTTATCGTAGATACCAGAACTCTGGATTATATTCATTAGAAGATTTATCAACCTGATAGATACGTCCAATCGTACTGATGTAAAACCGATCACTTCTTAAATAAGAGGTCAATGACTAAGTAATATTCAACCTGCATCAATAACGTGGACGTTTAACAAGCAGCTAATTATGTCCTGATTAGATCACTAGATTGATAAGAGTCCAAGCCCACTTTGTCATTATGTAAAATCTTTAGTGGATCGCGAATGAATTCTAAATATGAATGTGAATTATAAATTCACTGAAATAAAATCAGTTCTTTTTATAACAACAAAAAAGAAACGTAACAACCTAAAAAAATAAAAATGACCAGAAATAGGTTGAACTGTAAATTAAAAAATCAAATAAGAGATTCAGCCTCCTCTTTCTCAGCATCTGAAGTCATCCTGATGCTCCAGGCCAAATTGTGACAAGGATGCAATTCTATAAAAAAAAAAAAACAAAGATGAGAGACAGTCCTTATCAGGACATTGATCCCTGTATCAGATGCGAGTGGATTACTGCCGGATAGTGGGGGTGTCGTTGGGGATGTCGTGGGGATCAACAATGGGGGTCGCGTGAGCCCCCGGTCCTATCATCATCGTCAGCAACATCCTCACAGTGATCAGCAACATCATCATCAGGAAGGACTCGTTTGCGAGTCAGGAGGTGGAGAGATGGTCGCCCAGGAAATGGCTCAGGGTTACACGCAGCTTCTTCACTCGAACCAGGAGCCCCAGGAGTTCATATCCTTGGAAGAGCTGAGGCCCAGAATTCATCAGGATCATCATCGTCTGGCTATATCCTCCACGAGGAGTCATCTTTATCATCATCAACCTCAGCAACCGCACATACAACCACTTTACTACGACCTATCCAATGTCCAAGAGTAAGTCCGTGTCTTCCGGACGATCCTGTTCGTATCTATTGCTACATTTGATATATCGATATCAGGATCGATCATGAGGATACTGACGTAATTACTATAATAAGTCGTACTATTAATTATAGAAGATTATTAGTATACGCTAGCACACGTCATTCACTCTGACAAAGGATACTGCAGTGTCGTGATCGATAGCTAATTAGTTTGATTTCATCAATTTCTTTGATCTCATTAAATTCCCAGGCAAATTTGTTTAAATTAAGGAATTACACCAGTTCACTTTACCAAGCATATTTTCACAACTTGCAGTCCATAGTGCACTCTATAGTACAGTTGTCTCATGAATGAGCTTAGGCCTGATTTCTATCTCAGTTACGCGCAACGCTGGTTCGCTAACAAATGTACACGTAATAGGATTAAGGCGTACACACATGAGAGTATTGGTACGTCACATGCAGAGATTATGGGGAAAAAAGTATTCTACCTATCCGGGTTCGTTTATCAGATAAATTATTATAGAATGGTCAATTGTCAACCGTGTGTAGCCTACGATAAAGATACGCACGTTTTACACACATGTGGTATTCAATAAGACTCAATTACGATTTCAAGTTTAATTGCCATTTTCTGTATTAGGCGACTCTAGGTATTCTCTCTGGAGCTTAGGATATACTATAGTAATTAATTGTTTGCAAATGTTCGTAAATTGAAATTTAGGTTCAAAACTGTTTTTAATGCCATATCAAATTTTTATTTCTCGTGCTATTAAGTTTCATTGCGAAAGTACAGGTGAATTACACAGCGCGCAGAACGCGCAATTCGCAAGTCGTGCGAAACGGAAAAAAATGTGTTTTTCTCTTGGTTTCTCAGTTTTTCTGAATTTTTTTGTCCGCCTTGTTCTCCCACTTCTGGACTAATCAAGTAATTCTAAAGATCGCGCGTTGTTTCTCAGGCAATATATATCTACGTTTGTACTACTGAAAGATGCTTGAGATAAATGCGTGGTTGATGATGATTGATTCTGAGTCACATACTGATTCGTGATTAATTCAGTGCAATAAAACTCAAGCCATTCTAATCAGCATAAAATGATTACTGATATTTTTTACTGAGCCATTTGAATGATAATAGGGATTTATAATTATTTATTATTCATTTGTTACAATGAAAAAGACAAAGACGCATGTATGTATACTAGGAAAAAGGTTTTATTGTCGTTCACAAGAAACTTCATAGTAACAATCGAGAATCTAGTCAGCATCCATTGGAATGCTTAAGTAGGTTCTACTTTGTACGAAGAAAGGTCGCTGCAGTGAAAAGAAAAGCAATAAAAAAGATAAAAGCGATGGAATTCCGTAGAATGCCATTGCGAAAATTATACTCTTACATAATATCCCAGGAAATACATAAAGATTACTGCGCTAAGCCCCCTTGTAATTTCTCTGAAAATTGTGAGAATAATTTTGAAAAAATTTTTATAGAAAAAATAGTTTATTTTCATAACTGTACCATATTGTGTTTCAGAAGCTCGTGCTCTACAGTATACTTCGGCGACATAGGTACAGGATCTGGTGTAGGAGAATTATCGACCTCGGCGGGGGCTGGGGAAGGTCTTACTCCTGCACCAACCCCCGCCCCACGTTCAACCCCACAGGGTACCGGGGGGGCTGATCAGCCCCAGCACATGGAGACATCCTCGACTATGGTACCCGATCAGGCACCAGCTTCTGGACAACTGCACTATCATCACCATCATCATCATCATCATCGCAGTTCTACCGATATGCCTGTTCATGGAGAACCATCAGATTCGCCGGATGCCTTCGTGCCTGTTTCTAGAAAGCGAAAAGTTTCCTGCCAGTGAGTCTACATGTTAATTTTTATTGCTATGATATATATATATTTAATCTTTCTCCTTTCTCAGGTTACCATAAATCTACCCGTACCGTTTCGCAATCCCGTTTTATTATCTCAAAAATTATGCCGAGTTCACAACAGTGACGAATTGCTACCCGTGTGTTTACACTTTTCATTGTATCAGGATGCGAAACCCACCAAGTGAATGCTGTACTTGGAAATATTAGTTTTGGCTGCTGCCATTAACCTTCTGCTCGGCTGCCTCTTCATTCAGACTTCACTAAACTGAGATGACGCAGCAGTCGATCCTCTGGCTGAAATGTATAATTGCCAATCCTGAGAACAGCAAACTCCTAACGAAAGAAATGGTTTCTGAGAAAGTGTGGAAGAGCGGCGCACCTAAGTCTTCGTCAAGGAGACCTCATCAAAGAAGCTAGGAAGCACTAAACGTGTCAAACTTGACGAAATTTCACATCAAAGGGTTCACTTCGTACTTTGATTCGAAGGAATTAATTTTAACTGCTACTATAGAAAACCGCTTTGACGATGCCATTTCAATGCTCATATAAATAAGACAATGGAGCTGCATTCGTCACTCGTACAAATAGTATAACTGTTTCATATAGTTTAACGTGTCACAATGACGGCTAGAAAATCATTCTGTATCTCTCTGTACCGTGCTTAGTAAGCAGATACCTATGTGTATTGTTTTCAGCGACGGTAGCGATCTGCTCGACGACACTGAGGACGACGCCAAGTCAGTTCGTACAAATGACGACAATAAGAAGTGAGTAACTGATAACAACTAACGATAATTTATGTATAAGCCTAATTCTAAGCTCAAGCTTATTTTAGTGGGAAAATAACGTAATAGTTGAACCGTCTACGATGTCATTTATCGAGCGACGACCACCTTGACCCAGTGATTTACCATGTGGCTTCTTCGCGTCACTAATCCAATGTGTCCATCGGGATAGTAAAGAGGATCAGTACGAGCTCCATCTTGGATTATGCCAGAATCCATGAAAATTTGCAAATCGTTCAGTTCGGATTTTCAATAATTCTTATTAAATTTACATATTCATTGAATGACAACGCAACATCCTGTACGCGTATTGACAGCAGGAAATCACTATATCTGTAAAACTGGTTACGCTTGCCTTCTGCGTGTCAATTTTCTTTTAATCTGTATCCCTTCTCTGGCTCTTTACGTCCAACGTATTAATTTAACACAGCTAATTATCGAGATTGGGTCGTTCAGTCCGTAATGACTTGTTCAGATCATTAATTTATCATTTCCTATGTCCCTCAAATACCCCAGGCGTCGTGCTGTAAGATTGCCCACAATTTCTCGCTCGTTCTTTTACAAATTCTACAATATTTTTTTTTACAGAATCCTAATTGACTTTCTATTTATCCATCCATCTCTCTCTCTCTCTCTCTTAATCACTCGGTTACTTTATTTTCATACAGGCAAAATCACAGCGAGATCGAGAAGCGCAGAAGGGACAAGATGAACACGTACATCACAGAACTCTCGGCGATGGTCCCCATGTGCCACGCAATGTCAAGGAAGCTGGACAAGCTCACAGTACTGCGAATGGCCGTGCAGCATCTCAAGACGATCTTGGGAGCCGTGACGTCATACACAGAGGGTCATTACAAGCCAGCATTCCTGAGCGATCAAGAACTGAAGACATTGATACTCCAGGTAAATCGATTCAATAGTAATTAATTATTCTATCATGATTCGTCCTACAGAAACTGGAAGTCATGCACCTTTACTACAATTACCAAAGCCTGGTGGATTAACCTGGTCTGCTCGACTGCGTTACAGAACATGAAGGGATTGAAGGAATGTTCCCAAGCTGAATATAAGATCATCATTTTTTATTTACTGTCATCACTATCTCTACAAATGTCAACCTGACTCTCGTCCACAACTCGTGGTACGAATCCGCACGTGCTGATAGCTCCTACAGTCATCCATGAGACTTCTCAATGCTTCTAATGAAACAGTACCAATATTGGATCTGTTAAGATGCCAGCTGATTAGTTTAAATTATTGTAAAAAAGTCATCCTTTCATTAACCCTGATACGTCGGACGTGCAAGTTAACCTAACGGGTTACGGTAGGATTAATGAGACGGTTGAGTATCCAATAATCCAGTGGAATTACCATAACCATATAGTACGTTCAGTAAAAGTTTACTCATTATTTATATCTTCTGCGACAGTCGCTGCAGGTCCGGGTAGCCAAACATACCATAGTACACATTACATAGCAGTAACCTTTCTCTCAAGTATTATAAATTTTTCATTCACTTCCTGCACCACGTAATACCTTAGACCGTTTGCACACTTGCATTTTATTGTATCAAGTTCTCATTGCGTTTTTATATAAATAATTTCTCATTGTCATAAGGGCGGCTTATCGTCTATCGTTATCAGTTACACTATCGTCCGTCTTAAACTAGAATATAAAATGGCGTAACCACGCCCGACATACCGAGCGGGATCGCAAGTGGCTATACTGTAATTGCAGCATAAAATTTCATTGTGCAACATTTCTGGACGCGGGCTAACCGGCCTTTCCGTATGAAAGGGAGATATAAACTTTCTATAAGAGCGTTTTCTTTCTGTATATATAAATTTATCCATATACAAGTATATAAATATTCAGTAAAAGTATACTTTATACATATGCAGTAAATCTATTTACTACACGAGAACCTGCGATTCTCAATGCGCACCTACATATGTGCCACTCGTAAAACAGACAAAGCGATATCGATCCTCCTCTTTTGAATTTCCTATACCAGTATATACGTAGAGAGCGATATGACCGGAAATTCATGGAGAAAATGCATTCGGCCTGCATATACAGAGGCCATCGTGCCACTGCGTTGTGTAAAAGCAATATACGTACGGATCGAACCGATAATACCGATCGCTCCTATCGGCGATCACATGTAACATTCATTAAGTCGATACACTCTGTACGCGTATCCGAACTCGAATAGCATTACCCAAGTAACGGCGTCAGGCCGGGTATTCATGTACGACAAGTCGATACCGACATTATGCCTTTATCCGTCCGATAGCTCCTGCACGTAACTATTTTTTTCTTATACACAGTCAATCGTATAGATTAATATTTACTTATTTCTTTTAATTAATATAATTAATCTTTTTTCAGGCTGCCGAGGGTTTCGTCTTCGTGGTAGGTTGCGATCGCGGCAGGATACTCTACGTGTCTGAATCTGTGTCGCAGACTCTTAACTATTCTCAGGTATAACTGTACTCGGAGTAAAAATAATTAATGTTAGATTTAATTTTAATCGAAGAAAAAAAATTGGTCCCGTTTCATATAAGCTTATACGAAGATCGATTAATCGTAAGCAATGCTAATTCGGCGAAATAATATCTCTATTTATATTTTCGTTGGACAGATACGCGTGTCTCTCTCTTACGCAGGTGAGCGCCAATAAGTCTGTCTCTCTCGCACTAGGGGAGTATAGGAATTTTAAAAAATCTGAAATTTTCAAGAAAATCCTTTTTCCATTGCATAATATGTATTTTTTTAACGGGTTGCTTTGCATTTTATTATCTTATATAATATTCGGAGCGAAATCAGTATCTTTTCATAGCCTGACCACACCTTGCGTTTTGCCTCTCGAGTCGTATTCAATCATAGGCGGCTGACGTGTCTTTGATAAAATCACGGATCAAGGACTAGGACGGGGACCATATTGAAAGCTATCTATCGTTTGATATGTAATGCATTTGAATTGTCTGATGCAGAGCGACCTCTTGGGTCAGAGCTGGTTCGATATCCTGCATCCTAAGGACGTCGCCAAGGTGAAGGAACAACTTTCATCGTCTGATCTCAGTCCCAGGGAACGATTGATCGATGCCAAAAGTAAGTGATTTTTTTATTTAATTATCCATTATCATTTATCATATTCATTACAGGCACTCACGTGATCAGGCATTGCACTCGATAAGCGCATCCTCCTTTACGCATCTGCATGCACAGACTTTTTCACATTCACCTGACAAATGTCAGACGCGTACAGGTACGCTGCTGATACTTACTGCACGTGTGGCATTTCTAAATTGCCAGGATAACGATCTGCCTCTTGGATCCAACGACTAGGAGGCCTGGGAATGCTGGATGACGAAACGTATAGCCAATAGGAATTTAATGGAAAAAAAATGGAAAAGCACTCTTAACGATCCAATAGATCCATCACGTCTTTCCTTTACGGTATAGGGATACGTATAATCTCTTGTTAATAGATGTGTATATATATATATATACACATATACATACTTCATAGATATATCAAAATTATTTTATAAATTCAAATTCTGTTTGGCTTCAATATATCCTTGTATAATATTGAATTCCTCAATGGCATATAATAACAGTAATAATAATATCTCTATTATCAGGATTTGACAGAAGCGCCAGGATCTGTTAACAATCTGACTGCTTTGCATCTGTACCTCTAATCTATATATATATATATATATTTATTTATTCTATATAATTAACCTGCGTTCACTTGTACCAAATGCTCTACGAAAGTGCAGATCGGCCAGTCTCGTGTACAGGGGATTGCACGTGTTCAGGAAATAATAAAGCAGTAATAGTTGCTGGGGAATTGCTGGTCTTGTACTAGAATATATATATATATATATATATATATATATATATATACATCTGTATCGGTAAAATATCCACTCGCTTTATTTACCATGCTTCGCTGGACACTCGTGAATATTATCCATCTAATCACGAGACTGCGCACGAACGACATCTTTTATCGCGAGGCTTATGGCACGTTTACAACAGATATATAATGTATGGAATTTCTATTTATCCACGATACATGAATAACAATTTGAAATGAGTGCAAGGATAATTATTATGGTGGATGTGAAGTCACCTTTACGATTGACTATTGATCTATATATATATAATATTTATGTAGGTATATATTTAAACTTTGTTAAAGTTTCCTTCCTCTATAAAGATCGACGTTAACTGGTACAAACTCATGCTGGCGCTGTGTTTAATAATATAAATGCATTGGCAGTTGTCTCTACGTATAAACACGACACGTGCAGTTTCCTCAGAGTATAGTAGATACAGCATCGACGAGTCATCATTCATCAAGTCGTCATAGGTGATGCAGTCACGATCATTAGTAACGTACTACAAGAGTTTATAGAGTCCTGAGGATGCTGGATTGGCTTGAAGAGATGAGTTATGTACCCTGCTATTGCATAAGACATGTGCCTCGATCCAGGAGAATTTTTTTTATCTTTCATAAATATGTTTTCTTAATTAATAATTTTTTTTTAAATTGTTTTCTAGCCATGCTTCCTGTGAAGACTGACGTTCCTCAGGGTGTCTCCAGATTGTGTTCAGGTGCACGAAGATCCTTTTTCTGCAGAATGAAGCGCAAAGTGGATGCAACGCGTTGTGGGGATTCTCAGGTAAAGGAAGAGGCTGATACCACTACAGGATGTCATCGTAGGAAGAAGCAGCAGAACGTAGGTGAGGAAAAATAGATATTTATATATATATATATATATATATATATATATATAGTATGTGGAAAACTCAGGCATGCGTGTTCCTTGTTCAGTGCATAAGTAACACTTTGTGAATGGCGCTTGAAATTCTTCTGGACTCCTTGAACCGGGACGCATTTCTCACCAGGGTTGTCACGAATGCCCTGAAGAATTTGTACAGAAAAAGAGCAACCGGGGTGACTCTATCAGATATGTCCATCGGCTTCCCTTTATACTTGAAGATATGTCCACGCATGATTAGCCACGGTTGTAAGATACATACGCTGACGTATGTGTATGCATGCATGATAGAGGCAGCAAGCTTGCCGAAGAGGAAACGATACTATTCCTTGACTATCCCTGTGACCGGTGAAAGGCCTCTTGCAACCTGGAGACTGTCGGTAGATCTTTAGCTCGTAAATCTCACCGTGGAGACTTTCGTAACGGGTTGGGGTCGTGCGAATCTTGGAGAGATTGCGTAATGCTCTGCTGGAGCACGTTAATATTAAGTAGTGAACTAGTAAGAAAATTTAGGTAAAAATGTGTGTATATATATGAGAAAGAGGGAATTTTTATTTTTCTTTATTATTGCAGATTGGAAATACTGCGTGATACAGTGTACAGGATATTTAAAGTCCTGGGCACCTGCGAAAATTGGCCTTGAGGAACAAGAGGGCGAAGGCGATGGGGAGACTTGTAATTTATCTTGTCTAGTAGCCGTCGGTAGAGTTCAACCTCCACTTCCTGGACCTTCGCCAACTACTGGGAGACCTCATCTACGTGCCATTGACTTCGTGTCCCGTCATGCCATGGATGGGAAATTTCTTTTTGTAGATCAAAGGTCAGTGTAGGGATTGACGTCCTTAGTGGCTCTGGGTCAAGGCAGATTTTTATTGTGTTGCTATATGGTTCCAGGGCGACCTTGGTTTTGGGATTTCTTCCTCAGGAACTTCTGGGCACTAGTATGTACGAGTATTATCATCACGATGATATTCCTCACCTAGCTGAATCCCACAAGGCTGCTTTACAAACTGCGGAACGCGTCACTACTCAGGTAATCTGTAGGAAAAATCATTGCTTCTTAATCGGTTGCAATGACGATGTTGGTTGTTTAAAATTGTAATTATTATATGACGCTCGTGTCTACTTGACGGGTATTCGAATCCTTGTTTATCCAGGGATTCTTGATAGCTTGTAATTACTGATCACGTCCGACGTCATGTTGGATACTTTCCATTCGACGGAATACGTGACTTTTGGTATCATCCAATTCCAGGTCTACAGGTTTAGGAGTAAAGGAGCAAGTTTCATGAGGTTGCAGTCCGAGTGGAAGTCCTTCAGGAATCCCTGGACCAAAGACATTGAGTACCTGATCGCTAAGAACTCTGCTGTGTTGTAAGCTAATCTACATTGATCAATTAAATTTTACCTAATTCAAACTTATTGATAATTATTTATTATTTACAGTTCTGACACGAGACAGGTTGACAGTAGTGCAACCAGGTTTGAAGGCTCCAGTGTGCAAGGGAACTACGATTATTTTACACAAAGTATGTGCCGCTGATTCATCTTAAAGTCTTTGTTATCAGAAATGATAAAACTTACTCTTTGATTCTTATTGTCATTTTATAGGCAATGGCGGTCTCGAGAGATTAATCTCGAGCCATGTTGAGGTAAGTAAGATTGGACGACAAATAGCAGAGGAGGTTCTGGATCTTCAAAGGCGAGGCGAGGACTCTTCTTCGGTCAGCAGTCCCGGTCCTGGACCAGAACTTGCTTTGCTAAATACCGAGGTAAATATCTGGATAAGATACAGTAAAAATATAGGGACGGGTGGTTAAAGTAAACAAAATTTAATTGACTTTAAAATAGTCACAGATAACCACAACAGCTTCACCGGAGAGAATACGTGAAGTGTCCCAGCCAGGAATTGGCAGTGATAACAGTAGCAGCAATCCTACCCCGACCTACAACCACGTTAGGAACAACGTACAGCTGAGCAGCATTTCCATAGACCAAGGTCGTAGACCCATCATTGTCCCTGAAAACGTTCCTGACCGTCTCAACGAACACCTGAACACAGAAGGTAATATCAACCTCCTTCCAGGAGCACCAGCAGACGAGGACATGATGGAAATCATTGGCGGTACCACAATAAACGAATCACCAAATCCAGTACCAACTGATGGAAATGACGAAGCAGCAATGGCTGTCATCATGAGCCTCCTAGAAGCTGATGCAGGCTTGGGAGGTCCAGTCGACTTCTCAGGATTACCCTGGCCGTTACCCTAGTGAATGTATGTTGGTGGAATCTTCTGGTGTAGTGTAATGATCTAGGACTTGGCCTTTATAATACTCCTTTGGGAAAAAAACACTGCTGTGCCTGAAGTATCTAGGATTTTGGGACTCGTGTGCTTTCGATCAGGGTAGTAATGAATCTTTATCTAGAGAATCAAATTAACGTACTCTATTCATCATTCAATGCTGATTATGATGATAAATCTTTAAGGTTTTCACAATTGATGTTAAACGTTTACATGTTGGTATAGCATAGAGGATGAATTTAAATTACTGATAATAATAAGACACCTAGATAAAAAAAGTGTTGATCTACAAATGACACATTGTATAATACGTAAATAGTGTTTTGTTCGCGTGATACCGAGCTAAGTGTACCTAATTATGACATAAGGAATGTCGAGATGGCCCTGGAATGTCCCGGATGAAATTCGACTGGTTCGAATTTCTCTTTATATTTCCAGCTGAACCAATTAAGAGATCAAGATCGCTAGAGGATCATTCCGCTCTGATTAGACGGAGTCAATTGCCATTATATGGGATTCGAGGGTTTCTCAATAACTGCAGTTAGATGAATTCAGCGTATCTATGTAAAAATAATTGAAGTAGACGGACTGAGGCTGTGAACAGTAATGCTCTCTCACTGCGCTAACGCTGCACGTCGTGCTAATTAATAAATGAAATATCATGGACTCTAGGTTAGTGGCGGAACCGTGAAAAATACGTAAGAGTACAAGTATCTATAAGTATCTATAATATTTGTCTCAATCGTTACCTCATTGTCGACCTCTGATAGGAAAAATTTTTTATATTTAATAATAATTGTACCTACTCCCACCCCCCCTGGGGAATGGCCGTTCAATTTCGGATTACATATTTTCATTTTTTTTAAGTGTTGAATAAATCACTGAAATATTAAACTTGGGCGTATCATATTCTTAACAGATCTCAGAAACATTATTTTAGATTATTAAACAAAATTTTTTTCTCTAAAGCTTTTCCATAAATTGAAAAAGGAAATAAAACTTCAAATATAATACATCCTGAGAAAATCTCGACCGGCAGTCAGTGAGATTGATGCAATTTTAGGTCATTGTAGATGTATATATAATATAGTATAATTAAACAGTAAAAAGTTTTACGTCTGATAACGAGGAGTGATAAGATGCCATACCCTTATGATTGTAAAAACTTGCCAGACATAACGTCATTGTTAAGAATCAATCCTCGGTTTACGTTTTATATGTGACAATGTAAATATTTACATATTTCTAATAGTAGGAAAGTGTCTGAACATCGTTTTAATTAAATAGTCATGCACTAGAATATAGGTGCTTCATTACCCATGTAAATAATTAGATATAAGACGTTACCAATTAAATATGAAAAATGTATTAATGTTTATTATTTGTAATATCTGGAAGAAAAACAAACATTGACATATTTTACATCTACGCGCTTATAAAGCTACACAATAAGATGTCTGTTCAGTATAAAATGTTATTTTTACAATCTGAATTTGTCGTATATGCGTCGATGGGAATGAAAAGAAAGAAAAAAATGAAGAAAACAGAAATGAAAGTGCGTAGCAGTAATGAATAATTTGTGTCGAGAATGATTCTTTTATATAACTGTACAAATAGTTCCCTTAACGAAAAAGATCTCGTACGTACATACATATACTGCAATTATTCAAAATAACAAAAAAAAATATATTTCTAGCCGTGAATTAAGATATTCATAAGGGCTCTTCTTTTATCTTCATCCTTAGGTATAATTTTTCTTTCTCCATTGAGTTATCTAGATTTTCCACTGTAATTGTATTTTGCCTATACCCCATACTCTTCTTTAGACTTGTAAGAGAGCAGTCTGTAGAACTATCTTCTTCTTCCGATGAATCAAGATTTCTCCTATACTTCCGTCTTGAATTATTGACCTCATCTTTTTCATAGTCACTGTGATTATCGATTGATTTATTTTTCTTTCTGTCATTTTTAGAATTGTCTATACTAGAACTTTTCGTGGCTCTTTGTTTTGTAGTAGCACTCTTTTTTGGTGAACTTATCGACTTCTTGTCATTTTCGTACATGGACGTTGTAGTTGTTCTAGAAGTCACTTTCTCTTCGGCCGAATCTTTAGGCTCTACTTTTATTTTTTTGCCTTTAAAAATATCCTTCGATGAGTCATCTTCTGGTGCTTCTTCATCCGTAGAGTCATCAACTGCCATCGTGCTCTTTCTTTTACGTTTGCTAGCTTTACTGGGGGACAAAGACGTATTGCTGTTAATTTGAGGTGGAGATGATTTTTTCTCTTTGAATTGAATTCTATCTTCTGTAGATTTTTCTTTTTTTATTGACGTTAAGGACTTTAAATTCTTCTTGGGTGATGCTGTACTATTGTACTCGGTGTCACTGTCGTCCATGCCGAGAGAAGATTGCATAAGTCTTTGCTTGAGACCTTTTTCGAAATTATCATTCTCATGATTTTGGCACTTATTTTTCTTCGACCTTGGATTAAAGTTTCGCCAATTTATCGATTCATTTTCGTCCGTTTCGCTATCGCTGTCGCTGTGCGTTGATACATTTTTTTTACTTTCGGTCCTCGCGTTTTTCTTTTGCGTGAAAGAAATTGGCGTAGAGTTGACAATTTCACCAATGTTGAAGAAAGACATTTTTGATCTGTTAACTGGACTCTCGTTCTCCGATGCGTCTGGACGTTCTGTTTTGATTTTCTTTACTTTTGGCAATTGCTTAAGTGATTCTTCTTCCTCTTCGGGTTCTTTATTTACTGAACTCAAGTCTTCGTTTATTGATCGTTTCTTTTTTCTCTTGGTACCTTTTAATCCGTCCACCTCTTCCTTGTCCTTTTTAGCCGATTCGACTTGTTTTTCTTCTTTGGTTTCAGTAATTGATTTGTTCGATGATTTGACGGATTTGGATGACGCTGAGAACTTTTTCGAAATTGATGAATCCGTTGTTTCTTGTTTTTCCTTCACATCGCTCGTTGTTTTATTACTTGATTTTTTTACTTTTTTGGATTTTGTGTGTGTTTCGGAATTTAATTCTTGAGATTGTGACTGTGGGGACATTTTGTTTTCGGGAACTTCTCGTTCTGACTCGCTGTCCTGACTAAGAGATGCTTTTTGTGTTTTAGTGGATTTTTTTGATGATTTGGATTGCGATGTTGCAACTAACACCTTATTATCGTTGGACTCCGTCAAGTTTTCGGATTTTGTTTTGACATTGCTTGTATCGAAAGCAGCAAACGTATCCGAATTTGTATTTTTGGCTTTCTGTAATGATTTCTTGGAAGATTTTTTTGGACGAACCACTTCATCCGCTTCTGATTCGCTTGATGTTGACCTGTTTATAACTTTAGATTTTTTCAATTGTTTTTTAGGGGATGATTGTAGTGGTGGGATTTCATCCCTTTCCGTGTCACTTTCCCTGCTTATTAAAAACTTAAAGGTTTTATGCTTAGTTTCAGTATCGCTTGAAACAGACGTATCTGAATTTGCATTTTTAGATTTTTTCAATTTCCTTTTAGAGGATGATTGTGGCAGGGTTGGTGGTGGCATTTCATCCCTTTCCGTATCACTTTCCCTACTTGTTAAAAATTTGAAGGTTTTGTGTTTAGTTTCAGTGTCACTTGCAGTGATCATATCCAAAGTTAGGTTTTTGGATTTTTTCAATGATTTCTTAGGGGATAATAATTGTACCGTTTTTTCTTCTTCTGTGTCGCAGGCAGCAAATGTAGTTTCATTGCTAATTTTCGATTTCTTCATTTGTTTTGTAGGAGATATATTAGAATCCGCGTTTATAGATACTTGCAATGATTTTTTAGGGGATGGTATTCTTACTGACTTTTCTTCTTCACTCTCACTATCCTGGTTACTTATGGAATTGTAAATGTTGGGTTTCCTCTCGTTTTCACTTGATACTTCTATTTCTGAATTTTTTCTTTTAGATTTTTTCGATTGTTTCTTAGATGCTGATTTCAGAGCTAATAAATCATCCCTTTCTATATCGCTATCCTGGTTCCTTTCATGTTTAAGAGCTTTAGACGACATTCCGGTATCATCCGCTTTTGATTTCTTCGTCTGTTTTTTAAGTGATCGTGACAATGGCTCTATATGCTCAGCTGTATCACTATCTTGACTAGTCACAGGTGTCAAAATTACAGGTTTCCTTTCGATATTGCTCATTTTTGCTGGTTCCGATTTTATAGTTTTTGACTTCTTCGATTGTTTTTTAGATAATGGTGTTGTCTCTACTTCAGGTTCACTGTCGCTCAGTTGATGCTTCGACATCTTGGATTTTTTAATAGCCTTTTTAAGTTGAACCTGACGCGACTCTTCTTCCCCCTCGGATGTACTGCTTTCAAAAACTTTGGATAACAATTTTTTCGATAATTTTTTAGTGGTTGCTTTTGTCTCTTCTTCTTCTTCTTCCTTTTTTACTTCCCAGCTTGGTGTAGATTCTTTTTTCGATTTTTTCGACTTGCTTTTTGCGTCACTTGTTTTCAATTCAGAGACCAAAGCTTTAGACGTGCTGGTTTGCTTTTTTGGAGAATCAATCTCCTCTTCGGAGTCCATTATCTGATTTTTCTTATTTCTTGAGGCTTTCAAATTCTTTTTAGGGGAAACTTGTTCCTGCGCTTCCTCCTCCTCGTCATCGCTACTGAACACAACATGCTTATTTTTTCTTGGAACTGCGATATCTTGAGATTTCTTCTTTGTAGGACCATCTTTGATTTTAGGAATATTTACAGTTGGGTCAAATATCCTACATCCTTGTAAATATTCACTGAAATAGAATACAAAGCATCTCTTACATAATGTAAACTACAATAACCATTGTAAATTTCATTGGATTTCATACTCACTCAGGATCAAAAACGCCACGAATATAGGGTAATCTCCCTTTAAAATCCAAGAAAGACACAGTGAATTTCACCTCCTGTCCTACGCTCACCTTATTACCTGGCCAATCATCATCATCCTCTGGCTTAGGAATAGACACATTGAATGCTTTATGTACCAAAACCCCTACGTGACCTTCACTTTTTTTATTAACAATACCTAAAAAATACCAATAAAAAATTAAATTCACAAGTTTATTTACTAAGTCATTCATAAACAGAACAGAGTATACAGCTACCTCGTAGGTTACATGCAACTTCTGGTCTGAAGACATAGAAATCTGCTTCAATGTCTACATGTACGTAACAGGTATCATAAAATATATCTCCAAGGCAATTAAGTAGTTTAGGATTTTGATAGGAAAGTAAAATCCCCTTCAATCTAGAATTTTAATAAAAGAAAAGAAACATTTAATTCCAAGCAAAATAAGGGAACCCTAACATAACCTATACATATTAATGTACCAGACACTATGCAGTAGTGTCGAAGTGGTTGATAATTAACTTAAAAATATCCTTGGTATTCCAGAAAAATTCATTAGACAATACGTACTCGGGATCATATTTATTTAAGCTCGAGCTTAAAATTTCACGCAATGCGGCATTTAGGTCTGTTAGATGAAATGGATGCAAACCGAGATGTCTTTTGGTTCTTTCGAAGTGCACTCGCGAATCCTCGTCTTCGAGAAGCCCCGTTAATTCGAGGGTAGACCATGTAATAGCAGTTTTCATTTTCAGCCCCATGTTATTCATAAAAATTGACTTTTTCCCTCGAACTACGATTTCGCGCTCATTCGAACAAGGTTAGGTTTCGGTTAACTTCGCACGCTGCATTCCGAAGATCCGCCATAACGGACCAACCATATGATTTCAGTAGGAAGGATCATTTTACAGTTAAAAAATTACTCCGTAAACGATTTTGATGTTGTGTTTGTCCTGTTGTTTAATACATCTTGAATATTTGTTATCAGTGATTTAATAGTGCAATTGTATGAGATTCACTAAGATGTAACATGAAATTTCTTTGTCAAGTCCTACAGCAGATCTGTTTATAGATACTGCAGACATTCTTCCGTATGACGTTATTGTACGTAATTAATTTATTTTATTCCGGGATTTCTTTGTGATTTCCGTGTAATTCTTAAAAAAAAGAATCTATAGATCCTAATGAATACAAACATTGGGCAAATGCCTCGCGAATACAACGTGTAACGCTATTTACCGAGGAAATGTCATGTGCGAATATGAACAAGAACGGCGCCGAAGGCAAAACAATTATTTTGCACGAGAAGGAAAATGTTCCAACAAATTCAGTACACAAACACAGTTCAATTTTCCAGGACGACGAAGACGCAAACGAAGATTCTGAAGAATTGTTCTCTGGTAATGATTTTCCTGATTCTTGTGTATTAGCTTTGTTCTTGTAGCATTGTTGTGGCAATAATATTATTTGGGATTTACTGTTTTTCTTTATTTCAGATGATGCTGCAGATAACACACTATGTTATACTCCTGTTGCATTCGACACACCTAACAAGGATATTTCCTTTTTGACTTCCTTGAAAACCCCTGTACTCTATTCCAATGACCAGAGCACGTAAGTTTCTGCATAATCATATAAATCTGAATAATAGAACTTCAAACAATTTCCATTGTATTTTAGAACTCCTAGTGCTGCTTCAATACCTAGTGCTCCACTGAGTCTTGTACCGTTTCTTTCACATGTAAATGAATCATGGACAAGTGATTTGGAAACACCAGAATGCAAAAGGAATATCCCTAGTGTGCAGGGCTCAACTGAGCGTATTGTTAAATCTGTGGACAGTGTAAGGAAACATATTTTTTACTACATTAAAAAGATTAAGCTCACTTCAAGATCTCAGTAATTATGTCAAATATCAATCATACAAAATGCACTTGCAGGCTGAGAAAGAACAATTAACACCTGTACAATTAACACCAGCAGAAACTATTCAAAGGAACGTAGAACCTGAGTACATAAGCACGTCTCCTATTTTAAACAGTAAAAGAATACGACGTCGTCCGAAACGACGAATATTTAAACCATCTCCATCAAAATCACTGCTCAACCAACGTATCAATAGCAAAACATTCGAAGACAATGACCACACTGGTGCCTCAAATGATTTTGTTACATCACACAATACAGTGACTTTAGCATCCACTACTAGTTTTAATACCACCTGTTATAATGACAAAAAATATGCTACATCCCCTAAAAAAGATTTCACAGTTTCGCAGGAGATACCCATCTGTACGGATAACAAAAATACTGAGATCGAAACAACAGAACAATTCAATACATCGACCCAAGAATTTTTTCCAAACACATCTTTCAGTGCTATCGGCAAAGTATGTGAGGATGTTAATATTCAGAAACAAAAACCATCTGAGAAATCCTTCGAAGAGCGTATCAAGGCTATCAAACAATTACAACAACCACGGAGACAAATTCTCGAACACGAATATATAGCTATTTCCGCTGATGATTTAACTAGAGACGTAAAACTTTTAGAAAGTGCTGCAGCGCATCCAGTGGTTATCAACAATAAACGTAGACCTCACAATCGATTAGGATTGATACCATTTTCACAACTGTGCCTAACGGAAACTGGAAAGTCAAACTATATACCCGATACCAATGAAAGCGAGAAGAAAGTGGTTGATCCTGAAGCAAATCAAATTATGAATATTGAAGATACAACGAGTAATAAGATGAACCATTTAAATTCCACTATCAGAGAGTCATTAGACAATTCTGAGGTATCAGAAACATGTTTGAAAAACATATCGGCTTCTTTATCCCTGGAAGAAGACAACGAAGAAGCTGATGACATCTTCCGTGAAGTGGAAAATGAGGTGACTGACACGCAAATGGAAAATTTGGGGGAAATGGCTATGGCGTTTGCTGAGGATCTTGAAGAATTTACTGATTGGGAATATAAATCAAATGAAGTGGGCGGTACGTCTGTTCGCGAGACTAAAATTAAAGAAATGGAAAACCTGCTCGGAAAAATTGCTACGGCTGGCTTCTCTACCGCTAGTGGGAAAAGCATTTCAATCAGTGAAGATAAACTTCGTGCTGCAGAGAAGATGTATGACGACACTGACTTTAACAATTGTCTAGAAGTAGAAAATGGCAAGTCTCATGTATCAAACATGAAACAGCAGAGAAGTTGGCCAATGTTAAATAAAAAGACACATGTTACAAATTTTTCAGATCCTCTGGCACAATCCAAGACCTCTGGGCAATTGTCAAAAAATGAAATCCTGAGATTAAAGCGAAAATGTGATTTTAATGATGATAATTTAACAGAGCCATCCAATCTTATGTCTTGTAGAGGATTTGCTACTGCAGCCGGGAAATCTTTGGCAGTCAGTGAAAATTCTTTGAAAAAAGCAAAGTGCATACTCCAAAATGAAGATCTGACAAACGTTTTTGTACTTGACAATAATGAAGTGCCTGCCACTCATGTTTCTCCACGTAATCAAATAAATAAAGAGAAATTTGGCACAGTAAAAGTACAAACGATGGTGCAAGGATTATTCCATGGTTTTTCATCTTTAGAACTTGCATTCAGTGAGTTTCTTGCGAATAAACTTAAAGCTTTATTGCAAATTGAAGAATCCTTGAAGCTATCGATTGAATTAGATAACAAAGATATAAATAGCGATAGTGATTCAATTAATTTTAGACCATTTTATGGTTTCTCTACTGCAGATTTTGTGAAGAGCCAATGTTGTGCCTACAGAGAAAAACTAAGGATGCAAAAAGAAGATAATAAAGTGAATGATAATTTAGTGATAAGAACAATAAAATTGAATGATCCTACGAATGTTATTGCCAATGTGTCTAAAAAGAGCACAGTATCTACCGAACATCACTTTATTAAACCCAGGGTAACTGTGACGTTAGCAAGTTCTTCTATGGCTAATAATAAAAAAGTGAATATTATTCCTAAGGCAATGTTAAAAGTAATACCTTCATTACTTACTGAAGATGTAATCGACAAAGAAAATAAAGTTAGAAACAATCAAAGGATGGAGAAATTATCACTAGGTTTTTCGACTGCTAGTGGTCATCCAGTAACTATTTCTAAAAGTGCTCTGTCGAACGCCAAAATATTGTTATCCGAATCGACTGAAAATATACCCAGAAATGAAGTACATGATGAATTAAAGAAAAACAACAGAAATATGAAACAAAGTGAAAACAGATTTATGGCTCTTGGATTTTCAACAGCAGCGGGTCGTGCAGTGAATATTTCTAAACAGGCCTTATCAAAAGCAAAGACACTTTTTGAAAATGTGGAAAGCACAATCAGCAAAGATCTGTTTCAAGAGCAACTTTCAGAAATGAGAGATTATGGAACTGATGTAAGGAAACCAGTGACTTTTGGATTTTCAACAGCAGGGGGTCGTGCAGTGAATGTCTCTGAACAGGCCTTATCAAAAGCAAAGGCACTTTTTGAAAATGTGGAAAGTACAGTCACCAATGATCTGTTTCAAGAGCAGCTTTCAGAAATGAGAGATTATGAAACTGATGTAAAGAAACCAATGACTCTTGGATTTTCAACAGCAGGGGGTCGTCCAGTGAAAGTTTCTGAACAGGCCTTATCAAAATCAAAGGCAATTTTTGAAAATCTGGAGAGTACAGTCACCAAAGATGTGTTTCAAGAGCAACTTTCAGAAATGGGAGATTATGAAGCTGATATAAAGAAACCAATGACTCTTGGATTTTCAACAGCAGGGGGTCGTCCAGTGAAAGTTTCTGAACAGGCCTTATCAAAA
>JAYRCB010000614.1:335432-390136 GCA_036026315.1 Trachelus stipa | reverse complement strand
TCAAAGGCAATTTTTGAAAATCTGGAGAGCACAGTCACCAATGATGTACTTCAAGAGCAGCTTTCAGAAATAAAAGATTTTAAATTTGATATAAATAATCCGATGACTTTTGGATTTTCAACAGCAGGAGGTCGTTCAGTGAAAATTTCCGATGAATCCTTGTCAAAGGCAAGAACATCGTTTTCTTGTGAATTGAGTGATACGCCTAGTGGTCCCAGAAGTATAAAAGATGAAAATTGTTCCTCTACTCCTGGAAATCTTATTCTGCGAAACAAGTCAATATCCTCAGGATTCAAGCCGATAATTAAGAGAAAAGCATCTGAGGTAGATGAAGATACACCATCCGGTAGGCTTCACTTATTAAAATTGAAGAGACCACGCTTGAGCAATGAGTTCCAAGCAAGAAAATTATTCTCAGATGTTTCTGACAGAAAAATAGAATTAAATAAAATGCAAGAGGACACGCAAGAAGACAAATTTAAATCAGTAGCAAACCAAGATGATGTTAAGAGAAATGATAGAACAATGTCTCCAAAATGGCGTCCCCAGAAGTCTTTTCCTATTATATCGACCAAAATCAATACGGATATGATAGATATTGATAATCCTACATTAGAACAAGGACAGATACTAAAGAAAACTTTGATTTTTGAAGAAGTTGAAGCCAGTACAGCTGCTCTTCTTGAAGATGAAGAAAATTCAAAGGACTCTACATCCTGGGCTTCCAAATTTGAGCCGAAGCCAATAGATGTTGAAGTTCCTGGAAAGAATTCAATTCCTGTTTCAAGAGAAACTGATGAAAATCCAACAACTCCAATTGCATCATCAACTAGTCCTGTACTAAGTGATGTAGATACGTTTATTTCACGTAAACGCAAAAACAGGAGGAGTTTGAATACTCTACTGAAAGAAAACTGTGACTCATCCAGATCCTCGTTTAAGGTACCTTATAAAGATAAGAGCCCAGAGTTGGTCATTAGATCGATATCAAATCATAAAGTACCATATAATATTGGTAATAGTAGTCGATGCACAAACTCACCGGTCACCCATAAGGAATCAAAATTGGAAGATTCAATTTACAATACAGAAGTTCCAAAACGCTACAAAAGTGCCAATCAGGATGTTTCTACTAACGAATTTGTAAATATAATTGAAAAACGTTTGAGTGCTTCTTTGGAGCAGGTGAGTCGTTATCTTGGTACATTTGATTTATTTTAATCATTCAATTTAGAACTTATATTGAATTCTACGTTGCTCAGGAGAGATTAATTCGTATGAAAAAACGTAATAAACCAAAGCCAATGAAAGGTAGTCTATTGTCAAGCAGAGAGTCAAATAAAAAATGTCGTATTTCTTGGCGACAAATTACTGAAGGAAAGCCATTGGTTCCTCGTAGCGTTCAAGAGGTAACAGTTCATTGTTTAATATTAAAGTTTAATATTATTTATTAATTAATTTATATAACATAGCTTATCGATGCAAGAATCAGTACAGATATATTGGGAATCACAGCAAATACAGCAGAGGAGTACAAATTCAAATGTATCGATTATTATCCGTGAGTAACCGTATTAGTCGTACTGCAATAAATTAAAAAAGTATTTTTGTTTACTCACAACTGTCTAATGCTTGTAACAAACTCAGGGAGGATCTTATGCGAGAAAATATTGATGGTTTCAAAGTTGGTGATGATGCTCGTCTGATAATGAATAACACTGAAAGTGTCGGAACTTTGGAGTTCATAAGATCTTTTGAATCTAGTCCAGGAGTAGATCCTGCTTTGATTCCACCAGGTTGGATCGAAAATCACTATCGATGGATAGTATGGAAACTGGCATCGATGGATCGTATGAAATTTGGATCAATATCAATGCCAAGGTAGGCTTAGATTTTACTTAAAAAAAACATAAGTATACAATCTACATAAATTATGCATATTTTTTAGGATGCTCACACCGAATCGTGTTATGTTTGAATTAAAATACAGATATGATAGAGAAATAGATAGGTCAGAACGTTCTGCTTTGAGAAGAATCTTAGAAAAGGATGATTCAGCCTGTAAACGAATGGTTTTGTGTGTAGCATCCGTAACAGAGGTAAAGTCATAAGAAAATATCAATATCAAATTACATTATTCAAGTATGTTTTCCCATTAGTGTAAGGAACATCTTAACACATTGAACAGTCCAAAGAACGCAAGATCATCACAATGGAAATTGGTATTGACCGATGGCTGGTATAGTATACCAGCTGCTATCGACATAGCAATGACAAATTATATATCTAGTGGAAAGGTACAAGAAGGTACGAAGCTTGTAACATATGGTGCTGAACTACTCAATAGTGATCAGGGTTGTTTTCCATTGGAGGTAAAATTTATTTCACTTTTCTTTCCATATTTCTGTGTGCGTGTAAAGTATGATAATAATCCAGACTAATATAAAATCAGGTTCCAGCAGACGTTTGTCTAAGGATACACACAAATTCCAGTAGACGAGCAAGATGGGATGTTAAACTTGGATATCAGTCACACTCAGGACCAATAACCACATCATTAAAGACTGTCAATCCCAACGGAGGATTGATTGGTAAAATGATTGTTACTGTCATCAGAGTCTATCCAATTTTATATCGTGAAAAAATGGCGGATGGCCAATCAAGTGAGTCTCTTGTCATTATCGTTAACGGATTAAATCAACTAAATGATATTACGCTAATAAAAGACATCCTTGGAAATTGTAGTATTCCGCAATGCCAGATGCGAAGAAAAGGCTGCAATGGCATTCGAACGGGAGTGTCAATCAAAAGCTGAAGTTATCTATGCAAAGGCACGTGCTGATCTTGAAAATGGAAGTCAGTCTGAAGAACAGGAACATTTTGTGGAGCGGCGACGAGCTGTGGAGGAGGAACTCAAACAGGAAGTGGAAGCAAAGTTGCGTGAATGTCTTCCGGCACCGCGACAGGTTACTCCGCTCCTGAGGATCCGGGTAGCTGATGATGACAGGACTGCAATCCTTACCATGTGGTCAGGTGCTGAGGAAGCTGGAGACATCTTGAAGGAAGGCAGCGTTATTTGTTTACGTAATATTTTTGCATCTGGCAAAAGGTGAGCTATCGACTGAATGAGTTATCACTGATAACGACCCATTACTCATACTTCTTCGTTGATTATCTGACAATAACAATTTTCAAGGTGAAATAACTTATTTAGAGACAATTTCACTTATATGGGGTTTCTTGTGATTCTATTTAAAAAAGTACTTAGTAAAAATGACTAAGACCTTATCTTCTTCAGTGTGTTTACATTATGATAACATGTAACCAGGTCTAATCACATTCCTAAAATAATATAGAAAACTCTTTCCACTTTTCTTCTGGTATCTCTTTAGCATATGCATAAGAAAGACTTTACGATAAACAGACTGTACATTCATGTGGTAAGATTGCGAAGCATACTAATCGATCTTTGTGAATGACAATTATAGAGCTGGTGATTTACAACTGACTGCTGGTAGAAATGCAGTATTTAGTAAATTAAGCAATCAAAAAAATTCTCTACTGCCAAGAAAGTTCACGTCCCTCTCAGAGATAGCTGTACCTGGATTTAATCCTGACTTTGGTGAATTTGATACAGTAGGAATTGTATCGTCGGTTGGAAACGCACCCCACGTAAGTTGCCTGCGACAATCGAAAAAGAAAATGACAAACCTAGTACTTCAATAATAAAATTAATTTTCTTCCTATCTGTCCAACAGGGTATGAAAAATTTCGAAACTGCCAATCTAGCGTATCCTGATCCTGACACGTCTACGTCATCGTACCTGTCAGTATTATTTTGGCAAGGTATCTCAAGTCACGGATATTCGGAGATCCTCTCCGTAGGCTCTGTGGTATCGTGTAGTAATTTGGAATGGCGTCGTAGTAGTTCCTGGAGTGTCCCAGTAGCTTACTGTACGGAGAGAACAGTTTTTACTAGAAATCCACGACAGAGTCATCTTCGTCAGCCGTTCGACGACCTGATCTCCCGTGTGAAGGTAAACATAAAATAAAAACTATCGAGGGCGTGGGGTTCCAAATTTCATAGTTACTTTCCTGAAAGAAGCGTCGCGACGCGTCTCATTATTCTGCAATGAAGAACAATGTATAGGAGGAACCTGAGAAACATTATTGTTCCCCAGCAAGCTTAATAATCCTCAATTAGCTATCGCTCAAAACTCTCTACCTCTTGTAGTCCATTCAGTGAATATTCGCGCGATTATTTTCATGAAATCAGTACCCACACGCGGTGAGAATGTTCTACGCTTTCAAGAATTAAGAATATCAATCGCAGAGAAAATCGAGCTCGTTTGCTTGTGCAACAATTCTATTTCTTGCTCTATGTTTGCAACGTTCAAATATACCATAGTACCAGTGACCTGATTTTATTCTCAGGAACCCATGGCGTATGCAGCCACCTGTGCGTTGGAGATAGCCTCAGAGACTATGAAGAAAACTATCGGCATGAGAACTCCTGGACAAGGAACACCGAACAAACTCAATCAGGATATTAAAAGGACTCCTGTATATAGTCCTAGAATAGCCATAGACAGTCCTAGTCCTTCTATGATAACACCTGTTAAATCCTCAATAACAAAGAGGTTAGAAAAACTTCAATGGTATGGAGAACCACCAGAACTTTCACCTATGGTGATACATAATAGTTCCAGCAGGGTAGTCCAGGAGTTTCGACCTCCTGTACGCACTCCTGACAAGCCTTAAAAAGAAATGATATATTTTTTTATATTTCGTCTTGTGATGTCCTGGTGAATCACGTTGACGACCTAATCCTAAGAATTACCATTGATTATATGTAGTGATACTATTAGCTATGGAATTTTTAGAAATTGTATTAAGTTCGTTATACTTGTAGTGAGTGAATGTTGTTTAATGTCTATAAGAAAGATATGTATATTTCGTTTAAAGAAAGGAAAAAGAAAAATGAAAGCTATCCCGATTGTCAGTTAATCCTTTCCGTTCAAAAATATTTCAATTCACGATTTATGAGTGCGACTCATTACCTGATGACCCATCTTACAGAGAATGGTGCATCACTTTGCCAAATGAAATACCGTAATGCTCTAATGTTCAGTTACTTTTTTCATTTTGCCATTTTTTTCTTCTTCACTTTCGTTTTCAAACTGTCTAACGGGCCTCGCGTTTGTGAGCATAATAAAAGTGAAAATAGAAATTGCCCAGGTTTTATGAGTAATACCTAATAAGCAGCTAGACTGGATTCTGCTTAAAAAATTTTTTTCATAATTTGAAAAAGGTAATTAACCCTTTCGGATAACGTAACATGAAAAAAATCTGATCCAATGTATCTAATGCAACGTAATATTAGGAGAGAAAAAATATTTACAAGAAAAATATTTATCTACTTTATTATTTGTGCCAGTTAAGCTATTACAAAATTACTGCTGCTTATCTATCGGTGCCAGTGTCGTTAACCGAATAACTGTAAGACAAGTTACAGAAAACCGGTGTTCCTAGTCGAAGTGTCAAATTTTGTGTAAAACCAAAAACTGTTAATTGACAAGTACGAATATATCCATATAAAATTATATTTCTCACTCGTTTACCGCCGACAGTCCTCTTGAAACTGTAATTCAAAATCCGCTAGGTGATAAACAATAGTCAGGTAGTAAAAAGGGTTTGCAATTACTAAGCATTAGCAGCAGTATTAAGATTGAAATTGAAGCGTCAGGATGCGCGTCGAAACTCGTCGTAAAAGAAAAGATACGCGAAGGGTCAGGTCAGGTCGGCACAGGGTCAAAGCAGGTAATAATCGTACAAGAATAAATCCTTTGCTCGGGTCATAGTTGTAACCGCGTTCGCGCTCTTATTACTACCCCAACGTACAGCCGCCATTATGGTAGTCAATTTTGAAAAACGGCAACACGATTTACCATAGTCAGGTACGACATCTCTAAAGAATAATTATTCCTTCTATTTGTTCCATTCGAACCGACAATAAGTACCCTCTTGAAACCCTAATAAAGGATGCTTGTGCTATTTCATACTGCATATATTTTGCACTCTGTTCTTCCGTCTCTCTCACACTTACGTTAAAAAATAAAGACGCCACTATTGTCCCGTCCGTAAGAAGCGCCCTGAAAGTGGTGGAGGATTCTGCGCATGCGCAGAATATCATAACAGAACTGCTGGCCAAAGGCGCGAACTTGCTTCAGTTTAATACCTGCCGGTACGCAGTGCACAGATATTCATTCGCAGCCTTGTTTAGTCGCCTTGGCGACTATGTTTGCCATTTAAAACTGTCAATTTTTATTAACAATCGTGCAGTTGTCTCAGGTCTCCTTCCTTTAAACGAAGTTTTTTTTCCATAATTCGTGTCGTATACGTGGTAACAGTGAATATCGTAGGATATACTGAAGACAGTGTCAGTGCTCAATCTTTGATACGTGTGAGGAAACGTGCGATGAAAATCTTTCTTTCAAAGTCTACAGAATTTTCTCACGCATAAAACTCGTCCCGTTTATCGGGACGTATGGTGATCACGAGGATGGACAAAGTACCGAAGATTCAATTTGCTCTAGGAAGTGAAGCTTCACCTGGACACTTCTTCGAGAGTAACTTTGCGAGGTCCTTTGTCAATGGTTATCGTGACACTAAATCACTCGATTTTGGATACGATGATCATGGAACTATCATTGAGGAAGTTGAGAGCATATTTAATGATACCAAGAACAACAACTTTTATTCCTTGAATGGCTTTCAGAACGGAAATGATAACGCTAAGATATGGTTACCTGAGGACGAGGTGGGTCTGATTTATATAAAGATGGCTGCATGCTTTAGCAATAATTGGTACAACTTTTATATAGTTCAAATTGTCCAGTGTATACAAGTTGGTATAAAACTGGAAAATATTAAGAATTTTCGAAAATTACATACCGTTCGGACATTTCGAAATATATTATCAAATACCCATACGCTGTTATTTAGAATTTCGCAAGAAACATTTAAATACAATAAACGGAGATGTGCCGATGGTTTTGCTATTGTGCACTATGTAATTTCGCAAACTCTGTCAAATACGATGGACAGAAAATGATTCCCTAAAACTTGACAGAACAAACTTTTAACCTACAATGTATATCAATCACACTTCTGTTACAGATAAAGTTGCAACGAACTTCTGAAAGCAGCGAATTGAAGGAACTCCGTAAGGTGAGTTATATTGAAAATGTATATTTAGAAAGTATAACCGTTCAACCAATATTTAAAATCAAATACTGTTTATCATTCGTCGACATTTTGTGTAACGGTTAAAACCGTCGCTAAGATCAGGCAAAAATATTTCTTCGCAACTCATATTTACATATCCGGATATTCTTGTACGCGAATTTTCAAGCGTATCCGAGGAATTGTATCGGAATTGTGTTGTTCATCATATAACTGCATAGTAATATCTACCGTACCACAAGCAGAAAATTAATATACTTCTTTCTCGTAATAGTCGCTATGATAACAGTTATCAGCAGAGTCCGACTACTTCGATATCTTCTTTCGTGTTATAGAGAAAATGATATTTAAGATATACGATTACTCGGCGGCCATTTTTACATAGTTATATTTATATATATAATGCATCAAATCCTTGAATAGTACAAACTAGACTATACTATAGCACTAAAAAAAAACGTTATATAGCCCAAGATTTTGTGTGGAGGTATTACGTAATAAATTCTAGCTTACAAAATGATACATGATTCCAATAAAATAATATACAGGGTGTATTAAAAAGTATGAAATCAAAGGATTGTGGTTTTATGAAGGGTTTGATAAGTAAATAAATTTGTCAAATTCAATACTAACAAAAGAAGGAAGTCAAATTCTACATTTGATTATTCCCTGTGGCGCAGTTTGAATTCGTTACCGGAAGTCCAGTAGAATCATGACGTAAGCTAACAGGAAACTAAAAAAGGGTGCCTTTATGATTTCTGACCCAAAGGGTAAATTTCCCATGATGATACAAGGCATGCCCTCAGGATTCCTCACTCGCGAACAAAGAGCTTCTTATTGCAGAGAGTGCAATTATTTATTCAGAAGGTAACTGACCACGTTTCCGCTTCTTCTTTCTTTTTTCTTCCCTCTTATTTCGGCTTGAACCGCAAAACCTTTCCGCGAACACAGAACTAAAGTGAGCAGTTTTTTTTAAATTTCATTTATGACACTTGGCTTCCATAAGAACGTATCAACCGTGCTGTCAGCCGGCCTAGGAAATTTTTAGGGCTCCTTCATACTGTCCATTATCAATGGCAGCGATTCGGATCAGTTATAAACCACGGATACAGTAAGGGTGATATTTAGGAGAAAAAAAATTTCGGCAAAATTTTCAAAATAATCTCAAAGTATATACAATTTTATATGAGTCATACATACACTATATTTAGATACGTGTATATTCACTATACACGTCCAGTATAGTTTTGTCGAGCGGAAGTTCGCGTCAGCCCCTCCCGTAATTATTATCGGCTGGCCGAGCGAATGAAATCCTGACTGTACGCACATGGAGAATCTATGCATAAGGGCGTTTCTTAGGTTACAAACTGTTAAAGTTACCCAGGATGCAGGCATAGGGGTCGCCCACAAGATAAAATACCCTTGATTTTCAACTTCCTTCAGATAAAATACCGTTTTCGTATAATACTTATGCTCCGTCCATACTATTGTGATTTCAGAGCATCGCAATATATATTGTATATAAACAGAAGCCACCGATCTTTTCTATTAACAATCTAGACACGTATTCTGGTACAATTGTGCGTTTGGTATAAAACTCGCGTGTCCTAAGAAAAACGTGTAGACGCACAGTGCACGTGGTCGATGCATACCTACGAGACAAAAGGGTTTTGTCCACGTTTAAAATGTATAGCGACGGTAAACCAGCCATTGTGTTAGGTTCACGTGATACTGTTAAAAGTGCCCAGGGGCGTAGACTAGTGGTGTTTCGGGAGGGGAAAGATGGCAAGAGTATGCATAAAGGCTTCGGATAAAAGGGTTCGCCACGTTTTCACCCCCTTTCTTTCACTCGATTAGCACACACCTGTCCGATAGTCGCACCCACTACCCCTTACACGCTCAAAAATCCCAATTATTATTATTTCTACTAAATTCTTACGACACACTTGAATCTGCCATATTGTCTATGGGATTCGAATTTTTTTTTCAAAATTAACTTCGGCAGATTTTTGGTAAATTCATATGCTTTTTCTCCATCAAAGACGATTGGCTTTCCCTATTGGAATTTCACGCACGAGCATTTTCTTGACACTATAAGGAATTGCTTACTTCGCTGTGATTGGTTGTACTCACTCACCCTTGTAGCTCCCAAGGGATGCATTAGGGGTGATATGTCTAGAGGCAAAAGTTCACCCTCATCTTGCCGTAACGCGTGTACGCAACCGAGATGGAAAAAGGGCAATAAGCCGGCGTGGTAGCAGCGAAGCAAGCGAATTGCTGCTTTTTACCGCCCTTCTTGCGCCTGCATCATCCCCCTTCTGACCGCGTCGGCATTGCGGCTAGACGACTTTCTATAAAGTAGGATAATAAATCCTCGCTTGGAAACTGCGCCCGGGAGCTTTTGGAAATTTTGCGGACGACAGTAGCAATGGCTTCCGGTACCCGGTACCACCCTGGGAGCCCTTGCACGGGAAAAAGTTGAACTTGAGAAATTCGTAGGGGTAGTTTTTTTTTGGCGTGGGAGTAGAGATATCCGTGTATACAGGGTGTATATGATGTTACTGAACAAACTGTGGAAGATTCGAGGGATGATTATTTTGACCGACGATTATCCCACGCCCTTGCCCAAAGGTCTCTCGGTACACTTCCTGTCGCTGGGTGATACGTCAAGGCAGTTTACATGTAACCGCCAAAGTATCAATCCCCCCAGTGTATTACGTCTGCAATTTGTCACTTTGGCACGGGGCCACCTTGCAGTCCGTTGTCGCGCATTTTCGTAAAACTCTTCACTACTTTGCTCCTACTGTACTTTCGATGTTGTTTTTTTCTTATATACACGGTGGCGAATTTACATGCGGCCCAACGAAGCGCCAACTTTCTGGAAATCGTTTACACGCGACTGCACGGTCGAGGACCTCGTAGCGATTATTCCATGTTAATAATTAGAGAGAAGCTTGACTGTTGTTATTATTTTCCCATACCGCCAATGGCTTTGACTCGTTTTTCTACTGTCATAGGTAATGCGGATTTCTTGGGGATTTGAATTCTGGTAAAATGAAAAAAAATACATTCGAGCTTTTTTCACTAACTGTTTTAATTAAGCGCCGATTCAGAGTACGTGGTTAGGGGTCGAAAAACGGAACTGCTAAGTATCAGAGGGATGGTATTATAAAAAATGTAAAAAAAATGAAATACGCCCAGTTTGAATATTAAATCGTAATACCGAGTTCAGAGGACAATGCTCGCTAAATGAATTATAATTTAATCCAGCTTCTTTTTGTAAGGGATGATTGGTTTGTCTGGGAACCGAATTAAAATTGCATCCCTCTCGTATAACGGGCCCGACTGTAGTTACCGTGGAGAGTCGAGGACTTGAATTTCATGGGAAAGGCGTAGAAGCAGATTAAACTGTGAAAAGTGTGAATTTCGCGAGCTCGTGCGAATTTCAGTAGCTCTCGCGTTTTATTTACTTTTTTTTTTATTTGGTGGTAAAGGAAGGCAAAAAACGGTCTCGAGGCTGATTCACATGCGTGCAAAACGCCTCCAGGAATGATTAACGACGTAATTGGACGAACGTAGGTGGGTCTCCGTCACTTCGAAAGTCAATTCGCATGGCGCCTTGATGTGAAATGGTCGTTAGGGACTGCAAAGATTCGAGACGAGCGACGTCATTTTTCTTTGGCTATTACGTCTACGAGACCCTTTCACAAGTATTGCGCATTGAATTGGACTTGGTCATGCCTTGTTATTCGAAATAGGGCACTGTCTTTTTAATACCATAAACAGATTTGTTGACTTCAAATTGCATTAATCAGTTTGGCCGCCATCTTTCTTTACAAATTTACCTCCAACCTACCTTAGATAATCCTGGAATGTACCTTCCTCCCGAATCTAGTTTACACACGCTCGAGTGCGTTCTATAAAAATAGTTGTGTTTTGCTATGGTGTCTTTCGGGGTTTACGTAGAGGTTAATTTTACAGCGTGCTTCGGTCTTTATCGTCACCCGCACTTACGTCAGGATTCCCTTTATCGCTTTTCAACGCCGTAAATTGTGGTGCATAAAATTTTTTTGCTTCCTCCACACGAGATGTCCATAACTTTTTTGTGAATTCAAAATGGCGGTTAAAAAACATTGCATCTGAGTGAGATAATTGTCGTTGACGTTAATATCTTGTCACGTGATCAAGGTTGCATATGGAATCCGTTAGAGATCAGGGCAAGACCTTACGGTAATTCCCGCACCCAGGTGTTCTCCCGATCTCAGCAGATGCTGCACGGGACCAGCTGACTGGCAGCTGCTTGTTGGACCTTTAAAGAACCCGAAAGGAATGAAACGTAGAAAGAAATTGTATGCCGTGTTATATGCGATGCACGTAGACTGTATAAAATTGCAGGGACAACTTTCCTGAGAATGCGCCTCGAACGATTTCGTTCCGACGGCTGGCATTCCATGCCGCGAGGAATAACCATCTACGCGTCACAGAAGAAAGTGCAGCCTCTAACGTCAATATTTATAATACAACGACGCTCCGGAAGCTCTGCTGGAGGACTCGTAGCCATGGAATACAGAACTCTGCTGGACGCAAAGGGATCTGTAGTAGTTTTTTTTTCTTTCAACAAAATTTTATCTTGTATGCTTCCGTATATCTATACGTTGGTAAGCTTATAATTTTTATTATTTTCGACTCGATTAACACCTTTAACACCACGTGACAATCATATCGGTACGTTGGGTATTAATTTCTGATAAGTATCGGGCTCTGATTATCAAAGCCTGGCAATCTTCGTGTTTGCTTAACCATATTTGTTCTTTGCTGAAATTAATTGCAGCAAGACTCAGCGAAGCGGTTCAATGTACTCGTTGTTACCTTCATTCAGTAGCGTCTTTGGCCCCAGTACACACAGCGTGCGCTTTAGCGGCGTACATTGTGCGTTTGGTAGGAGCGCTGAGAACTCTGGAGTGAAATAGGTCGCCATTATGCAAATAATCGATCGCAACGTCGACTCGAGAGTTTATCGTGGTTCCAAGCAGTTTGGTGGGTATAGGGAAATCGCGTGCAGAAAGGAAATGACGTTGATCGATCTCGAGCGAATATTTTTCGACGATTCTTCCGCGCAACCAGTTCGAATGACATTGTTGTTTCAAATAGGAAATTAAGAGAGATGTGCATTGGACTTAATTATGACGGATATAAAAAAAAAATATTGCTCCGCTTGGTTCAACACGGTTCAACGTTCTTTAAACGGAATCAACGGCGCGCTAAGATATTATTGTTCTGAGACGAGGTGTCGTTTTATCTTTGTTTATCTTTTTATTGTACTTTACCGGTTAGCCTTCTTTCTTACGGTGTCCTTTTATTATTTCCATATCTCCTGTAACTTCTTTGGTCTGTGGCGATTTGTTGAGGGGTTGTTATTATTTTTATTGTTTACTAAGGGGGAGGGGGGATTTATTGTGGAATTTTAGTTTAATTAGTAGCGTGACGTCATGATTTAGGGAGGTTTCGCAAATTCTTAAAAATTTGACAGGGGTGGGTAATTTTTTTTTTGGGTGTTTCTGTAAATACTTCTGATAAAGAGAACTAGTTAACGAGGCTGCGAATCCGGTTCGACCCCTTTTGGACAGTCTTCTCCCTGTTCTTAATTTTTTTTTTTATTAACCTGAAACACTCGTCCTTCGGCAAGGATCGCTCTCAGAGGATTCCCGCTTCGTTTCTTCATTTCGAATTCTTTTGTCGTGCTCGTCTTCAGGGCGCCCAAAACTACCTCCTGGAAGAAGATCTGCAATGGTAGAATTGAATTTTTTTTCTAAATTATTTTGCTAACCGTTCTCCTAACCTTCTACGGTACAACACACGTGATTAGCCGTTACGCAAATAGAATCTTGTATTTCAAGAGTCGAGAATAGAAAGCCTTCGGTTCCTTTGAGTCTAATAATAATATAAAAAAAAAAGTTCACGAAGAATAGTCGCCCGAGAAAAATTTAAAGCAAAAGAATCGTCCGCAGTACAGTATTAATTTTTTTTTTTCATTTCAATTGGACGATCCCACCCATTCAGCATAGGAACCATATATCGCAACTGGACAGCCGGACGTATCCGAGACTCGTAAAATCCGGAGTACACGTAAAGAGACTATACGCTCGAAAGTCACTCTTCCTTTTTTATTTCCTGCGACAAAAGCTCGCTTAGCAACCTTGTATACGTTTTTGAGCCGACTTCCAAGTCGACCACGTTCCAAGCAATTGGTGGAGGGGGGTCACCAGTTGTCGTTGGTTGTCACTATTCGACGATTACCTCAGCGCCATTATTCTTCCCTCCTTGTCATTCCGTGTAGCCACGTTGTCGTTCCACTCTGTTGATCCTGTCCCTTCCGGTTAAAATCCTGCATAAAATAAAATCGTAGCGACTATCCACTCCTGCGCTCCGATCATACGTGTTTACGTAGAAAGAGATCGTCGCAAATTATGTACGGTAGGAATTTGAAAATTTGAAAAAAAATAACGGTCGCGAACGCTCGGATCGCTCTGGGACTAACGAATCCTTGAGTTCTCGATACGCCCGGTACGCGGCGTCTGGCCGACTGCGAGACGCGACGCGTTCTGAGTCAGCCTTCAGACAGCCTGGCGTACGGAGAAATTTCACGATTCGAAATCTTACGTTACAAACGTGCACGCGAGACTTGCCCACGAAACTTCGTTTCCATCATGACGTCTGTCACGCGGAAAATACCTACACATATCAACATATCAAACACATCAAACAAAGACAATACAGTATATAAGGGCACTCGCGACATTGCCGAGAAGTATCCTTTGCCTTCTGCTCTCCGGATAGGAAAATCACCGGTCGGACAAGGAGGTGGATATGAACGAGACAGAAGAAAAGGAAAGACAACCGCAAAGAATTCGAAACGCTTTCAAGGTATTTTATTTTCTTTCGACGTGTCTCTGTTCGAAGAACGGATTAAGAATAAACTCCGTATAGACCTATATACGTATACACAGAGTCTACAGGACGTGTCTCTCCACTTAAATATACCGATCATTAGAGAACGAAACGACCTGTACATTGGAACTATATATACATATACACGTATAAAATTTCTCCATCATCCCCTGTCTACGGTCAGTGATAACTGACCCCATTGATAACTCGAGAAAAATATTCTCTGATGTCTTTAGACCCTTGATCCTCCTAGCAATCGGGTTTTTAAATATTCATAGGAAATTTTTGTCAACCGCCAGTTTCACACTAATGTCTATCGGATAATCTTAGGACCGCTCTTTGATCTCGTTTCCACAGGTTTTTTGCTTTCGTATCGTTATACTGCCGACCTTGTTATACCCAGTGCAATAAAGTATGCTCTAGGAAAATATTCCCAGCAATACTGGAATCCAAGTGAAAGCCCCCCCTTGACAATACAGAAGTACTCGGCGGTGCCACGATGCCGAGGATATACGCACACGCAAACGGTCGCACGCACGTTTTGTAACGGCGGTCCGAAGGCAGGGCCGATTCACATGTGTGTAATGACTTCGCGACTCGCATCGTCCGCGAGGAGGATGGTCATTATTCCAGAGTCGTGGACAACTAGGTAACTTCATGCCGCTCATTCCGCTTCTCGTTAATGAACAAACTATTAATCAAACGCTTCCGGTTTTGTCACGTTCTTCCTCGATAGGTCGAACGCGCTCTGCGGCAATATTCGGACAGTAACTATTGGGACGGACGGTACCGAGCGTCGGGTAGACGGAACTGGCAAACGAGTATGAAAAATTTAAATTTCCCGCCATACGCGTGCAACCGACGGAGTCGTTTGATATCTTTTTTTTCTTCTTTATCTGTTTTTTCCCTCTTTTTCGTCTCTCGCAGTCTCTCCTTGTCTCTTTTTTTTCACGCTATCTCGAACATACACAGGGTATCTTACGCGATCGTTCTAACGGTAACATACCCGGTGAACAAATAGTATGTGAATTTGGGGAACAAAACTCATTTGATGGCTTATAACGGTTATTTAACCACATATAGGCATAATACACGTGTAATATATGCTTGTTTACTATGTGTTTACGTGAAGCTGTCGAAACGATGGATAATTCATAGCGATTACATACTTAATTTCACGTATTACATATATTACATTAAAATCTAATCTGTATAGGAATGACCCAATACATTTCTCTGATTTATTAATTACCGGAAATCGGTGGACTCGTTGGTTTCCTTTAATACAATAAAAATAAAAAAGTCAACCAATTTTGAAAATGCCTGTAGGATACTCACAGTCGGTAAGTACCGGCGTGACCTTTCTCAAATAAACATTCATTGGGATTCTTTCGATCTCTCAGGACGTGGATCTTGTTTGATCTTAAATCCAAGTTCACATGTATATGTATCGGTAATACTTGCCACCGTATAAATCGGTAGAGAAAGGCTCACCCGATATACGTACGAATCGTATCGGTAATCTGACGTGTCTCGTTTGCTTTGACTTCTCTTTATATGCAAACTCAAGAAAAGCCCACGGGATTCCACGAGACCGTGGGAAAAGGACTAGTATAACTGCCAAGACTGCATGTAGACTACAGTCAGACTTTTAAAATTCACGTCTGAGCGCATTCAGACGCTGTTGCGCAGATTTGCAAGTCGGTATAAGTATAAATATATATATATATATATATATATATTTTCTTAACTCGTGTTTACTCGCCGTCCAATTAGTCTAGCGCAACAATCTCCTTAGTCAGGATACTCAGTACGTGAGCAATGCGATGCATCGCAGTTGCATTGCTCAGAGTGCATACAGCGATAGCAACGATAAGGAGAACTTAATCTGGTTACCTAGTTTTCTTTAGTGAGAAATTGAACGAGTGACTGGGACAAGGAGATAGTCAGTCGTGTACTGCGGCAAGAGGGAAGTGAAGGAGTTGAAGGAAATGGGGGGAAAAAAAAGTGAAAAATAAAAGAAAAATTTGACACCAGTCGAGTTTTGTCGACCGAATTAGATTCTACGGTTGGACCGACACAGAATCTTTTTCTTCATCCTCCTTCCCTTTCTCCTCGCTACGAGGAGACTGTGAACTGTTGGGATTCCTGAAAAATTCAACGACCTGATTCACCAGGTCGTAAATATCACGATGTTTGTCTAGCTCGTGAGTTTACGTAATCACGTGTTATATATATATATATATATGTATTTTTTTGTTTATCTTGCTCATATATCCATTATCCATATCAGCTGCATCTCAGTGCATTTGGGATGGACCGAAAAAGTATCTTGACCGTCTTTACTCTTTTGAAGACTATCAATCCCCAGGCTGTGTGACTCTTCTGGACTGTGTTTGGTTTATAATTATATAAGGCGCCGGGCGTCGCGGCGCGTAAATATCTTCGAGAACGGCCGATGCACCCTGCAGCATCCGGCCCCCTTACGTAATCGTTACTACAGGATGCCCTGTGCTTCGCGGGTCGAGATGAACAGTTTATGGGAGCCGAAAGTTACTTCGTTGATACTTAGGATATATATATATATATATATAGCGTCTTAAGGTTTTCAGACGCTGATTCATACGACCTGCATGCAGAAAAATTCATCTTGTAAATAGGTACATGCACACTCACGCACACCAGAATCAGACTATCTCATGGACCGGTTTCACTCCTGCATCTTATTGGGTTACGTAATTAATTGTCAAGAGAATCGCGGCTTATCTCCTTATCTGGCGAGTGAAGGGTACTAAATGAGATGCTGTATGAACGCGGTGGACCAATAGGGACATTTCGCTGCGAGGACAATCCAGAGATGAAAATTTTTATTGTAGTATCATTTCATCTCAAGGATGCTGTGGCGCTTAAATTTTCTTTTTGTTGGCTTACAATTTATCCCATGTAAGCTTAATCTCCTTTGGTCCAGCATCTCTTGGACCTATGACTCAGTCATTGGACCCGCATCCCGAATCGTCTTATAGATATCTTAAGGTCGCGCGATACACGCAATCCCATGTTAAATCTCAATTTTCTGGACCACCCGTTATCGCACGTTAGTTTCCAAAATTTATCTACGACCGACTCTGATCTTCAACGTACGACGAATCTTTGCATCTCGTGCGATACAGGAATTCACGGCTTATTTCTTGTCCTGGCTTAATCTTATTTTTCATCTGGAAACACGGACCCGATTCTCATGGGAAAGATAACCTGGACTCACTTGATATTCAATATTAATATTCGCTGGACCATGGACCTCGAGATATGATATTACATATGTAAACGTATACGCGGAGTTTACGGTCCTTTGGCTGTTGGTTGGGTGAATGCAGGGGGGGTGTGAAAATCCTACTTTTGCAATAAAAATTTGGCAATTGAATCAGGAAAGTCGCGAATTAATCTAATTCAAGATAATTGAACGTTTTTATTTTCAATTTTTTTTCTTCTAAACATCAGACTGGATGCTGCGGTCCAATCCTCTCGTACGTATACGACTCTTTCTAGTGAGAACGTGTATTGATTTACTTTTGAAAACATCGTATTAATTACATGCTGCACGTCGCACGTAAATTCTGTCTGGGATAAAAATATCGTCGGATGGTAAAATTATCTGACTTACGTCGCCACGTGCTCGACTATCACGTTAGACGAATTCTTCGACTTTTTGACCTAGTTTAGGTCGCAGGTGACGTTCGGGAGTCTATGAATAATTTTATAGTGGAAATCGAGAGGGTATCGATCCGGCTGACGTCACCGATTGATAATTTATAATCCGAATTAAATTAATTTCCTTAATTGATTTTTATTTTTTTTTATCTTAAGAAATTTTATAACTAGTGGGTCCACCGGGTGCAGTGAACCTTTGTCCGTTTGAGGATTGGTAACCCTGATCATTTTATTCTACTCTTCGAATAATAGCGACTGTACCTGTGTGACAGTAACTTTTATTTACGCCCGACCAATTGCTACGGTTAGATTTACTCGCAAAAAATAAACTATTAATTGTACCAGTAATTTCACGCTACTTTGGTCGCTTTCCCTATGAATTTTTGTAGTGGTGGGTACCTCGCAAACATATATATATATATATATATTAGTCATTCGTTAGGAGCTACCAAAAATTGCAGGGCTTCCTGTACACGATATCGATCCTATATGCTTTCCGTGGTTCTAGACAAATCATTCGCGTGCAGCGATTGCATTCGGAAGTGCATCGATGCTTGTGCACAGAGGGCGGTACGCTTCCGGTGTTATATGCGGAATGCTGATTGATTTCCGGCGCAGGTATCTATAATTTTTTTTTCTCAATGGATACTACAGGCGCCGTCACCACGCTCTGCCGTGTCACTGGTACCAACCGTCTGGGTTGCAGGATGAATTTTTTTTCTTATAATAAAAACATTTAACGAATCACGTAATTTCTCGTTCCTACTACAAGCGTCTCTTCGCACCGGATGCGTATTTCCATATCGTGAAGAAAACCGTATCTTTTCCCACGCGTGAGATGCTGAGCCGTATAATATCGTTGTAGATTTCAAAATACCCGCCAAGAATAAAAGTGCTACCTCGCGTACGTATAACGATACACCAGGTAGGTACTTAGACGTGGATACGTCACAGTGTACCTCCACTGACAAAATCACGTCCCGTGTCTCTTCGTGTACCTTCGCTGAGTAAGTTTCACCAAATCACAGGTTTACATGAAAGTCTCTTCCGTCACTTTTCGTCATGTTGGGTACTTCCGGGTATCCACGTTACCTGAACTGTACAGCGGGGTCTGGGCAGGGATCACTCGGAGACGCCCTGATGTCAGCTGCCATGAAAACGAAAATGATGGAAAATATATTAATTTTTTTATATGGAATATAATCTGGGATAACGCGTCCCGAGGGACCCTGGAAAGTAAAAGTCCGTCGTGGTTTGACAGCGTCGATCATGGCAATTGCACTCTGGCACGCTATAATCACTTTCCATGGATAAAACCCCGGTAAAGCTTGGACACCCGCTGTATCGTACGGATTTTAAATTATGTACTGTTATCAAATTGCCTGATTAGGCTATGATTACGCGTGGGGGCGTTAAAATTTTTTCTCACCTGTCGCCCCCCTCTAATTTCGAATCAATACAAGACAGCTATTAAATTCGGTCTTTAGCAATCAATTTGGAAATTCGTAACACCAGTGATAACAGTAGTTTGAATTTTTAACGTTACAGAGGGGGGCGCTGGCTTTACCCGGGGTCCATGGAAAGTATACACAGTAATCAGAGCGTTGCCCGTACCGAGTGTAGGCAGACAGACACGCGCCGGATCTTCATTAACGAGTACAGGTCATTTAACAGTTGACGTTTGAAATCATTCCAGAACGTTAAATCTGATCTTTGGACCTGGAAGATGCTGCGGGGATTAATCGGTACCCATCGAAGGACGAAGATGCGGGTAAGGGCGCGCACGTGAAAAGCGTCGCGTGGGTTAAGCTACGACGAAAGATAAGCCAAGGCGTCGCGACGCTACTTATGAATGAGATACGTGCGTGGAATATAGATGCTATTTTTGGACCAACTTCTCGTGGCGCTTACTGGTACTTTTTGACTCGATGCATTATTTTTGTGCACTCTTAGTACACGTGGTTGTTTGTGTCCCCGAAGACCTTTTTTTTCTTTCGTGCTGATACTTTAAAGTCTTTTGTATGGTATAACGATAGGGCAGAGTTGTTATATGCTAATAGTACGCGTGTTTACGGAAGGTTGGGTTTGGGAGAAAAAGGATTGAGTCATGAATCTTATTTGTATTCCTTGGATGTTCTTTGGTAGTACATCTCATTATTTCGTACACTTCGTGAGGTGGTATTTTTGTGTGAGGGTGTTGAGTGATTCTCTTGTGGAATCGCGAAGAGGTTAGGTTAGGTGGATGTAGGTAGGTGCTTAGCGAGTGACACGTGGTGAAATGGCGAAGTTAGAGACGGAGGCCGTTTTTCATTTGTTTTAGTAAATTTCTGTATCAGATGACACTGGAATTGCCAAATGGAGTTTCCGTTTGGTATAAGCGTTGGGAAATGGACAGGGACCGTGTATGAGATAATTGTAATGCGTTCGTAAATTTTTTCTAGGCTAGTGACAAATTTTCATAGCGCCCTCTAGACTCGAGCGTCCAGTTAGATTTTGATGACTTTGTGACCGTTTGAATAATCCCGCCGAGAATTCACAGCGAGACGTTGAAAATTCATCGCGGTGTGAAGGACCGGGTAAACACGTGGACGTCGCGACGCCCGGCGCCTACCGTCTATGAGTGGTGTGTGCAGGCGTAACGCGTACACGAATGCGTAACGCGTACACGAGGCAAATAAGAAGGCCTTCCTGGCGCGAATAATTTTCTAATTAGCCCGGACACGAACCCATTTTCGATGTTTCGCGGTGTCTGGTGACTTATTAGTTTTTTTTCTTTTTTTTCAATTTGATTAGAATCTTCTCGATTATGAAATTCCAGGTCAATTCCTTGTTCCTAGGCTGCGTCTGGTTCGAATTTTCAAACTTCGGCAGATCCAGCCGTCTCAGTCGGTTGAATCTAACGATCAACCTAGTACACGGGGGGGAAAAAAAGTGCCGCGGCACTCGCAGCTACGGCTGTCAAAGAGAAAAGTGGGAGAAAAAAAGGTGCCATCACGTGGAATTCCAAAGAGATTAAGACGATCCCGAGCAAAACATAGTCTGCAACTGCAGGGTCGCTCCCATTGCGCTGGAATGCACTAAAAATATATATTCGGCGTCGCGACGCCGTCGGTTTCTACCTCCTTGGGCTTTTCGGTAGCTTCATCCTCGTACGCGAGGCTCTCGACTGAACACCTGTTTCCCGGATTCGTAAATTCGCACCCGGCAAACGAACGCCATGAAAATTTCACGGTACACAGGCTGCGCGACATCTTTTGGTATAGTTTCCTTCTTGCTCGACTTTCGCTCGAAAATACTTGTCCTTTGTTCCTCGATCATCGCTCTGGAGATACATACGTCACGGCTGTTGAAGAAGTCAATGAAGAAAAACGCGCATCCGCGATCCTGGCTCACTCGGTCGGTATGTACGACAGAGCGTCTCTGCAATTACCGACCGAGTATTGTCGTACGTGACTTTATTCGAATTCCGATCTCTCAACTGTCTTATTCGTCTCAAGGACCAGTTTTTTTGCTTTTAAATATTCCTTATCGTTTTATTTATTCGTTGTGAAACTTTTTTTCACGAATAGTCTATCTCGATGACTCCGAATTGTTTTTGGGGTTAACAACTGGCTCACTGGTACGTACCAGTCCTCGCTCCTCGCCGTTTATGGCTCTGAGCCTCGGAGTTGTTTTCTCACCGTCTTTTTCAAACGGTAACGAACGTTTTTTTTTTTTTTTTTTCCACCTTTGACAAGGTGAACGCTCCTCCATCCTCCTTACTCCTTAAACCTCTATGACACTATTGTCAGAATACCAAGCGTTACCTCACGTCATCTACCTCAAACACACCGAGTACATTAATTACCCTGTAACCGGTGGTTCCTCGGCGCTTCTTTGTCCGTTATGTCATTTGGCGGGAATTTCGAATTAGTCTGCAACAAAGATACCGGGTTTTTCAGGGTAAAACTTTCGTCACCGAGTATTGCGTTATCTTTCTAAGGTAAAAAGATCGAATTTCCACAGACACTACGAAAACTCTTTAAAAAGTATAGCAACAATATGGCCGACTCTTGTTGTCTATAGATATAGTTTATACGGGCATCGCGCTGCTGCGGGAAGAAAATATAATTCTCGTTTGCGCAAAAATGACGAAATTAAATGCCGCAGCTGTCGTTACGGAAATTCAGTCCGTGACAATCGATCGATTGTCCCTTCGTTTTCTGATCTCCGTCTCTGACCCAATTTACGCCTTCATTGAACTGGCTTCCTTGGCCACGGTTTAGTATTACAGTAAATTTGGAGTGTCGATGGTCGTCATTTGCCTTTTGTGATTAATTCATACATTGTTTTTTAATTAAATTTCTATCAGTACCCTTCGCGTACGGGGCCATGTTTACCAATCGTTACCAACATCGATTGAACCACTGCAAACAGGTAGGACTGCGTTCTGATACGTTCTCCACAATTTAAATGGATTCAATAAGTCATTGCAATTTTAATATTGAATCAAGATAATGACCATGGTAAATAGATCCAGTCACGAATGGTCACTCTGAAGATCGTTGAATATTCAAATATCAAATTTCATGATACTTCGATAAACCAACTCGCGCTGTGTATAATTAAGTCAGGATCGGGGATCGAGAGAAATGAAAAATTCCAAAGTGAAAGTAAAAGCGCAAGGTTTTCGCGTGGGCGTACCAAGGAAGAATCTGCATATACCTCGAAGCTTCTATCTTTGTTTTTCTTACAGCCCGGGATCACAATTCGCATGGAGATCGGAATGCCACTCGTTCAAGGCGTGACTCTCGGTAAAAAGCCCGCGAATTTTCAAATTTATTGAAACAACTTAATCCGGCTATAACGCAGGTGCGCTCGTATGGTTATGCAGGTGCGATGCGTATCCAACGAAATTATAATGTGGAAATCAAAAAAAGTGCTAAATTTTCGTACCAACCTAACGTTCTTCGTTCATTTGACACTCGCGGGAAAAAGTCCCTAGACAGTTTAGACTTTCCAAATGGGTGATACCAGTAATTTTTTTTTTCAAAATTTATTTTTGATAATCGTCCATCTTTCAACCATAAAAAAATTCAATAAGTATGTATACCTAAAATCAATAATTTTTCAATACCCATCACGTGCTCTCGCAATTATCCCTAATAGATTCTGTTCTTAAATCCGATTTTAATCTGAACTTTCCAAAAACTATCAGATCCACTTTTATCGAAAAACCGAGGGCTCACAAGTAGTACCAGGTCATACTTCTTCACCATGGAGATCCGTTCGACCTTTTTAGTCGCTCCTATGAAAATAACGAAAAATTCACGAAGACATTGGTCATGGGCCATCATAAAGAAGCAGTAGCGGTTATAAAAAGAAATCCCCCAAAAAAAAGGAAAGTTCCTAGCAGCAGCCCTCATAATTAAAGATCACGCTTCTCGCTATGGTCCGTTAGCTTTGATCTGTGTAGCACAGTAAACGATTACCATCGATCTTCGATATATCGATCGGACGATCGATCGGGTCGTCGATATCTGGAACAGTCTGCGAACGAAGAAAACGTGCCAGACCGCGGAATTCAGCAACCGGAAAGAATCCCAGGACGATCACCGTTGGCGCATGACGACGACGAGCGTCATGAAAATTCGCCAAAATTGCAAACACCGTTTTACCGATCACGTCACGGCTCTCCGACGACACGTTACACGTGTACACCTTAGTTAAGCACCATTGGAGAATACTGTAAAAATGTGGCGTCATCGACCGAGATAAGTCGGGTGTTGCGTTTAAAATTCTCTTGGTTTCTTTTTTCATCTAACCCATACGTCCGTCCTTCTCTCACTCATATAAGTCACGATAACTCGGTCTCTCTCGCACTCGCATTAAGTATAGCAAATCATGAAAAATCCTGAACTAATCCGATCGTCAATTTATTCAGACCGATACATAATGAATTTTCGATAAAAATAAAAAATCCATTTATAGACGTCATTTTTCTTTGTTAAATCGAATGACGATGTAGTCATTTTTTTCATGCGTTTCACATTCGTACTCCACTATACATGTATACTGTACTGTATTTAAATTTAATATATCATTCAGTGTACGATGATCGGTACCCACTTCGTACAATGCTAAAAGGATGTTACCGGTTACAGGAGAATTCGGTCTGTTACACACGATACTGCTTTTACGTATGGTTGGCTGATCCGGTACCGTATCAAACGTACGAAGTATTAAGGAGCGTTAGTAGTTTAAGAAAAATTAATGAAAAAGAAAATTTCATCGGTCATTAATACTTCTGAGATGAACTCAGCTGTTCCTCGTCGCTCCCAGGTAGGATTCCTAACCTATGAGCGTGGGCAAAATTACAAGACGCGCGAAGCTCTTTAAGGATCACGAGAATTTAATTGAACGCGCACCCTACCCAGCCCAAGCGTCGCGGCTTGTTCCTATGGGCCCAGCGAACGACCAAGGACGTGATTGGATTTTTTTTTTTAACGAGTCTCTCTGGCATTGCCTGTCTCACGCCACTTGGGAGTATTCTTTATCGCGAAGATCTTATACTTAATTTCAAGATTTATGTCGTCCGGTTGAAATGTCGAATTTTTGTTCGAAAATATTTTTTGACGTTTTCTGGATTTTAGACTTATTTATTTAGATTTTTTTTCAATTCCGATGACTGCTACGGGAAATTTTTCTTGAGTATTTTCTTTTGATTTAATGGTTACTCTTACGCAGGATATGATGGTTCAGTGAGTATTTCCTGAGTGAATTCAGTGAACGGGGCGGGGAGGGAGGGGTCAGGGCTATACACTGAGTCACGTGGTAGTTAAATAGGGGAGGGGAGATCGTAAGCTGATTGTTCTTGGCCTAGTTAAATTTTTAATATTTTATGTGAAAAATGAATATTCGTCGACTTTTATTTTGCAATCGTCTCTCCGTCGGGTTAACTATTCTTTTTGCGGCGTACCTCAATAAAGAAATACTGAATAATTCAGGTAGTGACCGTAGCAAGTGACGTCACGATAATATTCAACCGGGTGGACGGTTCAGGCTGAGCGACCATGCGGAACCCCATCCGCTTAGCGCGACTAGTAGGGAATTTCTACGGAAAGCTGAAAACTTGGATAACCAGCGGTTCTTGGGTATCCCTGAAAAATTTACGCACACTGGGTATATGCCAATTACGTTAGGTCGAGAAGAGCGTTCGTGTATGTACAGTCTGTCAAGAAATTAAATTTATTTTTAGAGGTCATGGGTAGAAGAAATAAGCCAAGGGAGAAGATGGGGCATAGTAAAATAATTAGTAATCAAAAAAAAATCTAGGGACTTTTATAGCGGCATTATTAAATCGCTTGTAAGAAAAAAAACATACTAGTCTATTTCGTCATGGCTGACACAACCTAACCTGACCTGCTATCATTCTCAGCTCATCGCCGGATATCTCGCAACTCGTTTGTTCCTCTTCGTCTATCCGACCCTTTCTCGCCCATTGTATGGAAATACTCCAGCCGAACTGGAGTGCCGGTGGAGTATTTACGATAAACGTGGAAATTCATACGGCAATGGCTGAACATTGGGACAGTCTGTTATAGGGCGCATAGTATTAACCGTATCTGATATATACGTATGAGGTATGACTAATCTTATTTGGTAAGAAGTTAAGAGGATATCAGATGCTGGTGGAAATAAGAGCTGAAAATAAGCCGGAAACTTGAAGTCTCTGGATTCCCCATGAAATTACAGTGGCCGAGTAAGGTCATTCTGGTAGTTAAGGAAGACAATGTCAATGACCAGATTTTTTTTTATTTCTTTCATTTTATTGGTAACGACGATAATTCTTGATCTTTTATTTCGTATAGTCCAAAGCAGATTGGATTTCAAGCCTCCATGTTGGATATAGGTGAAAGGTCAGGTTTGTTCTAGAAGCTTTTGAACAGTCTATATGGCATTTTAGTTGGTATTAATATTTATAAATGGTATAAACGAAGCAATGAGCAATGGACCAAAGAGGCTGTGGAATAGATCTCTCGTAGACTGTAATTGACTGCACTGTAAAATTACAATGGGATCATGCGATACCGCAGAGTGGCCCCTCCTTGCTACCGGAACGACTCGATCGGCCATTTTGTGAAATGGAAAATGCATTCACCATCAACCGACGAGTCTTACAAAGTACTCGTGAGAAAGTACTGGTTGAGGGTAGCAGAGGTCATATTCGCATGGGTCTACCCGTGCTAGATCGTAGATTATGTAATAGCAATGTGAAATTAGCAACAGTCGTAAATTTCATTGGGGCTGTAGGTTGTAACGGGCATTAATCGATTAGAGATATCGAGATACGGTTTATGGGCGAGATTAAATTGAGCGGAGACAAAAGTTTCTTGGGATTGAAAGAGAAGATGATGGAGAGAGGGGGAGGAAGCGAAGAAGGGAGACCTTATGTAATAAAGTTTGTTCTTTGTTATTTGTTTCAGCAATGCCAGGCACTTACGGAGGAGAACAAACGTCTGCACAATTGTCTCACCTCGAACGAAGTTCCCCACGTTCGACTAGTAGATAACGTCTGTCTGCAGAATCAAGTGGACATGCTTCAGTGGCGAGTTAATCAGGTGAGAAATTTCGATGAGAATATAAAAAAAAAAATTAATTCGCTCCCGCAGATGTCGATAGCTTTTAAGTGTGAGAGTAGTTTTTGGAATAGAAAAATTATAAAAAATTTTATTATATTTTTCTTTTTCTTTCAGATGGAAATCAATCGGCAGATGTACAGATCACTTTTGGACCAGGTCCTCCGCTTCCTGGACAGAACGCGCAAGAGCCTTGACATTCTTCACGAGAAGAACAACCCCAAGGGAAAGAATTCACGGGTGCCACGCAGTCGTAGCGTGCATGCCGTGCACGCCGAAGCATCAGGAACACGTGGGACCTCATCGTCGCTGACCGATGATTCCAGTTTCACCAGGGCTAAGTCAGTGACTCAGATAGCGCCATCTAATAATGGCACCAGGGATTTCACCTGGTCCGTCCTCAGACGCAATGATCCAGCTCACTGTACGCCTCCACGTGGAAAGCCACCACAGGACTCGAACAAGTCTCACGAAGGGATGGCGTACCGTAGACCTAAGCAGCTTGAACTGAATCCTGATGATGTGCCACCGGAGAAACTGTCCCAGGAAGCCTTTCGTTTGATGAGAACCGTGCAGTCTCTGCTTGCCGTCAAGGAGCCTGACCTAGCACGCGTTCCACATTCTGAAGATAATGTGTCCCAGTCACCGGTCGAACAGGATATGACGTCACAGGCTAACTTTGCTAACAATAGATCGACCCAGGAATCTCCCTTCAATGGTAGCGAACGTGGAAGTTCGGGAGCAGACTCAGTATCCGAGAAAGCCTTCTGCAGAAAGGACAGTGGTACCACTCCATTGCCCAGTATGCTACCAGGTGCTAGAAGATCACTGGATGCGACCTCATTGAATTCTGGAAGCAGTAAGACCACGGAAACCACTGAAGAGGATGATACTCATACCTTGACTTTGAACCAGGCAGACTTCACGAGGATACCCACTTCGACGCCAATTCGTTGTAAAAAAAGTAAGGACGTCAAAATACGACCTAAACCCACGACTAGCGCGAGCAGTGCAGAGGATGAGAGTGGATTCTCATCGATAAGCTCTTCCTATCAGGAGGTAGGACTTCCTGGAGCATCCACGCCGATCAAGGGCTGTCATACGGAAGTTGGACTACCGGAAGTTCCCTTGGATAAGATCCGTCATCGTCGATGGACCTCGACTCCTGCTGAAATGGCGTACCTCAACAAGAATCACAATGCTACTTTCACCGCCACTCAGGGTACCACGGAATCCCTCAGGGTTCTCTGGGTCTAGTGATATATTAATAGACTTACTGAATATCCCGGGGATGAATGTGTACATAATATTATATGATCCCGGTTAAGAATTTACACGCAGCAATGCAAAAGTGTCTTTCTGCATGTAGTTTTCACTTTAATTGGCTCCGATGACTCTTTATTGATCCGACGTTAAGAAAAAGGAGAAAAAGCACAAAAAAAAATAAATATTATAATAAACTTCCTGCGATTATTTAACCGTGATGCTCATCATCGTCACTAATTCTAATGTAATCGATTTAAGCGTATTTATCAAATCAAAATCCTCTTAGTAAAAAAACTGTATCCCAAATTTTGTATATTTAAGAAAACTGGGGACAATTCGTATGTTGCTGTCGTCTTGTAACTCTTCTCAACAAGTTTGTACATAGTTTTAAAAAATGAGTTGAGCCGAGACACAAAAAATGATATCATGATTCTTCGCAGACTATTATTATTGCTACGTTGCACACAAACATGGACTTGGCCTCTACGAGAGAATACCAAGAACAAACAACAGTATCTAGTGGATTAATTTTATTCATTAATTGTCAAGCATGTAATTTTCACTAGATAAAAAGATAACTAACTTATCCCCCCCCCCCCCAAAGTTATTTGCCAAATTTTAGCGTAGATCCAACTTTCCCCAGTTTCCCCCCAGCTGAATCTCCTCGTCATTGTCATGCGAAAGTAGCCTCGTGGACCATGCGAAGGAGTCGACCATTTGTCATAGATGATTTTTACACGATTTATCGCGAGATATCGTTAAACTTTTAGCAATATAACAATAATACGTAAACTTGTGAGAATGCGAAGTGTTTGCGAATAGCGTAGTGGTGCTGAATAATTTGTCTGCTGGATATGTGATGTTCTTTTTTTCTTGTATTATACACAGTAACGCGTATTTCATGCTAGCGTGAAATGCAGGTAACTGTAAAAAGTCATTGGTAAGCCGATGAGAGTGTGTGCGTGTGAGAGAGAGAGAGAGTGAGAGGAAGAGAGAAAAAAGAGAAAGGAATTTTCTCGGATCATTGATTACTGAAATAAGGGCAATGTCTTAGCGTCGTCTATACTTTTATCGAAAAAACAATGATTAAGAGAAAGGAGGATAACAAAGATAAATCAGTCATTAGGATTATCATAATGAAACTTATAAAAATCAGACAAGACTATCATTGTTATTCCTTTTCTTCGTTTGCGACAATAAAAGAGGATAAAAAGAGAATAGCGCTTTTTTAACATCTTAATACGCTCCACGTACGACCAAAACTATCTATAAATGAATTATGTACTTCAAAAAAAAAAGAAGTCCCATAATACATTGGGATCAAGTGTATAACTTGTGCTTTTGTCGAACGTCCTCCGTCGCAATGGGCTCATTGTCTGTGGAAAAAACGTAATCATTCTGTAATACTTAAAATTGACATAGTTTCTGATAAAACTTCATAGTCATAAAATATAATTCTGTATGTTTCTTAAACGTGAAGTTCTCACTACCGATTACAACTGCTACAGTCGAATGAAAGTATTATACAAATTATACATTGTTAATTCACTCATGATCCACTGATCCAACGATCCATAAGCCTCTGTTTTCCACAATAAATAAAACTCTCCAAATACTGTCAAAGTAAACCAAAAGAGTAAAGAACGAAGAAGATAAATTATATTTCAATGATACAGTCAGGCAATCAGTTACGATAACGATAAGCCTTATCCGCAGTATCCACTCTGAAGATCTCTTGAAAATCCAGTAAACGGCTCTGTATTCCTGGTTGCGACTCCCTCGACCCTACAGAGTAGTTACCAACTGATCCAAGAAGAAGTTTACGGAAGAAACACAAAGAGGGAGCTGCTCAACGAAGCAAAGCTGCGCGCGCATCCCGATAAGGAAACACGTACCAGAAAGAAGGAGAAGAGGAAGTCGTTATCAGTGCCGGCGGCGAGTTCACTCGATGACGAGTCAGTGCGCGAATCGGCCAGGAGATTGCGCCACCAGCCGAGCCACTTTTAGATTGATTTTCAAGAGCACCGAGAGCGCTCCGTGTTATTTTAATGTGCTACAGTGGGCTGTGGGTGACTTAAGCAATAGTGAGGTTCGGTGCGTGCCTCTCCCTCCCGGCGAGCGGAATTTGTCACAGAAACTTCGTGCTTCGGGGACAGCAGTGTTCGTGGCGCAGTGCGTGAAATGAGTGAGAAGGACCGTTCGTCTCCCATCCTCGTAGAAAACAGCCTCAAATCACTCCTCGACCAGCCCAGTATTTTTCCGCTGATCGGTGAGTACACAGCAGCATGCCAATACGAATGATTATCACGGTGACGAGATTGTCTCGCGTTATTCATCCCGTTTCACTGTTCCTCTGCGATCCTTGATAACTCCTCGTCAACATATATCTCAAGCAGAATACGCACAGTAGAATTTTATCGTTCGAATTACTACCGAACCCCGCGCATTGCGGACCAATTGCTACCCCAGCGCTGACTGGCGGCAGATTTACGTGACGAGTTTCCCCATTCTTTCAAAAACTTCTCCTCCCTTTCCATAACGGACTTCCCCGTTACAGTGCCGACTGTCCTCTTTTCCACGGCTAATCGAGGAATATCCGTGAAGTCGTACCCCTCGTCGTTCACTCCTTTTTTTTTCTCGTGTCCATTGTTGCGCCGGCGCTCGACTCCTGATTAACCTCGTTCGGACCCCGTGGCGCACCACGTGACACGGCACGAGAGAAACCTAACCTAACCCACGTGAAATATCTAGCACTCAGTATTCATACACACGCACATACACAAGTAAGAACTGTGCCCAGTTAAGTAAACCTAACCAATATACTGGGCTCTAGTACGTATCCAATAGATCTTTTAAAAACTTCTTGAACGTGGCTCAGCTTTTTCTCGGTTAAACATTGCATCGGACTCAGCAATAAAATATCCATCTACGTAAACCCGGAACCCTGAAATAAAGTCATTTATCTATTGGGAGTGGCAGACGGTACTTCGCTCTGACAATAATTCATTTCCAACGGGAAATTTGCTTTAGTGCCTAGGATCGTTTAATGGGCACTACGCGGATCTCCCTCAGGGCTTTACATCATTGCACAATGAACGACCTCACCAAGGGCCTTCTAATGGTTGCCAAAGGGATACACCGGCAAAGACCTTCAATTATAATTATCAGCTTTCAGTCTCCACGAAAACACGATGCTAATAACCAGTCATTTATTTATGACTTAATAGCACGTTGATCGATTCACGTTCTATGGAATCCACTGGTCAAAGGTCCTCGAACACTTTTTCTCTCTTTTTTTTTTCCTTATATTCTTACATTTCCTACACTCGGCTACACCTCGTGCCCAGCTACGATTCTCAATGACGCTATTCGTTTCCAAAAGTCCAAACACCAACCATTTCACTTGCGACATCTTTTAACGAACGTGCTATGTTTCTACTGATTCAAAAGTCTTCCTTCCAATTCACGCTTTATTGCTTCTCTCAAAATAAACATACCTCTTCCCGCTCTTAGTTAAACTCAACCAGACAGAAGACACGTTCGTGGCTCATTGCCTAGGAATTTCCATTATGCGATTTTCTCCTGGCTACCAACAGTTATATCTGCCTTTCTTCTATGACATGTTCTCACTCTCTGTCGTTTCTTCGAGGATTCGCCACAAGTGTCATTAATACTCAAATTCGTATGTATATGTATACATGTATATATTGTATAAACTCTTTTGTGCCTCCAACAAGTATCAGCTTTAACTCCAAATGATAGATTAGCCATTTGCATCGGACGAAGGTTTTAGATAAGAGGTTGAGTCTAATATCTCGAGGCCATAGAATTCCGTATCGGACACTTCTCCTTTTCGTGATATGCAATACGCACTGCCACAATTTATATCGTGTCTCGTTATGGCTCGTATCATGCACGATAAATTCTCCCCAAGCTCGATAACCGGCGCTGTTAACTTCCCTCCTTCACTTTTCTCTTCCAAAACTCTAACCTACAGATATAAAAGACATTTGTAATTACAAAGACTCGTATGACCATGACGTAGGGCAATATTATCGACTACGCTAATCAATACGTCATCCATTTCATGAAAATCTCGTTACTCGTATCTGTACAGGCGCTACCATATTCAATAACGACTGTCTTTACATCTCACTACGAAAATCTTATACCCAAAGAATTAATCGTACTTTTTTTTGTCTACTTTGATATCAACCTGATACGAGATAACAGACTGTCGCACGCGTTTTTCAGATAATGTCAAGAGAACTCCATGAGCCGTTCTTTCCTTATTTCACAGGGTGTTCCCCAAGTACGAAATAAATTCGTGCGTTTACGTTTTCTCGAAGAAATTTTTTTAGCGCAAAAAATGTTTGTCAGTTTCGCTAAAAATTTGTTACAAATAAAAAATGGCCGTTTACGTCTCTTTAATTTAATATTACTCCTACGTGCTACGATCACTTTAATTTTACTTAATAATTTTATCGATCGGTTGTAATTCGCGAAAATTTTGCCTTTCGCAAAATCGTTAATTCAGCCAATTTGGAAGTCCGACTTGAAGGCACATTCTCTCGGGCTCACGTTATACCTAATATTGATCGGCACGAATACCGGCGAGTTGCAGTTGCCGTGCTGGCGCATTATACCGAGTAGCCAGTAGTCCCTTTTCTTATACTCTCTTCACTTGGCTGGAAGTGACTTCGAGAGAAGAACCCGACGATTCGATCTTTCGCTACCGCAAGTACATTACTATAACTACTGGGCTTATTCGCTATGTAAATGGGATAACTCTATCTCTCTTCTTGGAATATTGGAAAATTCTCGTGTACTTAATATATATATATGTGTATTATATATATATTGGTGTATCGTGTAAGTTGGTGGCTGTTAACGCGGGGACGATTAATACACTAGGCATTGGGTGATAAATAATTGATAATCAAGATAACGAGATGAATTGCGCCTGACTCCCGTAATCATAAGGTTATTATCGATTACCGTGCAACGTTACAGGATAATATGATTTGTCAATAAGCATTTAGAATTTTTTATTAGTACTTAATGTATAATATGTATGGTGTGTGAATACGTCTGTCTTCTTAGGTGGTTTGGACGTATGTTTTTCCTTTTTTCTTTTTTCGAACAGGGATACCTTGAGACAGGAATGAATTCATGCTGATGGAAATTACGTGAAATTATACGAGAGTTTGAACTTTATGCTCGTCTAAGGGCAAAGGTCGAGTCGTATCCAGGGAATGGAGGAATTTTTTTTTGGTTGCAGAGGTGAGAATGCGATATGAATCCAAGTATTATATGGTATGGCGTTTCTATCATGGCTGCCGATCAAGATTTACGAGCTGGACGTCGTAATGGATTACAAGGAGGTTTGGTGTAAGCGGCAATTACCACGGCATTTATTAATCATTTATACGTAAAGATTCATAATGGAGTTTACTTGTTCGACGTACTTTGCTTTCGCGACTAGACGCCTATCTTGACCCGGTCGGTTTGCAGTCCGTCGCGACGCCTTCGTCGTGTCAGAAATTGCGCGTTGATTTTTTTAATTTTCTTTTTTTCCTTCTTTTTTTCTAATGAATAATTTTTCACCTTTGTTGCCCTTTTTTTTGTCGTTTATATTTACCTCGATGCTTTGGAAAATCTTTCAATGATCTACGTTGACGGGGATAAGGGAGAATCGAGAAATGCTGAATATTCAACGAGCGACAGAAATGCACAGTTGCTTTTTGACTTTAATCTATTTTTTTGGCTCAACTTGAATTATTTTTTTTCCTTGCGTACATGTATATGTGTAAAGCGATATTACATGAAAATGTCAAAAAGACACGCGATAGAATTGTTTATGCACATTGGCAAAGTGGTTCCTGTCAATGAACTGGATTTAGAACGATTGAGGTTAGTGGGTATGAACGCGACATAATTTTCTAGTAATTACTAACAACCGCCAGGGGGTCATAAGTCGTAGGAAAATATTGCGTTTACGTCCTTCGCATAATATTACGAGCACCTCTCGATTCAGGCTTGCAAACGAAGGACGAGTTAGGAAAGGTGGATAGAGATACGAGGAAAAAGAAGTAAAAAAGAATTAGAAAAAAAAACAGCGAAGAAGAGAGGCAGGAGAAACAAGTGAACCTTATAAATATTAATGAGACACGCGCTGAGCCCGATTGCCGCGCAACGTCAACCTGCAGAGTCACCGTCGCAAATATCCACTGAATTATCGTCGATTATCGTGCCTTTTTCTTCAACCGTGTCCCGGTTGCGATAAACGATCTCCAGTGAAAGTGCAACCGAACGACCCTCCAAGCACGATGAACGGATGCTGCGCGAATCTCACCTCACGTCAGATGACCAGGAACGCCGTCACTAGTTTAGACCGTTAGAAAATTTCCACGGATTTTTCAAATCACTATATTTTATCCGTGGAGGTAATAAGACGTTAAGAAAAATATATTTCATACACGTTTTAATGTAACGACGTTTTATCCTGATGCAGGGAAAGTACTCTCTATTTACTGTAGAGTTTACTCTCGTAAACGTCAATCGAAGCTTCACGGCGCAACCTGTAGTTCTGTACTTCGTGAGAGAAACTTGGGTTAGGCGTCCCCTCGTTGTACGGGATGCCTGTGCGAGGCCCACACCTTCTTTTTTTTTTCATTTAATATGTCGCCTGTCGAACCTTCGTGCTCTGTGTTCTCATGAAGAGGCGGCTTGTCGAAGACAACCTGTAGTACACGACACACACTGCAGAGTAGATATGCGTCAGTGCTTTGAAGAATCGTCAATTAATTCACGAGAGCAACTGCGAGGATTTTCACGGGTAGAGAGAGACGCGCGCCACTAGCGCCGCGTCGTGGCGCTCGTTGGAAACTCTTGTTCGAAACGAAACGCCCAGCTGTTCATTTTTTAGACTGCGTCATTCCTGGAGATCATTAATTATCCGGACTTGTGACGATATTACCTCCTCGTGCGTATGCTTTTACGTACTCATAAATGTGTATATATATTGCAACTCCATTGTGTACCAGCTTACGACAACGAACACGTGTGTTTGCTACGCGTCTGATGCCAGGACACTTTACGCGGTACTCGCTGTATACATATATATTATACTGTACAGTCTGGATATACGCTATAGTACGTCGTATATTAGAAAAGCGGAGAGATACGGCGATCCGGTAACTTGACAGGCCTAATTTTTTACTGACAAATTCCACAGGTCTTTTTTACCATTACGCCAAGTTGATTGCTGTTGGTAGCCCTGCTTCGTAAATACGTTCACCGTTGCATTAACTCCGCGCCGGTTTCCAGCCCTTCAGGGAATTATTATTAGTTTAGACGTATACCAGATACGATTATTTATTTGTCGTTCAGCAGGGTTATTGTTTCATTAAGATAGTGGCTGATTGCTTATCTCTAGCTTTGAATTTTCTTTCGTTCGTATCTGTATTCTTGTAAGGTCTGACGTCATTCGTCGATCTCTTTAAATTTGGCTGGAAGAACATTCTACGGTGAAAAACGATCGAGAAAAAAGGGTCAGTGCCGTATAAATTGGTTCCTCAAGGGCCCATCTAGATTATTTCTAAAAATACTTCGAAACTCGAACATATTCTTTCGGAATATTGGTGGCTGCTGTTTTTCCATTCATTTCGTCTAGGATCTTCGTTGATCCGTTCGTCTATCCGCCTAGAACTCTCGATGGGAAATAAATCAGGATTTGGATAATTCGCCGGAACGTTTTCTCAAGACTTTATTTATTTCCTACGTTTCTGTCGCAAGACGACGCGAACGAAGCGCGCGAAATTCAAATCGATTTCTCCATCATACTCGGTCGTTCACGAAAAGCACCCGGTGCGTCGTTCACGTGTGGGCCCAGCTTTAACCCGACACTCTTACCCACCGACTATTTATGACTTTGCCCATTGTGGCCACGTCGGTGCGTGACTGAGAGACGCGGCTGCTTCGACCTTTTTTACGCACTTCGAGACTCGACGGGGACGCTGCTCCGAGAGACCAAGTGGAGGTTCTGGCCGCCTTCGTTTCTCTGCATCTGTATTAATATAGAAAAAAAAATTATTTTTTTCCAAAGCCAGCCCAAGATGCACGCATTTTGGTATACATGCTCATACATACATTGATCAAATATTTATTAAAATTTGTATCAGGTTCGATTTAATCGATTCGATGACAAATATCGTCACGAAACGTGGCATTTGTCTTCAATCGATAAACTACGTATTTATTCATCTGCTGTAATGTTGCTGATAACGCTACCATCGCTAAGAGCCATTTCGATAGTCTTATCTCATTATCAGTGTCGCGAACGTTAACGCGGCAGCATCCCGGTTCAGGGACAATTGTTCCTAGTCGTATATGGCTGACAAGATTGGTGAATATTTCAGCCACTCCTACTCGACTGTACATATAAGGTGTCCTAGGATTAACCGATACCAGATCTCTCCTTATCTATTTGAATCGAACGTGCTATCAGTAGGATCGCTTCTAGCGATCTTGTAAAATCGCATTCTATCTTATACTTGGATATGACCCAGTATTATTCTAGGAATGTTTCAGACGACGCGTGTATGCCCAATTGGTTAGAGACCTTCTCCAGCTCGTCTGGCAGTTTTGGAACGAATAGCAGTGTTCGTGTACTGTTTGATTTAAAAAAAAAAGAAGAAAAAAAAAGGTATGAAAGACTCAGTGAAACGAAGATAATATATTCTCAAGTAAATTACAAATACATTCAGATGCTCCTTAACGAACCCGAGGCTACGCTTTTGACTGATGGATCGTTTTTAATTAAATTCTATTTTTTTTCTTCCTTAAATTTCTTGTTTCGACCGTGTAAACATTGTCCAGTGTACTTCCGTCAATATCCAACCGAGGCAAATTCTTGTACGCACGTACGTGAATGATACAGTCGATTTGTAAGAGGTTCCCGTTGCCGTGTGACATGTTGGTATATTTTCGGCGTGCCATCAGACCCGTGTCAGCAGCCATGACGGACGAATAGACACCGACAACAGAACAGACGTGTACGGCGGGTCCGACTGAAAGGCAAGAGGTAAAAATGCTGCACACAAGTCGTTTTGGTACGCCTGATTCTACCGTTGGGCCGCTGTGTCTGCTCGGCTGATGGTGATGATGGTGCCGATGCTGGTACTCCTGGTACTGTCTCCACGCCGTGGCAGCCTTTGGCGTGGCCTCCAACCAGCACATCCCGTTTTCCTGGCTACGGGCCAGAACTTATGCCAGGTTTCAACATACCGGCTGAGATGGATATTTTCGGGTTTATACAGGAACGAACCTTTGTCGAAATCCGACGAGGCTGTCGTTGAAATTGAAAATTTAACCGAGTCCTGACGACTGGCGATGACTGGTGTTAGAGACAGATTCAGCATGTTTACAGGGGGGGCCCAGTCGGGTTACGTCGAACATGACGAAATGGTGAATACGTATATAGTGACAATGCAGCACAGTTCAATATGGTTATAAACACCTTCTATTCCGGTCATTTTTCCCGGAGCGCGTGGAATTTCAGTTATATATGCATATATATGTAAACTCGAACACGTGGCACTTTTGAGATTAAGACAGTCGATTTCGCTCGAGGACCTGCAACGAGTAGTCTCGCGCAATAGGATAATACTGGCAGTGGTGGTGAAGAATGTAATTCTGAGAAATACTTCGCCTACAGCCCCCAACGAGAGACTTGTAACCAGATTGAACTGGTATTGAGTCTCGAGTACCCTTTATAATTTTTTAAGCACATTCACCGGTTCTAGGTTAGCTCTTGGTAACATTTAGAATCGTCTACCACGGTAAGAATTCACTGAAAGAACTTTAACCTTGGATAGATTTGTATTTTAGGTTAACTTACCCGGTTCCTTTCCAGCAGTTATTGCGTGTCTACACAATTACCAAAAACAAGCTAGATAAACAAGTACTTATCGCATTAGACACGTTCATTTTGTAATGAGACACCCGTTAGTGTCACTTGGGTTGGCTCTATCAGTGCCTTCGCCTTATCTCCAGTTGCCTTGTCACTTATGCTTGCTTAAATTGTTTATGATTTCGTGGCAGCGCCCTTACGATTCCGTGATCCCAACTGTCTAAGGGTCTCAAGATGGCCGCGGTTACCGACATGACGTTACACCAGTGACAATATTACTGCGCGATCAGTGAATGTGGAAAGACTCGATTAAATGTTAAAAGTAATTAATCCAAAGGTTTCTTGGATTTAACAACTCCACGAATAACACACCGGTCTAACATCTGACGGACGTACGAAGCGCCACATCCGATAGACTCAGTCGGTAACTCCTTTCGCAAGTAACGAAAGACGCCGTAAGCCAAAGTACACAACTCTCTGAATTATCATACAAGCCAAGGCAGCTAATAGTATCACGTACAGCCATTCTTCATTTTCTCTGTATTTTTACTTCTCTATGCGCATCTATTTATTTATTTATCTCTCGGCCGATAACTGGTAAGTTTCCGCCTCGAACAGGTCAACCGGGTTAACGAGGGACCCTGAATATCCATACGACGAGCAACTTCGTGTGCTCCATATACATATATATATATTTATAAAACTTAACGCGACAAACGAAAAGTTAATCGTTGGAATTGTTGCGATAAATAGGAAGAAAAAATGTTCGACAAAAAACTTTAATGAAAGTGTTACTTTTTTTTTCTTAGTACGTCACCGACTCGCCTAGTTAGTGAATACAATGAAAAAGCTGCAAAAGTCTATTACAGGTGCACGACGAAGCCTCTTCGTAGCTGCCACGGAATATGGCTTCCCCTGGAAGGTTCCAGCTCGTGGCGAAGAGGTTTGTGGTAAATGCCACTGGCATTTGAGTGCGTTCATTTTCAATTTGGCGCATGCGCAGTGCGCGTCCCTATGACAGTTGACTATGAAAATAAATATGACAGATAACGCCGATAAAATGCATGAAAGCTACAATAGCTACGACATGCCTATATGCATACACGCGTTGGCATGTCTAGTGAATTTTCTCGTGACTATTCGCAACGCTCGCACAAATACGCGGCAACAAGAAGCCACAGCACTTTAAATACGTGGGCGTCGTTCGTACGTGTGTATATGATTTTATCGTGCGTATTTCGAATCTCGTGACTTTTTTTAACGGCGTCGAAACGCCGCCAGCCGATTCGTGCCTGCGTGTATCCTACAAAGCGAATCCGTGACGTTCGACAGTCTTACACAGTGGTGCCAATGTAAAATATGGTAATATTCGTGACCACGTGGAGCAGCCTCACTCTCTCGCACTTTACGTATACGAATCTTACGTACATGAATACGTAATAAGTACGCCTACTGTCAACCATATAGGAATAGAGTACTGCGCCGAACGACAGACACGCGAGTTTATCGGCCGATGGGACTGAACTTTAACTTTGAACTTAACCAGTGCGATGTCAAAGGTCATTTCCGGGAGTGGGAAGGGGCGGGAGGTCGTGACAGGTGTATAAATTTTTAAAAAATTTTTCTTTCTTATATTTTTATTAGAAAATATTTTTTGTGGATACGTTGAAAAAATTTTTTTTTTCCTAGGTAAATAAAATACAGTGTCAATAAGATTTTCCTCGAACAAACCTCATTCTCAAGAGGCGACGACTCGTTAATCCTCCCAACGGGATTCCCGGCTGCCAAAACTTTCGTCGAAACGCTTAACGAACTGAAAATATCTCTAGGGACGAGCGGCGTCGCTCGTGGCTGGGAAGATTTCCAGATATCGGTACCGATTTGGCGTCATTGACCGCTGATCTCTTTGGGCGCACCTTCATGCATTATTTATTGAACATGATAATAAGTATATAATTGAATATGATTATTGGCAGATGTATATATATATATATATCCTTTGTAAATTCGTTTTGTACATCTCAGAACAAATAACGTACTTCGGTATTTTCGAATTTTTTTTGTCATATATTTTTTTCTTCGCACGGATTATTTCCAAGTATTTGACATTATTCTCAATCATCGGAATTCAGATGGACCACTCTCCTCTGTCTTGTGACTCGGTTTCGCTTTTATTATTAGAAAAGAGAGAATTCGTTGCGGACTACAAAACGGCGCTGTTCACGTCATTCACGCGTTGACGTTAAAAGCCATCTGCGTCACGGTATCAAAGAAAAAAAAATGATCTGGTTACCATGGCAACAAAGACGACTGTATCCATGTGCTTGGAGAGGGATAAAGATAGTTTGTGGATTTTTAAAGGAAGTGGGTGGGGACGAACGACGCAGAGAAAATTGGAGGTAATGCGAAAGAAAGGCGAGTTATTTAAATTGATATTAGGAATGGTGGTGGAAGGAAGGAGCATTTTGTTAATGATTATTTCCGGCTAGCACGCGGTCATTAGTCAGAATTGCTTTTAAAATTCTCGCTACAGTGTTTTGACGTAGGAATGGAACTTTGAAAAAAAAAAGAGAAAAATAAAATCGTATCATTCATCCTTGTAAAAATTTCTCGGACGGCTGTACGTTTCCTCTTTCTTTTTTTGCTTTATCCCTCTTAATTTTCAACGTCGTTCGCACGACCTCGTTTGTTTTTGCCACCTCTTGATAATTGTTCTAATTAGCGAGAACCGGTTCTATGAAGTTTCAGAATCGGATCTACGATGTAAGTTATATTTAAAAAAAAAAATCTTTACCGTGATACAAACAGTGGATAAAATCATTCTGTCAAATAACAAAGTGACAGATCTGACATCTGTCACGTTGAATTTTCGTACTTTACAGTAGCTTCGTTTTCAAATTTCCCGCCATACAATTTAAACTTCTACCGAGCATTCACCCGTGCAGATTCAAAAATTATAATGGCCGTCAATCACGTGGAATAGTCTAAAGGCGATTTATCCTATCGTCCATAGGCTCCATCCTGTCGGAATCCACATAGAGAAACGTGGTCCGCGAGCACATGGCGCACTCGAGATGCTCAAATGTGCCCAGCAGGCATATCGCCGTAGCACAGAAACGTTAAGCTAAGTCAGAGAAGCGCTAAGAATGAGGATCAGTTAATACCGCGTTGCACCAGCCTAGGCTAGAATAGCGAAGCTTCGTCGAGCTTTGGCTTCGGCTATCCTAGAGTTGCTAGGCGAATGGTCACGTGGTACAGTGCGTGCGTGTGTGAACGCATCATTAGCGAGACTATCATTAGCCGGCAAGGCCGTGCCAGGGCCGGATTTTCATCGTCATCGTCAAACAGCTTCAACAATTACACATCACCATAGGCATCCTCGTATTAGCCTCGGAAGAATTGGGTATAAAAAGAAAAAATTTCGATTTTCACTACAAAAAAATTTTAACCAACCAATAGTACCGATAAAGCCCATGAATCAAGGTCCAGGTGGGGGGGCTTCGATTTTGACGATTTCGTATAGTAGCCATGAGTGCGAGAGAGACACGCCTATTGCCTTTAACATGAGCGAGACAAAGACGGACATAGCTTTTTTCCCCCTTTTGTATTTTTTACCCAACCAGCCATACGTCGCAGGTCTCGTTAATCGCCAAATTAATGACTTTTAATATAAAACAAATGAGACGTGAATTTATTAATTTTTTTACGCGGTATAAAAAAACAATCTCATATAGTTTCACGATACATTCATTCAAGACTTTGTGCGTCGATACAACAGGGACCGATCTTACCGACGTTCAGTCCAGACAATTACCCGAGGACGGCGAAAAGTCCTGACCAGGTGCAACCTCATCCGCGCGTCTCCCGCTGGACAGATCAGAACCGGAGGAACGTTCGCTGTCGTTGATGGTCTCCCTGAAGCTGTCGTTTCGCGGGCCTCGTCTCCTGGAGAAGTTCATCCTGTCTCCAGCATCCCCGTCGCAACATTTTCCCATCTTCCTGCGTCTCCTCCGTCTACTCTTGGACTTGCATCGCCTGCGATGACGACGGGGTCTTCTGCAGGACTTTCGACGGGGTCTTCTGCAGGATTTTCGACGGGGTCTTCTGCACGACTTTTGACGTCTTCTTCGGGACTTGCAGCGGCCATGTCGGCTACGTCTCTGGCGCTTACGACGCCGGGAGTGACGCTTGCAACTTCTGCGTCCGCGCTTCATGATGACCTCAGCGGTGTCCATTGGGCCGTTCCTGATGTCGTGATCGCCGCATATGTAGTAACCCCTGGGGAAAAGTGATTGATTGATTTTTAATCGATACAAATTTTCTTATATACGTATATACATATTATATATATAATCTCACCCCTTAGAACGATGCAGGACCCCGAAGGAGAGTCCACGGCGTAAGGCCATGTTGACATGCTTCCTGACCTTTGGTGCTGGTACATTGTATTCCTGGGATATGTAATTGCTGATCTCCTTAGACGTGGACCCTTGCACGTCTTGCAGCCTCTTTATCGCGTTCACCACTAGAGCCTCGATCCTTGGCGATTTTCTGGGCGTCATGGCTAGTTTATGAAAAAAAAAAAAAATTTATCTCAAATTCATCACATCAATCTCACGCTAAATCATTTATGCTAATTACCGTTCGGATGGTCTCATCTCACGGGGAACTCCCGGAAGATGCTTCTCGGTCGCTATAGTCCGGTACCCACTGATGTTATGATAATATATTCCGATGACGATACACTGGGAATTTTAATTGCACGGGCGATCTTGCATTTCCGGGAATGGCAAATCGTGTTGTGTATTTAAAAAAAAAGGGGAGGGGAGATATAAAAAATATCATTGAAAATTACACTCAATAAATTTTTAACATTTTTCCATGAACATCGACCCGCAAGACGGACAAATTTATACAGAAAAACTGTTTCCATGGATACGATCGACAATTATTTTTTTTTGACTAATTTTCATGTATTTATTACAGACGACTAGGTTTTTGCTCGATCGAACGTGGAAAAATTTATATTTGACCTTTTTTTTTTTTTTAACGTCACGCTACTGGAGTCTGACGAGATCTTTCAAATTTTATCCCAATCCCGTCAAAGTAGGACCATCAGGGATTTTTTTGATATCGTCGTACTTTTCTGCTTGCTGCATCCTCCGTTCTGTGTCTTGCACTATGTATCCCACTAGGAGCAACGAGATGTCTGAATGGCAGCTTGAAAACAGAGACGGCCAAATACATTTATTTCACGTGCGCAAGAGACAGCACGAGGCTTTTGCAACTGGCGGGTTTTATCTATAGCCTCCTTTAGTCACGCACACTCTTATTCTACTTTGAATATTATTTATAGAACTTGCTAGTGTGTACGGCACGGAATTTATTTCTCTCTCTCTCTCTCTCTCTTCATCTCCCTTATCACCCTCACTCTCAGATGCTCTGTTCGCTTTTTATATTTTTATCTTGATTCTTTTATTTTCTCTCTCCTTCTGAAGCGTGTATCATACATTTCTATATCTCTTTCTCACGCACATATCAATCCCCCCGATCATTCAGGTACACTTAAAATGATACTTTTTACCCCAAAACCACAATCGAAGCTCCCCCCCTCCCACTCCTTCCAAAGGACCCATAACTCTAATTTTCATCGAACGATGAGGATAATAAAAAATTTTCATGAAAATCAGCCTTTACTCAGTATTGAAAAATTGGTCTTATCTATACTGCATTCGTATTAACAATGTGACAGCTTATAGTGTTCAGACATTTAACAAGGGATTCGCGCTCTATAACTTATCGAATGTCCCATTGCTTAGTACGACACTTAATGTACCGGGTGGTCGTTGCCATAAGTATCCGCAAGTATCACATACGTAATAGAACTTGTATCATATTTCTAGTAGTCACTTTGTGCTTCTCTGGCGAGAACAAAAATAAAGTCACTGAATGTACTCGGTGCAATATGTATGGAAGTTAGAGCTGTATGACGTCACTAGATTCTGTGAGAACATTAAGCTATATATATATATATATATATATATATATATGTGCACACCCACCCAAGTCAGATATTTTGGCATCAAAACATAACACTCAGACAGGGTGATGATAAATTTGTTTAATTAACCAAAATAAAAGAAAATAAATTTTCTGGGGCATAAAATTTTTATTTTTTTATTTTTTAATTTAAATTATACTTAAAATTGTAATAAAATCCATATTGAAATTCCACTCTTGATTTTTGTTTCAGGTAAGTTAAATGAAAGAAAAACCTCATCGACGTCCAGCGTTCGGAATAAAAGATTATTTCGAGATAATTTTTTCCGCGTCCCACTCATCATGTTTGTCGTTGGCTGCCAATAAGAAGGTGGACACGCAACGGAGCGACCGTTCACGGTGAAATCTTGATTCGGACCAATCAGAGACTAGCGTCTATAACGCAGCGACCAATGAGTGATTAGATAAAAAGTTTCCAATATGCACAGTGTGAATGCTGCTTTATACCGATCGAGTAGTAAAACCTATGAAAGTGATCCTAACGACGCGACATAACCTTAAGGCGAGTTTCGTGGGGGGGGGGAAAAAAAAAGAGGGAACGATACATGAAGTATGGTTCCACGCACTTGCGAAACTCCAGGCGTCCCGACGCCTCTTAGGAGCATAGGCCATCGGGCTAATGCAAAACAGGTATGATTACCTATATATGTATATGATGACTTTATCCTTGGAACAGACGTCGTGCGCTAAGCGGAGATCAAAGGAGTCGAATGCGAATGCATTTAGCAGCTCGAGTCAAAGAATTACGAAAAGTTCGTAGGTCGACTCGTTAGTCATTCCAATTATGAAAATTTATGGAACGACCTTTGACCCCTCTCCTTAATCCTCCTCTGGGTACCCTCGCGGTTCGTCAAAATTTTTCTTCAAAAAATTTTCTTTTTATTAAATATCCAAAATATTCGAGACTTCCACGTGGTATCTCACAGTGGGAAGATCTGCTTGAAGTCGAAATAACGTTTTGGCATCTGCCAAGATTTGCGTAATCCGTTCGGAAGGGTTGAGGCTCGGGGCGAGGGGGGTCGGTTTAGACGCTGGTCGTTTGTACAGCGAGTATTAATTTTCATACGAGAAAAAGGACAGCGGCCATTTTTTAATTCAATTTTTGTATGCTTTTGGTGGAGATAGCTTAGCGCTGATTGGTGGGTAAAATATGAAAATGATTTAAAAAAATTTTTTTTAAATAATAATTTCTACGTAAATTGTTATATCCTGGGCGTAACACTAATAAATAATAACACAAAGTTATTATTAGATCTTGTTGCGCTTAATGACAATAATTATGTCATAGATCATTTTTTTATTCATTATATATATATATACGTCCGTGCAATAAATGATAACACGAAATGGTCCAGTCTAATCACATGGAAGCTTGTACGAACACACCACCTGTTATGAAACGTATGAGCAACAAGCAACCCTGCTAATTAAATGATTTTTTTTAACCTACTTTTCATAGTATAATTATATTCACTTATCAATAAAATATTTTACGACGTTGTAGAAAATTCTCGTTTTATCACGTTGGTTCGATCGGAAAATTTATTTCTAATTGCAGAACGCCAATGTAACATTTATGAGCGGGTTTATCTGCGACTATCCAAACCCACGTTTTTCAATTAAAGGGGGAAAAATGGTAATAAAAATTGAAAAAAAAACTAATTACGATCTCGTGATTTATTTAGATATTATTGATAATTATCGCGCCACAGCACCTATCCCGACTACTTAAGTCAAGCTACACGCGTTACGTCGACTTTGTGAAAATCTTGAGTTTCAATTAATCATAAGTTACCTGCGGATTGGATTACGTGATAGGAATACGTTAATGATAGTTTGATTGTCGTTAGGAGGTCGCAGTGGTTAGTGCGTTAATTAAAATGCATTTTAATGCATGGGCCATAATTGTTAGCCATATGTAAACTGGTACTGTAACCCAATGCGAATAGATAATTTTGAAAAAAATCTTAGATAAATAGGATAGTCTTTGTCGCAAGTTTTTTTTTATTGCATATATATAGTTTTTTTCATTCAAATTTTTTCCACAAGAACCTCTGAATCTCTTAAAAAATCGTTTTTTGCTTCATTTCTTGTACGGCAACCGATTTGTCACGTTCACGTTTATTGTTGGAGGATAATAATTATCTTATAATATTACTATGTATTATTATGCAACATTTATGTGGGATATTAATTAAGATGTTTCGCATGAATATTCTCGTGTAATATTAATCAGAAAAATATTTTATGCGTAAGCTAATTAACGTTGGGACGAGAGGAAGCACAGATTTTTATCAATTTTTATATTCTTGCATTGAACAATTTTTTTATGGTGACGTGAGAGGAAAAATTCAAAATTTTTTTATTGAAAAATCATTCTAATGAACGAAAATTGTCTCTAGAAATTTCATGAAATTTTACCAACTAGAAGCTGAGAGAGATTGAAGAGTTATTATGGCTATTTTTAATTACAAAGTATATCTGTATAGTGATATCTTTGTTACTTCAATTTCGTATATATGGTAAACTGGATGGTAAATAATTTGAAAATTTTTCACGCGCGATCATTAAGGATCTGCAAGTGAGATATATCAAATTTAGATCTATACCTTAAAAATGCCCTCTCGTGATCCATCCAATTTAGGGTTATGATTACGAAGAAATTATTATACTCGCCATTAATCTGTATACGCAGTTTACTTTAACCGTATCTCCCCCCCCCCCACTATTTTCATTTGTTAGTAAAATTTATAGTCGGCAATTACAGATTTCTTTTTAACCGGCACCGATCAAGAGCGATTACACAGTTTCGCGATTAATACGTTACGTAAAACGGCGTTCGGTGTCGCGGTGTAGCCTACGGTAGTTATGATAGACAGAAATCATGTTCAACTTTCAAATGATTGAACTAATGAAATAGGCGAGATAAATAGATAGATAAGGCGAATAACATAGGGGTAGGGTTAAGAGGGGTATAGAGTTTAGAAAACATTTGCAGATGCAATTGCAATTAACATTTGTAACGTTACGCATATCACATATAAAACTTGCACCATCCGGTTGACGTCAAGTCACTTGCGTCTGCTGTATAAGTTTAAGCACCGTTCACTGGGATCATTTCGACGATTTTAATGATATAATACACTGCAGTAAGTGGGCGATAAACTAACTCACGTAATAGAGATTGCATGAAATTTTATTGAGTAAAAAAATTTATCATGATTATATTTCCCAACTTGCATCATCTAATAAATGCAGATTTAATTGCAGTTTACTCTTATAGCTACCTTTACGGTTATTCAGGGTTGGCGTAGTAGCTCAAAAGCGAAAGGTACTCAAAATGGCGTTCTGCGATGATAATCGTGGTTATTATGAATACAGAAAAAAGGAATATCAATATAATATTTATCTAGCTCGCGATAGCTAACGCGATACTTTTAACGCGTAATAACAATTTATTTAATTATGGAGTTAGCGTAGCTTTGATACATTAAACGTATCATTAACGTTTAATGAGAACGACAAGTGTAACGACGGCTTGAAGTCGCTATCACAACTCACTGTCTCTTTAGGATATAACGTTTATGGGATTGGAGATAATTACAATAATTTTCACGATACAATCTTTATTTATTATGCTGGCGGACATTTTGTATTTTATGTTTCGTATGTTTCGTATTGTATTACCCCAAGGGTGCGTTCATAAATCTTATTCAGGGTAGTTCGGGCACGTGGCGTCGCTTTTTATTGTCTTCATTATGAAGAGGATAGAACGATACTAGAGTCGACTGTAGATAGATTTATGAACGTACTCCAGACAGTCGGTGTTCTACCTTACCATTCAAAGCTAAGCTGCCATTGGTCATTGGCTTGGCTATGGCATCGCGCGATGAGGATTCGCCTGTGAGAAGAACCATACACAGTAGCTAGGTTCACGGAGGCAGTAGTGGACTGACTAAGATCACTGATAAGAGTTTGCGTCCTGTACGGCTGTCGCGCTTTATAGAATTATAATTAGATCCTAGAACGACTAGTAAACGGGTAGCAGCTTCGCAGTATTAACATATACGCTCCTTGTCACGATGTGCCCACGCAATACTTGTAACTTTGCAGTCGAAGAAAAATTAACAGCAAGGATACTCTGCGTCCTGCAGGTTTTATCCTCACACGAATCCCACGTGTCGCCTGGAATATTTATACGCGATACACGCATGCAGGTATGAACAGACCATTAGGGATCTTCGTATATAATAACCTATCGAATGTTGGAAGGAATGGCAATGGAATGTTTGTTGATTGCGTGATGATCGATATGTCGCAAGTTTTGCGAAAAACGATACTTTATCGGTCTCGGCTCGTAAGAGAGATCGTATGTTTTAAATTGATGTGATTTTTTATACCAACTAGTATTTCTAATTCTTATTGAGATAGGAAACGTCAGACTTTTATATCTTTTACATGTTGGATGATAGCCTGAATACTTTTTTTTTACTAGAAAATAAAATATTGCCCGGTTTAATGCGTGCTTGTGGTTCATAGATTTACTTAACCTGGGAGTAGGCAGTTTAATGCTTTTCGAATGGAGAAAAAATCGCGCGAATATTCACGGCTTAATGAAATTTTGTTTTTTATAATATCTCAATACCTACGGCCCTGTCTACGAAGCGGAATGTCGGAAGAGGCTTTACGTTGAGATGGGATGTATGTGCACACACATATATATATATATACTTATATTGAATAGAAAGAGAAAAGGCCAAGCGTGTAGCAGCAGAGTCGAGCAAACTTGCTAGGACGACCTGCAGAGCGCAGCACTGGCGCTCGAAGACTATGCTGGCATCTGGTAACGAATCTTGGAAATTTATTATCATCGGCGCCCGTCCGCTAATGGGAGAATCGTGCACTCGCAAATACTCGAAAGACAATTAGTGAACTTTATACGTTATTAGATAGTTCTTTTACGAAGGATATAAAATCTTAATTATGCTTAGTTCACAAACATAATAGAATATGCTGATCGTCGTACGCTCGAGAAGTTATATAATTTCTTTTTACGTTAAATATCATGCCGTTGCTGTTTTACATTGTGAAAAGTCAGATATGCAGCTATTTTTTATTTTCATTACTGCACGCGTCCTTGAACATACAGGGGAAACGTGGGACTCGTTTAATTAATCTTCGAGGGGCAGTTACATTTGCGCACGCTAATTGCACGGTATTAAATACAAAATGGCGGATATAATTTAATATTCTAGACGTACCAAGGATGCGCGTTGCGATAATCCTCAAGGAATGCAAAGTTTACGGAAAGTTTTGTATATTTTCCAATAGCGGCGCTGCATTCGATATTGCATAAAGCTTATCCTCATTAAATCCCCCACCTGGCAAAATTAAAAACGTGTAATGTGCCTCGTACTGAATAAACGTTAGACGGGGGTTGAACCTTGAAAAGAAATAGTAGGAATTTATCCATATCTACTGGCGCATCCTCAATGGAATTTATTTCTGATCTTCTGAACGACCTTTAAACTCTTCTTCATTCAGTCTCCCATCTTAGTAATGGCTCCCGTTACGGTTCTACGATCTCTCCTTGACCACTATTGCCCTCCGCCATTACGAGTAGTCGCGTAGGCGATCATCTCGATGGGAATCCGCCGGCATGAAAACCCAATGCGACTCGTGCGACTTCGCGATGCCAAACAATCGCGGGATTCGCGGCACGATATTCCGTCGCGTCTATGCACATGTAACTGTGTGACTACACAAAGAGCGTGCATCATGTCCGGTGTCCTTGTCGCATTGACGATTTATGTTTGTAGGTAAAAAATAAAGAAATATTTCAAACTCGTAATCCTCTTTCCTCGTTAATTTTCTATCTTCCGTCCCAATTTCCCTTAACTGTTCGCACAATCGAAATCAGCCCCAACTAAGCGTCCCCGAGTTTTTCGATTTCGCCAGTGAGTTTCGAGCTCTGACTCCGGATCGAAAAATTAATTGCCAGGATGATTTAGGAATTTCGTAACAGTTACGTAACAAAGTGGATTTTGAGGGAAAGAAAAAAGGAAAAAATTTCATATATGCAACGCATATATAACGAAATATTTTCCTATGGTATACTCTCCTACTGCAACGTAGCACATAAATCAGTATACACAATTTGGTATACATTAGTGGAAACGAGATCTATGGTCGCGCTTTGAAAACGTTGGCCAACCAACGGCCACGGACGCCCACGTGTTGCTGCGTACGGGGAATACGGGGGTAGCCGCACCGATGAACGGGGAGGAAGACACGCCGCGCTAGCACGTGGCCGGCCACGTGACCACACCCTACCTTCGAAAGGGGGTTGAGTGAGACGCCAGATTCGCTCGCTATCGATATACCACCGTCCAAACGAAAATTAATTCTGTGAATACGAAACTGCGACACGGGCGTCTCGCGCTCCTTTACTAATTGCTATCTTCTAGAGATCACGTTGCTTAAGAATCTTTCTAAGGTGTACCGAGAATACGCACACTGTATATAGATATATATATACACACAGCATCACATTGGATTTTATATCAACTCTATAGATACTGAATACAATCCGATCCCGTTGATCAGGGATCTATCTGTTTACAGGCTCTTTCAAAGTTCATCGTACAATTTACACAGGGCTATAGAATTGTTTGTAGAAGTAAAAGAGTCGACCTGAACAAGACAGGAGAATATACGTAGACTATCGAGCGACGGCGTCTCCCCTACATTTTCCACTTGGCTGATGTTATATTTAAATATAAATATAAAAAAATATAAAAGAGAACAAAATTTCTCTCTCTCTCTCTCTCCCTCTCTTATACGACACTGAAGGAGATGAATAGATGGGACGAGCGGACATCGCCTGTCATCCCGCTGATAAACCATCCCCGTCAGCCGCTACCCGATTAAAATATAAATTGTTCGCGAGCCCTACCTTCACATCCTCTACGGCGCTTGACACGCATGAGGTCACTTGGCCCTTGTGCAGTGGGGAACTTTCTTTTTCTTCTTTTGCCATTTCGTCCAATAAAACTAAATTCGCCTAGTGTCAATCTACCTGACCCCTGACCTCTGCAGGAAGCCTTTCAGGTTTCAATGAGTAAGAGCGTTTGACAAAATATTTTTTAAAATCATCTAATATCGGAAATTTTTTAATTTTCTCATTGGATTTTCATTACCTCAAGTCGTATCCACAAACCGCAGTTGCAATCAGCGACGACCTCCTCGCCGAGCAACCTACGAACTTGACTCCGACCTCAGCCGTTTTTATAATTGGATTTCCTCTGGGTGGATTCTCAACCAACTACCACTGTTCGATCGACTCGAATACCCCGTCACTCTTTTACCCACGATCACACCCGACACATATTCAACCCTTAGCGACAACGTGCGTCAGTGTAGCTGCCATGCAAAGCGGACTTGAATCCGTCCACGTGACCCGGATATGTGACATCCTTAATTATAAATTTTCCAAAATTGTTGAGAAATGCAAAATTTTTCAAAATTCATTAATATTCATCGGTAGTCATTCTACGTGCGTAGTTTTAAAAAATTTTGACAACTTTTTATATAAACCCTATATTGACCCGTTTAGGGAAACAATCGAACCTTAATTAAGATTTCATTATTAATTATATGCCCGCGCACAGCTTCGGAATTCTAAATGAATTTCTGGACGGCGAGAACGAAGATCCGTGTAAATGCGAGCCATGAGCTCACGTTGCCAGGAGCGTGCGATATGGGGGGTGAACCCCTAGCCACCTACCCGTGAACCCTGACCGGTTTATCATCCAAAAGGATTCTTATTGGATTTCTGTACGTAGACCATTGATTTAATTAATTTGAATTCTTTTTTTAGCTTACAATCAGATAAATTTACTATCATTGCGTATCCTTCTAAATAAGGTCACGGGCAAGGAACGTGTTCAGGATCACGTTGACAGGAGTACCCTTCGTTATCACCAGGTCCATCCTACTTTAACATTGCATTGTTCTCGTCCATTAAATTTAACAGAAACAGACTGCTTATCAGCTCGCATCACAAACCCCTAAAAATGATATATCTTATTAAGTTCGAAAAATATTCCAAAAAATATTCCTGCTGCTTAATTAATCGCAGATAATTAATCAAATAACCTGTCAGAGTGAAAGGTGCCGGTAATATATGCCGATATTTTATTATCCTTGCTTAGGGTCTCGATTGATTTTAACCTCTGACCTTTGATGCTCGTTAGCGATATTTCACCTGTACGTAATCTAATCAACGTATATAATAATGATTCTTGTTAATTTCAATGTAATTAGCAGAATACGTCAATAATCATTGTATTATTTACGATATCCGTAAAAGTCCTAATAAAAATGTAAATATTGAAAAATCCTTAATTTTCCCTAAAAAAGTTATCGGCATCCTGCATCGTTGACCGAGGTCAATTCTACGTGACGCCACTGGGAGTCAGGTACGGCATGTATGAGGCTCTTCATCTTGCACTCCCTTAAGCCTCGTCCACAAGATATTATGCGGCTGTCCGAGGGCAACTCGGCTCTCCCGTAATTATTAACGATTTATGTCGCGCGCTTTCCCACACCGGGTCGGCCGTAGAGCAGAGCCAGCAGAGACAGACGGATGGAGGCTGGTGAAGTAAAGCGAAGGAGAATACGGGAAACGAGTTGATGCACAAGAATTACTGTGGACAAAAAGAAGATAAAAATTAACGAAAGAATATCAGCTGTCACGAGGTACGGTGAGAGCTTAGCTTTTCGTTCTCAAGGCAGCGACAGTCTCCATGTGCGATGAAGACCTCAGCTGATGCACACGTAACGAGTAGAAGAAATTTTTTAACTTTTCAAAGACGTTCTTCCGACTTGTAACAGACTTTGGATTTGTACGTGTTTTGGTCTGGGTGTCATTTTGGTATATTTTAGTCATGCACTTTTATACTGACAGATGTGCGAGCATTAATGTTTGAATAGACATAACCTTAAAAAAAAATTTTATTTGTATAATATAACTGGTTTGATTCGAGTCCTTTGACCTTTTATTATTATTATTCGAATTTTTTTACCTGATTTTATTTATCTTGTCCCACGTTCTCCAAGACCTGACGGATTCTCCCGTAACACCTGCATTTCCTAGTCGGACGATTACAATGATTCGCGCATGAGATTACTCTGATATACGAGTGTTTATCGGCTGAGAACACGTTGCGGTTGTCGCAGGTCAGGTCAGGACAGTTCAACGTACTCGAGACTCGAACGCTCTCGTAACTGCGTCGGGACTCGATCGGCTACTTGATTCTGAAATTTCGATGCATTATTGCATAGACGACAAGATTCGTGTTACCAGGTATAATATGGAGGACGTCGTTATCGCAGTAGGCTACTCGATGAATTGTCTTATTTTTGTGACGTTAAAATCTATTTGGAATTTTTAGAAACCGTCTGTGTCCGTTATCCGTCTATTTGAAAAAGTTACCGAGAGAAACGACGTATATAAATATACAAAATTTATGAAGTGCACGAACACGCGAGTTTTTCAAAAGTTTCTTTTTTTTTCGTAATTCTCTTTTTTAAAACGATCTTCGTATCATAATTGAGTTATGTACCTGGTGCTCGGTCGTCACGCGATACGTTTTCGCATTCGCAGCAAAGCGTGACTGGGCGCATTTTCGAGCCTTAACGACTTGCATTAATAAAAATAGAGCGATATAATTCGTCCCGTGCGAAGGTACCTTGATACAAATAGTCAAGGAACGAATTAAATGTGCAATATAAAAAACAACAATTCTTTTTGCCAACGACACTCACGACTTCAACGATGACTTCGAGTAACAGCCATCTTACGGCCATTTTCTTCGGATGAAATTTAACCTGCGAATGGACGCCTGAAACATGAAAATTATTCGTTAGCTTGGGATTTATCAACAGGTTAAATTTTAAGCGACAGTTACTATTAGAGTCCGGTATTTCGGTAGAGCGGCGGTAGTGGGTATGATGTATAATAAGAGAAATACACAATAAAGAAAAAGGAAAACTGTATCCCATATAAGAATACCGTAGACGCTGTCAATTCTAAGCAACGTGAAGGTAGCAGCGGATGAAGAGAAAGAATACAAAAAAAAAGTGGGGTTAGTCGTTGGCTACACGTGACTCGGGAACGTGCCTGCTGGTGCACGTGGCTCTTCCCGCTGCAAGCCCTCCCTTCAGTCTCTCCACTGGAGATACGAAGCAACCCCGTTTCTCCCCTCCCGTCCTCGGCTTCAACCCTCAGCAAGACTCAGTCAACGCGAGTCCGGCTTTCCACGCAGTCCGCACTCGAATCGCCGTGGTTTTTCCTCGTCGGTGGTTCGTTAGATGTCAGCACTGTCGCGCGACTCGCGTCCGTTAGGAGAACCGAGAAGAAGATAAAGTTCAACGAAATAATAAACGCGTACCTTCAACGTTCGTTCACAACGTACCGTGCGACGCGACAGTTTTCTTTGCGTTTATAATAAACATCATCGTGCTTAGTTCCTGATCAACCTCCTTCTCCTTGGGCATGTTTACAACGCTGCCAGCAGCTTAAAATCGTAGGACGCCGACAGTTCTGATGGGGACGTAGCATTCATTATCGTTTTTGCTTTTATAACCTTGTCTATCGTAAGCGGTTCCTTGCGCAAAAACTGCCATAACCTCAATCTGAGGTCTAAGTCTGCCGACGTATACGTACATCGTTCTCTTAGACATTTGTGAATGTATGTTAATCGGTCTGCCGCCATAGGTTTACCCATAGGAAAGTTTTGCGTTTAGGAACCCTTACTTTAGTGTTTTCTCGTATTTCATTGATATATAAAACTGTCAAGATTTATCTGGTATTGTTTTTCAATGCAATCTTCAGTCATTTTATTTGAAATCATTGACTGTCTGTCTTATTTATTTTATCTTTT
>JAYRCB010000614.1:291818-335332 GCA_036026315.1 Trachelus stipa | reverse complement strand
CACTATACGATCTGGTTGTGTCATCCGATTGCTGTATTAATTACTATAGGCGTTTTCAATTGTTGAATCATACTGGACCAATCTTATTTCCCGAGATTGATTTACGTCGTTTAATCGGTATTTCCAAGTGTCATGTATTTTTCGAATTTTTTTCCTTTCTCAACGTATGATTGATCTACGAAGATAGATAGGATTCTTACAAGCTGAGAAATCGGTAAACACGCAGTAATAATAATGGCGCGTGGGCAGACAGTTACCTCGAGATGTTAGCAGTTGCGTTCCTTTGTCCTTTGACTTGTTTTTTCTAATTCAACGATCTTAACCCCATTTAACGCATTTTCATTCCTTGAATGTGTAAAACTCGTCTTTTCGAATTCGTATGTAATCCTTAATTATTATTAACTTAAAATATCGTCATTGAAAATTTTCACCGATCCTCAAATTATTACTCGTATTACACATACTGTGTGTATAAAAATAGAATTTAAATAATTTCCAAAATTACGAGAAATCCCTATGCTGAAGTATGAAATTTTTCCCAAAAAAAAGAAAAAGAAAAAATTTCTCAAGATCCATCATTCAATAATCGATTGTCCTTCAAGTTTTTCGAATCTGCATGAACGTAACCGTTTCGTATAGTGCTGTAGAGAGAGAAATAAAGAAAATAAGAAAATATAACCTTAAATATCGAATACGCCAAATCTTCGTCGTCCGATCAAGGCAATCCTGTGTATCGATATGACATGTCTTCGCGGCTTGATGCTTTCAGGTTCTAAATCGAAATACATCGGACGGCTAGTTAAATTAAAAACCGTGAACTCTGACCACCAGCAAGTAAAAGAGAAGGAAAGGTGTAAAAAAAAATCATCAATAAAAAAAAGTGACTGAAAAACTAACGGAATGACAAATGACCTATGACTCCTTTGTTCTCCATAAGGAAAAGAAGTACGCATCTTATAATAATAATAAATCTCATAAAAATGTTATTCATCGTAACAACACAGGACAGCATCATCAGGAGCCATCAAAGCGACTGATTTCCTTCTTCGACCTCAATTCTTCACCTTCGTCTCAGCCACCATCATCCGCGTTGAGTCCAGGCCCAACCTTGGTCGCGTCAAGCCACAAGATCAGTTAGAAAACCCTTGGACAAGGCTGCAGAACCAAAGTCATCACGACAAGCGATACCCTGTGGACGCGAATGGGGAGCGAAGAAGGGCCTGGTATGGCGCCTATCACTGACCCAGGCGCCTCTTGGCAGCATCACTACGTCTGGCCCAATCCTCATCCTCATCACGGTCATCATCCCCAGTATCAGCAATCGTTACAAATGACTGCTACCTCGTTGACGAATTCCCAGCAACATCAGTTACAGCTGCCATCGGTTCAGCCGACGCCGTCGCATCAGCAGCATCAGTACCATCAACAGCAGCAACATCATCATCATCACCACCATCATCATCATCCACGTGGACAGATGACTTCAAGAAGGCCTTGCTCCTACGGCAGCCCAGGTATCCCTCAACAAGATTAACCCTTGCGACCTATCAATGTTCTACGTTAGACTAGTTCAGTGTTTACATGTAACTGCACGTCGTAACGCAAGAGACACGTTGATTCCCATACATTCTTTTTTAACCTTAATTGACCTCGTGGGAAATCACATGAATTTTATCCTTATTAAGGATCATTTTTACTTAATTATATAATCGATCAATCCCAAGTACATTGGATACACTCCAATTACAAAATGGATCATTCAAGTATACTCGCTATAAGAGATACCAACGTTATTACCTGTAACAGATAAAAGCACGAAGCACTCGCTATACCCTGGAGATTTTTTTTTTATATCGACAATATCTTATCCCCCATTCGTCTCCCTCCTTTACCTGTTACATTTTTCTTCTTTCTTTCCTACTTTCCTTCCGTCGCGTGATGTAGGTGGGGGGGAGGTTACGATGAAGGCGGTAGGCGGCGTCTGTCTCAGTATATCGATTAGTAAGCGTAAATGTCGTTTTAATGCGTACTGCATGAAAATTAAATGAATTCACGTTCACATGTAGCGGGCTGGCTCTTTAATAAATGCCAAGTGCCGCTTACTGCTGGAACAGAGAAATAATAAAAGCCTGTATGGTTATTTTCCACATAGAAGCAACAGATAGATACCCCATGAATAATTTACAGTACGAAATGTCTCAGGCTAGGATACATGTATGTGTGTGTATGTGTGTGTGTATATATATACATACACGTAACTACATAAGCATAACGGGAGCATATATCCTAGTACGTGGAATATGGAAAAAGAAAATAATTCAACTGTATGGATGTTGCATTGTGTATACACCCTTAAATAAAATGCTTGGGTATTGAGATTGACTAGTCTTGTTATGCAAAATTCTTTGTATATCTTGAGATTGCATTTTCAGTGGAAATCTCACGCGATGGGATTGGTCCAGCAGAATCCTGTCGCAGTAACCTTCTTCTTGGTCGTACGTACTTTATTGGATGGATCTTAAATTTTTCCTTTTTTTTTCTCTCTCTCGATCATACAGAGTACGTAAATTATTATTCACTTCCTTTTTCTTTCTCTTTCCACTGAATTATGTTGTTCAAGATTTTTCGTTATTCCGTCGCTCGAGCTCTATGGAAATTGTATGGGGTAAGCGACGCTCGTCCATTGGCTAAATAAAGTGCTACATGGAAACTGTATCTAATCTCGATTATTCCAACGAGAATCCATTATTTTATTGGGTTTGCTTAGCAAGTCATACCGCATAAAGAAGAGCGAATTGAATTTTTCTATTATGCGTACGATGCAAGAAGTCTTTGATGGATTTTTATTTAAGTTGTAATCGATTATCATCGCTATCGATACTTCGTTCTCGATTGCAAAGTCGTCTTAAGATTCGATACGGTGACTGTTGTATTATTAATCGTAGCTGTGTGGGCGACGGACGCCATTTGTAATCGGTAGCCTAAATATCGGGAGATCCGTATCGCTTGCCGCGTAGACTAAACACGTCCTAGAGACAGTTTCGTGATTTATTATATTGCGAGTAGGACGCTTTGAAAACGCGGCTTGACGGTTACCGACAATCTCGTTTTCACGAATAGCATCGAGTGAACTTTTGGCGACATATCTATTTTTTTTAATTGACAAGCGATAAGACTGACTATTTGAAATGAATCGATGGTAAAGGCGAATTCCTATTTACCTCCGAATCTACACGATATAAGCAAGCTATTAGTGCCGCGCGATATTATTAGTGGTAGTTGACATTGATTATCCTCCTTGTTCCCTGCATGTGTTTTTACGCCATCATAAATAAAGAGAACTGTATTGTCGAATAAATTTTTAAGCCGAGTTCAGCTGTACGAGTTAATTTCAGCGGCAGGTATAAAATCGTAACCGTTTCATTAGAGGTATCTCGAAGTCCTCAAGGCGCCTTTCCACACAGGGACGGCCGTGATCGTAGACGGTTACGAGAAACGATTGCGTTGCCGTAAAGAAGTAAATAAGACACGTCCAGCAGGAGAGACTCGTACTGTAAGAAGGTAAGAGAAAAAAAAATAAATAAATGAAAGAAGAAACAACCATAAGTTGGAATAGAAGAAGTAGAGGAATATGCATGTAGCGATTGTTTGCCGGTATCGAAGTGCAATCGCTCCCTTTGTGTCGCAAAGAATTTATTCACGTCGGCGCCAATCGTGACAATAGTCTGCGTTCGTTAATTTAACGGAAACAAAATTCATGAGATGTGAATCCGCCTTAAGTCGACTGTTGTAGCCTATCAGCGTATCCCAGTAGATGTCGTTGCTGTAGAATCAATTGCAATTAGTTGAGAACGGATCGAAATGTGTTGGAATTCTATCGTTGGAGGATTTTTCAAATCAGGTTTCTTGTATCTGCCAGTAAAGTGTTAGAGGTTATGAACGAAAAAAGAAAATAATTTTTAATTAATTTTCCAACCAATGAAACAACTTGCCAATCGTGTCGCCGCAACGATAGGATCGCTTGGTTGTTCGTGTTAATACGCGGCGGAGGATGGGCGACGCACGTGGACTAGATCCAAGGACACCAAGGCGTTCCATCTCGCTGCCGAGGATAATACAGCATTCTAGGATAACAGTGGACGCTGTTTACAATGCGACTGCAATTCACAGGATGCGATTCTACGGGTAATCTTTCACATTTGTTCGGTGCACGTTCGAGCATTGCTTATCGAGCGTCTCGTGCGAGTCGGAGTGAAAAGCCACCTCGGCGGCCATATTGAAAATAAAAAGTATCGCGAAAAATACGTCCTGCTTGACTGAATGAGAGTTTAAGAGAAAGGATTGGTCAATCGATGACTTGCTAATTAAACCGGAATCAATTGGTTTTACGGATTCATTCGTCAGCTCGGCAGAGTCTTACGTAAAATTCTAAACCGTGGCTGCCGGTCTTATTAAATATTAAACAAGTACCTAACACTGCCGCAGTGGCGCTGCGCCTAGCTTTTTGTAATTTAGACAGTTAGACATCTACGCTACAGTCTGTGGACGAGACTGAAGATTATCCAGCAAAATGCATTTATGCACATGGGAGATGGATGATGTTACGAGATCACACTGACGACTCGTTGCGCTTAAGGATTCTTGTGGAAAAAAGAGGGAAGAGGAGAAAGAAAGAAAAAACGATGGAGATACGTGATAACGGATGCGCCTATGTGTATATATGTATATAGCTGGTATACTCATTCTCAACAAAGAATGCGCGATTTGTCAATGCGTACTTCGCCATTTCGTGATCGGCCTTTCACATGTGTAACTATATGCTGGAAATACGTGCATTTACGTATATACATATATATGGTATACATAAACACATATCTGCCCTCTCTTATTGTTACCAGTGCGCCTGAGCACGCGATTATACTCAAGCATCCAATGGATATCGATGATCTCGCTAGAACTTGGCAATAGGAATCCTTGACGAACCTTTCATTGCCTAGTGCACAATATATCAATTGGAATTCAGTATGATGTCCGTGTAGAAGAATAATGGCGAATAATAATAATAAAACCATAAAATTGTTAAAAAAAAATTTATAACGGTTTCGACAGTCACAGTCGATATCGTATATCGAATTAGAGGGACACTGTCGTATATTATACGAGTACAATTTACGTAAATTCATCACTAGTTACTCAAAGGAGATATTATAAAAGTAAAGTCCTCCAATCTATCTAATCATCATATTTCACGGATCAGAAAATGTACACTAGTCATAAATTATATTATAAAGAAATAAACGAGTGTATGGTTTACATAAGATTGATTCAATAAATATTTCTAGATCTTGCCGTCGCTAATTTAAATTGACTTTCTAGAGACTGCGTCTAACGTCTAACATACATTTGTATACACATATATATCTTGGACTAGAGTCCTTATAGACAAGAAAGTCTCCGACGCTTGTGCGTTAAGAAGTACCAAGATAAATAAAGCATAAAAAAAAGGTCCAAGAGAGAAGTAAAAAGCCCATAGCGAAACAGCCATTCGTAAGACAAAAGACTGTTATTGCGGAGGTTGCGAACTGCAAAGACGATGCTGCCTGCTATGCCTCCCACTTGCGCATTATGCGAAGAGATAGAGTATCTCGCGAAGGAAACATTTTCCGTTCTTTCTTCGCTGGAGTGATCCCTGACCCCGGGGCCCTGCCCACCCGGGCCCACGCGCCTGGGGCCCAGCCCTGCTTGCCCTCGGCACAGGCAATGTCCATTCCATCAAGCTTTAGTCCGAGTTCGCCTCCTGGTTGGAAGGTCCTGTAGAAATTTTTTTTTCCATTATATTTTTGTAGAATTCATCGCGTGACATTTGCCCATCAAGCAAAAAATGTATATATCAGCGACTAAATTTAGGAATGTCTTTTTTAATAATTAAAAATTTTTTTTATCTTTTCATTTTAACCTTTATGATCTCTCTTGTTCATCGACTTATAATCCTTCTTGTTCCTGCCGTCGAGTGCTAAGTTTCAGGAACAATGCGAGTTATGGGAATGGCGACTTTATACCCACATTGAATGGCGCAGTGGCTAGTGCGCATGCGCGGGCGCGCGCGGCACGATGAAGGGGAGGTGTTGATTCATGGTTGTCTCACCGTTGCAGACTTCTGCACGGCGCAAAGGAGTGTCCCGTAGCAAAATACGCGCGTGAATTATGTCCGGCGTGTATTATATCTGGCAGGAACGAAGACGATCGCTAGAAAAGTTAAAGGGACGAATAATATAATACGTTGCGAAGGATTGTCTTTGTCCCTTTTGAAGTACACGATTAACCGTAGAAGCGCTGTAGGAGAGCGCGGCTGAAAATGGTACTAAAAATAAGTTCGTATCATTTTTCGTTTTTCGTGCTCATTAGACGTGGCGGATAAGTCTTGATTTTTTTTTACCGTACACTCACTTCATTTTCGTTCGCTTTGACTATATTTTAAAAACTCTTACTTGGCTCCTCGATTGGACCCACTTTTTTTCGGCCCTTTCTTTCCTCGGCGTTCCTTTCGACTGGGCGGTCGCCATTAACGTCGAATTAAGAACGAGTGCTCGTTCGTGGTCGGGCAAAAGGATCGTCTGCTTGCTTTTATTTTTAGAGAAAGTTTTCGCTCGTGAACCAGACAGGAAGCACGCGAAGTTACTCAACCTCGCTGCGATATATAATAATTCACTGATATACCACTTTGTATACTGCGGGCTAATATGCATCGAATAATATTTCATATAGTTGGGAAAATAAGTAAATACAAAAATTTCAAACGTTAGAAATTTTCCCGCGCTATGCGAACGCCCCTCACTCGTCGCGTCTAACGCTGATACGATAGATAAATTTTTATTGTATTATTTCCATATAAAAAGTATATATATATCGTTCAAAATAATTATACCGCCTTATCACTTTTTGAGTAAATCCAAAACCAGTAGGAAAACATTCATAAAATATACTGTACTTATATCATTTTCAGGTGACCCCATGATAACATCCTCACTCAAGGGTAAGTGGCCATCGTCAGCTCATCTTTTATTTACATATTTATTAATTACACTCGCTAAAATTCGCAATATCTTGTAATCACGCCGGTCACCCTTCCCCCCTCCCTGCACTCATATACGATAAATTACGATAGCATGGCGTTCATGAATTTTTCTTTTCATGTGTTTATCTTGTTTTCCTATATACTCCTCACGTTGATTCATCCCGTTCTGTTCTTCCGACACCAGCCACCCCCCACCATCCTGATATCTTCAAATTAAATAGCCATCTTCGTCAGCTGCCTTTTTCTCTTCCGTTTCTTTTTCCGCCTTCTTCCTTTGCTCCCCGTTCGTTTTCTTTTTTCCCTTTTTCTTTCTCTTTTTCTCAGTTCACCATCAACCACAGTGCTGCTCGGCGCACATCGTGAAACCGAGTATCGGCATTCATGCGCGAAACGTTTTACTTTCGAATTGATCGTTTTCAATGCTCATCACCGATCCCACCGGTTTTTCCATGTTTCGCCGAGATATCACCAACTGCCAAAAACACTTTTACTCTTGAGCTGCACCCCCAGAAAATCACGACGAACAGCCGTCGCGATCGTAAGATTATAGATATAGGTTCGGACTTTTGCGAGTCTCGGATCATAGCAGTATAGATGGGAGACCGTATGAGAAAAAATAGCCTGGAAGGAAAAAAATATATATATAAATTCTTTTTTCATTAAACATATTCGCCATACCTAGAATAGGAGCTGGAACAGAATTATCATCAGGTTTTACATCACGGATCATCGTAGTATAGATGGGCGACCGTGCAAGGAAAAATAGACTGTAAAGAAATAAATATATAAATTCCTTTTTTTATATATACTCAATATATCCAATATAGGAAGTGGAAGAAAACTACTAACACGTTTAAAGGAACGCGCGGATTCCGTCGCGTATCTTTCTCAATAATTTATAAGTACTCGGCGCCTGTTAATTGCACGACAGTCAACGAGCGGCATCGTTAATCGCGTAAAACTAGCAAAGGTAATAATATCTACTACGTTGACGACCCAGCACAATTGCATGCCACTGTTGTGTCTCCGATCAGCTATTTATTACGCGTATAAACATTCGCGATTATATATATACATATATGCATAATACTTCTTATATACTTATATATACGTATATAGTTTAGTAGAGACTCAAGAGATGCATTTGCGATATTTTAAATGAAACCGGGTAGAGAACGCCCCGGCCTTGTGACGTCACATCCCGTCCCCATCCTGTCTTCTTGAACCGGCTGCATCTCACTGGTATCGTAACCATTGTTCACGTTGTTTTATATATCGAAAGGAATTGTCGATTCTTCTCCCGATAATTTTGGACATTGGACGCCATTTTGAAATAATGGAAAATCTCAATAACGTAGGATCTTCGCGCGACTGCTTTTACCATACATATATCTTTTTACACACGTTGTCCAGCACTTGTTATGAAAGCTTATTTGCATCCTGACGATGGTGACGTTGTCGTCTGGCACAGACGTCCACGGGATATCAAATAGGAAGGAAGTCCTCGCTCACTTTTCCTCGGCCGAGGAACAGGAAACTTGAACGGAACTATGAGGAAGATCGCCCCCCTAGCCTAAAGAACGAACTGATAGGCGATAGTGGCGCCACTTTCGTCCAATTCTCGAACTAGACGTTACTCAGGTATGTACAGTCTGATCAGGAAACAATGGAAATTAGGTGAACGTTTGATCAGTAAAAAAAAAGTCACCCTATCATCAGACACTGGTACATAGAGATTGTTTATTAAAAATCCGCGAAGTAAATAAATGACTTTTTTACATTTTTTATTAATTACACAAAATTCTTATAACACATTATTTCGAGTAAAAATTTTAATCAACCTAGAAGTATGGTATAGTAAATATATACATATATATATACACACACATAGTACAGTAGGCCTTTAAGCATTCTGAATATTTAGCTATCAAGATCGACTGTAGAATTAATTATTTTTCATTAGTCACTAACTTCGCAGTAAAAAAGTTGGTTTTACATTTTCAAAAATATATACCATCCAAATCACAACCCCTCGGTAGACAGTTATGTATATCATCTCCTGTATATTGTGAATGATACCCTCTATTATGATCCTGTACCGTGAATGTGGTTGCTCGTGCGAGATAATTGATATTTGTCCAGGTTTATTAGTTGGTAGTTTCATGAGAACTTGGCTGTATCGATAGAAACAGGGTTTGCTCAGCTTGTCTGTCTGTGACGTGTGTTTGATATGCCATTAAACGATAGGCACTGTGATTCGGTAACATTTTCTTAGTATAATATACGTATATCTACACTTCTATATGCACACACACGTTTTATTAAAATTAATCGATAATCAATCAAATTTGTTAAATACATATACACGATGTTATAGAATTTCTAATATCTATTCCTCACTTTTGTTATTACCCCTCAATTTTTTTTTAATTAATAATTTCATCCACTTCACGATCAACTCTCGGACCCCGTCGATTCCTGTCTAGGTAGCCAAGAACCCGGCCCACTGGGAAACATGAAACCGACCGTCAACCGCATGGGATTATCCTTCCATACCGTCGGGCACGCTACGCCATGACACGCCATTGCCACATCTTGCTTAAAGCATATAATATTATATTGTTAGGTGATTTTTCGACTCACGGTCACAACGCGACTCCAGCTACCGATTGAGATAACGTTCTCGCTTTCTGGTTCCCTTCGAGTCGCCACCCTGATCAGAAGCTGCGCTCCCGGATCGATTCGTATAGATACGCCAAGGTTCTCGGAAAGATCTGTTATTGTTTAGTTGAGGTCGAGGTCCTCGAATCTGTCGTGGAGGACAGTCTCGACGTACCGAGTTGCCCGGCAGAGAAGAGTGCCCGACGGAGACGTCTTCACGGACCGACAGAGGTCAGGCTGAGACATTGGCGAGCCGGGGCGTCCAGGGGTCGCTGCAGATGGGCAAACGGCTGTAGAGCGGGCGGAGATAGAGTTTTCGTACGGTTAAGGACAAAGGGGAATCCCCTGATTCGGGTTAAGGAGTGGTGCTAGGCTGTCGCCCGATGACCTGGAGAAGCGGCCGCGGAGGATCTCCATGAGTCACGTACCGATTCGCTGAGGAACGCTATCGATTTAGTTTAAAGGGACGACTCGAGGGAAAGGATAAGAGTTATCGGCGATAAGGATCTCGACCAATCAGAATAATAGGTACTCGAATTTGACTATCATCAAAGTCAATCTGTCTTGGGACACCGATCGGGGTGCCTCGATCTGTCTCGCGCTCCCGGGCTGTTTGTTTATAGTTTTTCTAACCATGTTTCCTGTACTGTATACAAAGTTCTAACTGGTGTAGTTTTCGCGTTGCTCTCGCAATATAAAGAAAATCCTACCGATTTTCTTCGTGAGTTTCGGAAGTAGAGTGTTGTGCTACAGTGCAGTGCCCATCTGGGTGTCCCTTAGATGCAGTTCTCGGCCTTCGCGGATTAGCTGAACCAGCTCCGGTGAGGACTTCCGATTTATTAATTGGTGGAGGGATTTCGATTTTATAGCTCCGATTCCAGCATCCAGTTGCGTTTGCTGATGTTACGCGACCCTAAAGATCAGCACCTACGGTTGAGTCTTTCGATTTTACGGGTCCCCAAAAATTAACTGGATTCGTTAAGCTACACTCTCCTCTGGTAGGTTCCGTCAGAGCTCTCGCGCTTTGATGGAGTTGAGATTTTTTCCACCTCAACTTCCAAGTCATACCAGCTCGTCAGTTCCCAGTTAAAAAAAAAAGAATTGACTGGCGCCCGCCTGGCATGCGGATACATGGACGAAGGGTGGACGGCCGAAGGTCACGTAGGTTAGGTCCCGAATTTTCGCTAGCGGTGTCGAGTTCAGGAAGCACATATATTATACGTATAACCCATTCTACGCACGCACATTAATATCTGTAGTAATATAGAGTACCTCACTTATTAACTTCATAGTTAATATGTTATTTAAACAATGCAAAAGTCCAATCTAACGCAGATGTCGTTTAATTGAACGATTAAAAGTTGCGAGGTGGCAGTTTTAGGAATTTAGGCATAGAGTATGAACGATATAGAAGTGCTAGGTAGTGATTCTTCTTTTCTTCTTCCTTAACTGGCTTCGTCTCATTTGGACGAACAATTTTCTAAATTCCTTAAATCATATTCAAATATTTTCTTTGCTTAGAATTTTTTTCCAACCAATTTTTCATCTTAGCGTCCATTTACTATATGGCTACTAAACTTCCTCGTAGGCACACGTGCCGCTACATTCATACGTGTTATCGTACACTTATGTATACCCGGTGGCACAATGTTTCTTAGGCGTGATAATTATAATTATACTTTTAGTATATAAGCCGAGAATTTCTTTTTGAGTCTTTCGAAGATTTACAAGGTCTTCTCATCTCCACTTACATTCTAGCTTGTATTGTTCAACTTCTCCGGTCTTTCTATTCTATGGGATACTCCGACTATTTCCTTCTTCACCATGAATAATATTTCCATTGCCGCAGTCGCGAGGTCGTCACACACTGAGTCACTACGCTTGACATATGTGAAAAAACCTACGTCATATACCAACAGTATATTGGACAGTATTGAATGACTGTTGAGAAGGATCTATATGATTTTTGAATATTTTAGTAAGAATGAAGGAAACATATTGACGTTCAGGAATAGTCGATGTATTTTTTTTATCGACACATTCTTCCCGATGTCACGTATGATAAGAAGTTATCAATTGTAGGTACGAGAGGAGTCTATCTAACGGTTAATTCTTATCAGACTTCTTATCTATCTTGAAAAAAAAAGATCATGGATTTCCAATTTCCTGCTTATTCGTACATCTTTCTTTTTCTTCCGCTTTGATTGTATTTCAAGAATAAAATTCACGATCGTAACGAACGTTCATTTTTTTTTTCAATCGCTTTTTTTCTATTTTCCATTGAAACTCAAATTTCAAAATGGCCTCACGTTTCGCGATCCAAGTCGCTTTTGATCTAGCACACGACTCGCCGAGCAATTTAACAGCTGACGCACAGATGTTGGCGTGGTGAGTTTACAAAGGCGCGAAGAAGCTTCACCGACAAAGCTCCCACGTGTGGATCCAGCCGTATACATTGAACTACATAGTCCACAGTAGAATCGTCCGACTTGCATAGAATAAAAGACTTCAGCATACACGGAGATACATAACGTTGTAAACTAGACTTTAATATATCTCTAGGATCTTCATCCGAAGCTTCTTAAGGTGACTCCACATGTACTTCGGTATCCATATAGCCATATATCCAACGTACTATCAACAGCCTGTAACCGAATGTAGATCAGATTATTAATCAATACGATTAAACTTATCTCGCAAAACCATTCATCAATTCATTCTCATATCGCGATCGCTGACCAAGTTGTCGCTCGTTGTAAATTGATCTTCAGATAAATAACTACTCATCCAGAGTATACAGATATACGTAATGGTTGTCTGTCACCGTTTACTCGTAACTCCCCAGCGATAATTGACGACTGATACGAAGTGCCATTATGATCAGCGACATCATAGGCGCTTAGATCACATTCCTGTCGCTTACATGAAAACATTTTTTTTTTTTCATAAATCTAACAGCAATTTAAAAAATATATATAAACATACATACCCACAGCCAGCATATTTTTAACTGTCCAAGGCATTAAAAGTCCAGGAATAAGATTTTGCAAGATCCGACCGACCGGTACCCGTTGAGCAACCATTATTGCTCGTATGGCCCGGGCCGGCAAAGAACCGCTTTCGGCCACTTTCTCCAGTTAGTGAAATGCCACGGTTCTCCATCGTTGCCGTGGCCCAAGCCAATCGCCATGGGAGGCGAGCCAAGTTTTTGTTGTAATCTCACTTTTTTTTTTTCGTCATCCTCCACCAGTACCCCCTCCTTTATACACTCCAGGGCAAGTTTCGCTGTTTTCTGGAATGAAAAAAAGATTTACGCAATAAGCTGACCAAATTGTTTGTCGTTGCTTTTTAATACGGAACCAGTAAAATTCTCCAAGCCATAGATATACACAGGTGGCGTTTTGATTCCTTCAGGGACACTTGTTCACGTGGCTGTTGCATTTGCCTGAGGAATTGTCATTGCGAAATTACACCTGAAATATATATATATATATACATATATACCACTTAGTACTGCTCGTGGACGATAGGAGTGAAAGGGGCCAGGATCAACAGGTTGTTGCAGTATTCTCGTTCCGTTCGCATCGAAGCGATCGTCCGCGTTAACCTTTAGTCAGGAAACTCCAGCAATTACCTGTCGTCATCCTTGTTCCAGGGTATAGAACGAATAGAGACAGTCTAGGAAGCGCTTGCTTGCCGTAGAACCGCGCAAAGGTTGCAGATTAACAATATTCGTAATCGATCGAAATAATCGTTGATCGGCTAACGGTACGATTCGTTCGCTGGTAAAATTTCGCTTTCGTGAAAACGAGCGACAGTGTATTTTTTTACGTGCGAATAAATCGACGAAAGCAAACTTATTCGTAGGACCCGGGCAAGTGCTGGTTAGAAAATAGTTAAACGTCTCGAATTCATTAGTCACAGACTGGTGGCCATGCGACAGCGAAAAACGTGATCGGGATATCTTTTGTTTCGCCATTTCTTCTTCTTCCGAATCTCTCTTACGTATTGCAGTTTGATGGTGTAAAAAAAAATGATACTCGCAAAAGTCAACGGGGTATAACTTCGGTACCCGTGCACCGGATGACTGTGTGGTACTTGGCTTGAAAAAAAAAATTTGGTGGATAATAATAACAATAATGAAATGCAAAAAAATAGCCCGTATCGTACGCCTGGCCTGATTCGCTGTTTCCGCGTTCGCTGAGGCAAGGTTTTTGGGCCCAGACCGGTTTCGGTGATTCAGGGCCTCGCGCTCTGCTGGGACCCATAGTGTTCTTCTAAGTATCTGCTATACATTGTTGGGCCCAAGAAGAGTTTATCACGGGCCCCGAGGAGAGAGTGGAACGCGCATGCGGACTGGGATTCACGATCGGCACTTACTGGGTTCTGTCTTTGTCCTGTATGTCTTTCTTCACTTTTCGCTGTCTCTCTCTTGCTTACTCACTTTTACACACAGACCTTCGCTATGCTCTCTCTCGCTCTTACCAACTCCTTTTCTCCTTCGCGTCGTCGCGTTTTCTCTCTCGCTTCACCACGAGGAAATCTTCGCCTTCCGTCCTGCGGGCCTCGCGCCATTTCACCACTTTCGATTTTACCCAAGTGCCTTCGAGCGTTACCGTTAATTTCAACTCGGCCAGAAGCGATCTGGGTCACTTTAAGCAAATCGGAACATCCATTTGGCCATTTTTTTATTTTTCAAGGAGGAACACAAAATTTGATACTATATATGTATTTGGAAGGGATGACTGTCTATATTTTTTTTATTTCACTCGAATAGCCAGAAACGAACTTTGCGATTCTAGGAACTTTTGAGCACTTAGTCCTGATCCACTTATTTCCTAGGGAAATATAACACTCGGTTCGAACACTTTCATTCCACGTTAACGATCATCCGTCAGTATCCGCGTTTATATTTACCTTGGAAAGTACAGGAATTTCAGTTTACAAGTCGACGTAGCCAAGTGCCGCAGGACTCGTTAGGATGGTTACTTTTATCGAAACCGATGTTTACCATATAAATCTTACCTAGGGAATTTTATTCTATCCTGGATACTGTTATAGACCGTCGTAAAAATTATTTCCGTGTAGAATCAACAAGGAGGCACACCAGGGAGTCCAAACTCAAAATATTCAGCATACAGTCTTTTCATCGGATTCTCCTTGTCGGGTCGTACCGATAAAAAATTTTTTACACCGATTACCAAAATCTGAAATAGTATCTATTACCAAATATATATATACACACACATATATAAAGACCCTTTTTACCGTGCAACCCCCGTCAACTGTTTATATACAGAAATCCCAATGCGGAAGCCCTTCGCGTCGTTTGAAATTGCTGTTCGCGTCGTGTAGGTATCTCTGTCTCACTCCGCTTCCAACGGTCGAACGATGGGAGGTGGTGGTAAACGAGTGGGGATTCTAGACGTAGTAGTGGGAGGTGGAGGCGGGCAATACGAAGGCAGGTTCTGCGCCTTCCCTGAGGAGAGCTCTCCTCTGGAGGCCGTGGCAGCTCGTGGCGGCTCCGCACCGCGGTGCAGTGCCTGTCCGGACGCCGTACGTTCGAGACGCGCTTTTCGTTCCCTCGCTGCCCGTTCGGTGACTCCCACTCTCGTGTCTCGTTCACTCTCGCTGTCATAGCCACGGGATTTTGACAGCTGTAGAGAAGAAAGGAAAAATTAATTCGCGTCCCTTGGCATACTTCTACGTTATACTATTTGCCGTGACTTCAGTGATGTCTTTAATGGCATTTACGAGCATTGCCGTCTGATTGCAATCGCATAACGATAAGGCAAACGCGACTCTCGTTTGAATTTTATATTAATGGTAATAATTGCTTTCGGTGAGAGGTCCCTAGTGGAATTTTCTACGGTAATACTTCGAACGTTGAATACTCTGCATGGTTTTCATCTGGACATTGTGAGTGGGTGAAAACAGTGATCGGAAAAAGCGTCAAGGACAGACATTCGAGCGAAGCGTACAAGAGGAACTTCCGTGCACCTTTTATTAATCTTTTTTCTTCTTCTCCTTGTAATTCTCGCTTGCCTTTTTATCCTCGTATTTATTCACAGTGCACGTAGTTTGTGTATCGAGAATACTAGAACTTTGATCATGTACGTTTTTCATGTCGTACGAGAGACACGCTCGAACATGACAGTTTGAGGTTAGAAACGCGCCTTGATCTTTCGATAAAGACGAAGAGCACGGCGCATCAACACGTCGATAGACCTCGCGACTATTCTGACAATAATAAACAAGAAGACGTCGGAAAGGGTCTAGTGCCTTCGGGTATTCTAAGAAGACGACGTGGTAGAAGAAAAAGAAAAAACGTGACGCCTTGAAATCACGTGACTCTGATAAATATCGGACGCTGTTCTTTGAGCCTGTAACGTAATAATACCAGTGGTGGGTCGAATCCCGCCATTTTATTCGAAAGCATAAAATTAATTGGGGTACCTTCTTGGTGATTAATAAATAAATGCGAACTGCGTGAAACGAACGGATGAGCTGTGCTATGGAGTACCAGCAATTGGCGCCGCCTCCAGTACCAGGAGTGCTTCACCAGGCGCATCATCCCCAACAGCATCAACCCCCTGGACCACCGCATCCACATATCGTAGTTGCTCCGGCACATCAACAACAACCCCAACCGCCGCCGCCCCTGCCGCCCACGTCCCACGCCCATCAAGTTCACGCTCCTCTGCCACCTATTCACGACGACAGCACCAGCTCTCGTTGGAGTCAGTATCAGCATCTGTGGAGGCAGCATCATGTGTACATGAACGGTAGGATTAACCTCTTAACGAGAAATACGAACGCGGAAGGAATGTCTTTAGTTCACGAACTTTAATATACAGTAGATAGAAGCTATCCGATAGACAGCTTGTTAGCTTTGCTATAGTTCTATACCAGAGTATACCTGAATCGTCCTTAGCTCCGTTGTCTATGTTCATCGTAGATATTTTAATTCTTTAGGCAAATTCCATAAGGGTCCCCTTCGCGTTATTCAGTGCCTCTTTCATCGATAGACTCGAACGCACTATAGATAAACTATGAATTACGAGAGGGTCAATGCTTCGCGGCTAACTTCACGGGGCTCGTTACCCGTCGCGTCTCGCTATGGAAATTTCACGAAATAGAGGTTAGGTTGGGTCGTCGAATCAGATAAAATTATCAATACGCGTGTATAACTCCTTACGAAAACAGTGCGGGAAGCTATTTTCTCGTTGATTTTATTACAAATACGTAAATCCTCAACACCGGCAACGTTATCGTTCGAAGTGTTTTACGACTGACCGAGGTAACGCCTCAACGACACCGATAAGACCACTTTTGCCGGTAAATTCAAAACTTCTCAATTCTGTGTAATGGCAATTTTTATCTTTTATCAAACACGTGACATAGTCTACAATAAATATTTGCATCTATACCTACTACGTAGTAATTTTCTAATGGGAATACGTAGTGCCGGCCAAGTAGATACGCCCACCTGTTGCTTACCGGTCAGCCTACATACAGACTCTGACTACTGGCTGTTCTTGGAGACTTTCTGGCGCAGTCATTCAGTCAGTAGGAAAGTCTACCGGCTAATCAGACATTTATATATGTATATACACACATGCATACACCTTCTGACAGCTGATAAATATTTTCTTTATTCCGTATATCCAATCTGCTTTATATTTTCCCCTCGTTCCCGCGTGTCTTCTCAGTCAGGAAAGATCTTTTCGCACACGTTACTCACATATCGTACTGAATGTAACACGAATGAATCATCCTTATTTTCATGTATATACATATGCAGACATACCTCTCTTACATATTATGTATCTTATGTACCTGTAAGAATACAATATATATATATATATACATATAAGCTCGCGATGAAATCGCCTCAAGCTCCTTGCATTTGCATTTACCTACGCCCGTTATCGTTATCTCTCTTTTTTTCAATGTCCACCCACCTACTAGCTCGCTATTCCATTTTTTCATAAACGCCTCATCCCCTTATCCGTATACCGGATAACAAAATTTCCAGACGATCTCGATACCGGAAATGAAGGGAAAAAAAAATTTTGAAATTTTCTCCAGCCACAATCATTCGCACGAACAATGAAGAATTTCATAGTAAAATAAAGAGCAATTTTTTTATTATTTCTTAAAATAATTATTAACGGTCCAGTTAGTGAGTTTCAAATTTTTTTTCTTCTCTCCTCCCCCATCCTACTCTATTTCTTTTTACCCCCCCCCCCTCCCTCCTCTCTCTCTCTTTCTCTCTACTCATCTCTTCACACTTGCCTTCCAGCATCGATTAACCCCACGCCTTTCGATTATACTAAATTATTCCGCATGCGGTCCGCTTCCGTCTGCCTACGTAGTCAGGGCCGTCGAGCATCGCGTTCGATTCTCCCCGTCGAGCTTGACCAGTTGAAGTGCAGTGACGTCATAAAACTTCATTCCCAATAGATTTTACAGAAAGCGAAAGAGAGAGACGGATGAGCCGAATCCGTGGTAACGCGAGCGAGAGAGACAGCAGTATGCGGGAGATCGAGAACAAACATTTCGAGCATTTCATCGAGTCTGCTAATGCTGATTGGTTGCTAGATGAAGTCACTTAACTCCGTTAGCCCCGATCCTTCTATACTCGAGCATATGTGTTCATCGTAACGTATGTTACCAACCACATGCCCACGTCGTTTTCCATCTCACTCGCTCTCTCTCTCCGAATCACCCACACGGACGCTACAGCATCGCTGACAAACTGGCTGACCTTGTGTTGGTACCTTTGCACATATGTACATACACGTATGGTACATACGTCCATCCACCAGACGATTAGCTATGTGGAGCACATGGATCCAAGTAGGCTCAAACGAATTGGTATGCGTTTCGAATTATTTATGTCATAACAATGGGACACCATGGGCGCTTCGAATTCACCATAACACAATGGCTCAGGGATGGGCGGACGATCGAGCCTCTCCCTCGTCCTGCTCACCTTTTTTTTTTTTTTCGTACTATTGTCATCCAGTGACGAGCGGCTAATGTCATAGCGCGAAAATAGAATCGCTATTAGACGTTTACGCTATGGGGTGTTGAAGGCTTGTTGCTAGGCAGGTACTAATGCAGGTAATTACTAACTGTAAATCGAATCTACCAATTGGACTGGCACTGCATCGCGCCGATACCGATAATCGTGTCTGCTGAACCCTGTACCTACGCTGAATCAATACAGATTTATATTGTATATCGGGATACACTATAGGTCACGTGGCGCTGGCCACACTCGGATAACCGCGATCCCATTATCTTCCGGTGTCTTTTAATAGACGTCAGTACTGTTTATATATGTATGTATGTATATAGGTAAATGATTCCGAACGATCAGACACTCGCGAATTTTATTTCGATAACGTTCGAAAGATTTGTCTCGACTGCATTTTTGGTACTGGTGTCGATATAGGGAATTTTTTGTTTTTTCTAGGGATTTTTTTTTTGCTGGTTTTATCGTACCAGGTCATTCGTTGTGGATGGTACGTCTCGTCGTACTACGTACGTGACACGTGTCAACGACCTTGATGGTATTACTGTAGATCTTTGGACGCTGATTAGAAATGTACGATTGAACGTCACCTCCTGACCTATATGCTTTGATTTATCCGTGGCGACCTTGACGAAAGGATCTTTGATCCACGAGTCACGATGTCGATCTCGTGAACGGGGTGTACGTGTACGTGTGTTTCTGTGTAATTTTAACCCTTTTATTAATGAATTCACCATACGACGGTTTCGCTGATAATAACTAGTCCAACGGATACGTATTAGATGACCTATGACCTCGACTATTTATCTTGTGTCTAGCTCTTGTACCAGGATCACTGTGATATGTGGAATCGTCATGCTCGTATTGGGTGCTTTGTATGTGATTTGTGATTTTTTTTTCTCGTAAATTACGAAAAAAAAAATGTCGTGTGTCAATCACCTCGACCTTTAAACTTTGTGCCCTTTGCTAAGCGTTATATTTAATTCGCACTAAGGTTCTCTCTTCTGTAAGGACCCTGGCCCACTAACCGTAACCTGACCTTGGGTTTTAATCCATGGTCTAAACGAAGCCACAAAAAGTCGACACTCTCGACCCACCTTTACCAGGTGTCAGCTTGACTGCAGGTACCAGGGGCTTAAGGTGCTTTGCAACGCGCGACAGTGCTTACGTGTCGTTATCTATTGCATTAGGCGCTTGCATTGGGATGGATGCGACACGTTGGAAGAAAATTGCATTTACTTGGCTCAGAGTTATGTGTATGTGTGTATATACTGTTGAAAAAAAAATTTATGTATATGTATGTGCTTTTTTTTAAATGATTTTTCAAAGAATCTCAATTGACTCGCGTCCTACACACAGTCGCTATTTTTGACTTGGAAATAGTCTGAGTTTAAGGCGCAGTCGGGTTTAATTTACTATAATTTTAATCATTAATTATTTCATTTCGTTATCATTGTTTACTGGTCGTGTGGGTATTTGAAACTTTTGAAAAATCGTAATCGATCATCATATGGCAATTTGTTAACTGTTAGTTGGTCGACAGGTTTACTATCATTAATCTTGTATTCATTGGTTAGAAAATACGAATGCCACCCAAATGATCCATGACTCAATTATGGCCGCCAGTGATCTGTCTAATCGTTGCCACCAGTTTGCTCGCTGGATCTACCTGCTGCGATTATAAAATATTCCGTGCACTTAATTCTAGGTCTTTTTCTGATTTACTTCCATCGACCCTTTCTCTTCGTCGCTCTATACGTCTCGACAAAACGAATCGTTACAATAATTAAGATAACACGATTAATTAAGTAAGCCATTATGGTTTGATTAATGATATTAATTATCATTAATATAAATCGTGTGAACGTTATCGCATGTAATAGCAGTTCGACATGATTATGCGATTTCACCTTTCGTATCGGAATAATCACCACGTGGTTTTGACAGTTGATTAGGTTGGGTTTGAAAGAGAGAATTTTTTTTCAAATTTTCGACATAATTCATTCGATAAAAAGATTAAGGTTTCATAGCGTTACGTATATCGATGGACTTTTTTTTCTTGGGTTTCTGTCTATTTCAGGTAAGAAACGGTTGTGTAGATTAGTATCATATTATTTGTCATCCTCGTGAGTAACATACAGCGAAAGATGTTGCGATGGGTTTTTAATTTTTTTTTTTCGAAAATTCGAGAATCTTCGTGTTTTTGCGAATCGAGGACTCGAAAAAAAAAATATGGACTTGCGACTCCGTTCGGTGTGCACGAATCGTTGGCGGTAATAAGAATGTTTTATAAATAAACAGCTGTCTTATCAGACGACCCGACCGTACTGATAGTAGGAGGTCTCTTCATAGACTTCCATGATAACAATTTTTTTTCTTCACTTTGCCGACCGACTGATTAAATTATCCATGCATAGAGAATGGAATGATCATTCCACATGGGGTTTAGATTCCAATGATAAGAGAAGTCTGGATGACAGAATTTATTCGTTGTGGATATATATATAGTGATTTTTTTAAAACCGATAACCACGCTGGAATTCGATGCCCGATAACTTTATTTACCGTGTTATCAGCGATCGTTAAATTCGAGCGATTCCAATTAAGCGTCTCGTCGATCCTCGATTGTTTACTTGGATCTTCGTTTCGCGGGTGAGCTTATTTGTATTTTGAAAACAGTTTTAGATTTTGCCACGTATCTTGATTGTTCGTCTAAAAAAAAGTGCATATCAATGGATAAGCGTAATTTAGTAATTAAGAGCCGTCTAATTAAGTATTATCTAGGTGACGCAATAATCGACGAATTTTTCTGGTAAAATTACGCGACTCTTCGCTTATGCGTCAAGTGTCTACGGGATAGGCAGATAATTTTTTTTAGGTGTTAATTTGGTACGAAAGTTTAAAAAAAAAAGACGCTGCATTGAAAACTTGCACGTTGTGCAAGAAACGCATTCCGTGTGTTATCGCGACCGGTGGTTTTCGTTATCACTGTGAAAACTAGTCTAATATGCAATTCAGGTGCATTAGAAAAGTAATTGCTTGGTTGAAAAAAAAAGAGGCCGGCTAAGATAATGACAGGTCGCTATGCTGTGGCGTAATTTGACAGTTACTACGTCACGAGTGCCAAGACGTCATAGCTTGCACTCGATTTCGATATATCGAATATGTCAAAACGGCCATTTTGCATGAAACGTCGAAATTTTACGGAATTTTTTGTCTGTATTCAAAGTTCACGGTGCTTGAGAAACTTGTGGCTAGGATTCGCAAGGATTTATTTTCACTTTCAATTCGCGAAGTTGACGCACCGTGCATCCACGGTGCACTTCACGACTTCAGTGTTAAAACACCAATACCATTCCCCCACGACAGCTCAATGCTGCATGCACTCGGTGCATCACAATCAGTGCATGCATTTCGCTCACTTTCCTTTATGCTTAATTGCGGAATTACAATAAATTATTTTTTACCTGCTACCGGTTAGACTCACTTGCGTCTTGTTCTATAAAGTTCGTGCCATTTGAAAATCTCTTACAGTCTTGACTTCCGGTATAGATTTTCTCACGATCTAACGAAAGACCAACTTCACACACCTTGCAGGAATTCCGTAAGGAGACAATGAACAAAGTCCAGGCCGTTTGCGATAGGGTTCGAGTCAGGTTTTTTGAAAAAAATTTTTTTACTATATTTTTATTTCACCGATTCTCATCGGTCACGAGTGTTGATATTATCTATTTTTTCGAATTTTTTGAACGACTTTTTGGAAATTTTTTTACCCGATCTTTGTCGAGATTTTTAGACTTATTTTTTATCGCATAATCGTATTGTAGGTTAGTGCTTGTTTGGGATATTTTTTTATTCCTACCTACTGAGAACCACTGGCTATTCGAAGACAAGGTGTCTGTCTGTTCCCAACCATAGCGTGGGCTGTGATTACTTTCTCCAACGGTCGCTCACTCGCCGCACTCAGTCAGAACCCGAAGACCGATTCTTCCGGGTTGAGTAGTCGAGTTCCCGGTTTACGTGACTTAGGGCGCGCTTACATGTTGACTGATGATTGCGCGCGTATTTTATGCATGTATGATTTTTGGACGTTGGTAACAATCGCGGGATTTAATGTCAACCTAAGTTTCATTACGCGGATGAATTAAACATGCCGAGTAAATTGAAAAATTTCTCTCGCACCTTTTCCCTTTTATGGAGAGAAATTTTTTTTGTTAATAAAAATAACGGTATTTCGTGGAACATGTTTTTTTGGATTTTTTAAAAATCACGTGGTATAAACACGTTTTTTCCGACCATTGAATTTGAGTAATGCAGTCGTAGTTAAGAAAAATTTTTTAAACGTGATTATGAATGAATATTATTCGTTGCTATACCTACATGCCTTTACGATATTTAAAAAAATCATACTAATCGATATAATTGACGTTGAGTATCGTTGAGGGTAATAATTTTCCTTTATTTTTTCATGATTTTTTGTTTTTTGTCTCTTTGTCGCTTTAAATACTCTCTCTCTCTCTCTCTCTGTCGCACTGGACGTTTCTCGGGTCTTTTTCTTATTTCCGAACGCCATATACCTCTATGCGTTTGCAAAACCGGTTGTCGCCGTTTCTTTACTCGCGTTTACATAGGAAGTTTCACCTCCAAGAATTTTTCGAGGCTTATTTTCATGTCGCGTCTGTTTACGCTTTTTTCCCCTTCTCTTTACACGTATCGACGACGAAAATTAAATTCCTTTTCGATATCGGTAAGGAAATACCGATATTGCGGGCTCTTGTGCTCGGTTACCATAACGAGTCAAAAGTAGCCGCAAGTTTCTTCAACCGCGAAGACGCTCTTTGACGACGATATAAATTTCGCCTGGTCCTGCCTGCCGATCTCGTCAAGCGTGAAGTTGGCCACGGGATCGATATCGGTATCGGTACGAACTTGAGATAGAAAAAAAGGGGAAAATAAAAACAGAAAAAAGATCGGTGTCTTACCGTACGAGATCTCCAAGAGGCTTAGAAAATCGGTCATACCGATTTTTACATTTTGTAGATCGGTATTGATTTGATATCACAATTGCCTTGTCAGATTTGATTACTGATATTTTACTATCGCGGCATGCGAAATCGGTATCCGGATGGCTTAGACCGGTTTATCGATGAGACCGGTCGCTTGATCGTTGGTACGTTGAAAACGCGTTTCTGGTCCCACCAGAGAATCACAGAGCGTAAAGTCTATTATCGTTTAATAATACAGACCTGTCGATCCGATTTTCAAGTGGATCGATATCGAATTATTTCTCTTCAATAATTCTTTTCAATTTTTGGCCCATCCCTCTTTTACTCATATTATTCATCCGTGAACTAAAAGTGCCTGGTTTTGAGTGGGAGAAAATACAATCGAAAAAAATATTTATAAAAAATAAAAAACAAGGGAATACATTTATGCGTTCGTTTCTCCTAAATACGCAACGGTGCGTGCGTCCTCGTTATTTTGGCGGTGAAAGTGAAAGTCACGTGATCCTCGACTTCCTAGATCAAAAGCATTCGTCCATTTCCTACGAATGATAAATTACAAAATCAAAATTATCAAGATTCCTAGATCAATCAAATATTACCACACAAGCCAGTGGCACCTGTATACTAGAATTTAATAATTTTTCAAAATTTACCGGGTGTGCGAAAAAATTTTTTGCTAAAAATTAAATATCAAAGATATTCAACTTTTTTTTTCTCGAAAGGATCCAAAAATTCGAAGAACGTCTCCCTGAGCACTTTCTTACTTCGAGGTCGTATACCATAAAGGTTTTGCGTCGTTTACATGGAAACGCGTCCGTCATCAGTGAAATTCATTCATACTGGAATTCCAAGTGGTCGCCCAAAAGCCAAAAATAATTGCCACGCGCGCCTGACATTTTCACTCTTTAATTATTTTCCTAGACACCCGATAGATACAGTTCGACTTCCTTCTTCAGATCAAGTTTTTAATTTCGCCTTCCTGCTGTTCCATATATCCTCTGAAAGCCATTCGAACGTGTCTTCGAGACTCACTTCCTTCATCAATCGACACGAACAGTGGTATACCGGATAATATCCGAGAGAGCTTTATTTTATTTATGTATCAGACTATACCCTGCATTATAATTATCCATGCGTACTGTACCTCGCGTAAACGGAGAAAACCAATATGGACGCCACCTTTTTCTTTTTCACGTGTAAAACTTTTTGTTTCTTCGTAACACGTTCATTATTATTCCTTCGTTCCTTTATCCAAGCGTCAATGGTGCCTGCGCGTTCCGTGTAATTATCCGACGTATAATTACCTGCTTATCTCTTAGCCTATATACGTGAAATATAATTTACTCGTCGATAATTGACAATTACGCAATTTTTTCTTTCCTTCTTTTCGTCGTTCCTGCATTCTTTGCAACACCATAAGTTATTCCATGGGTATATGGTAGCTCGTAATGATTATCAATTAGAAAATAAGAAAAACCGCCTTATCTATAAACGCATGCAATTAATTTGATTATAATAACATATATAAATTTCATGAGAATACATATATTAAACGAACGTGCACACAGCTCTGTAATCACATGATTACATTATTTCGTCATCCATGGAATTAATTTTTTTTCCTTCCTTATAATGGTATTAATATTAATATATACGCTCATTCTTATAGCACTCGTCCATGAAGTTTCACGTTTATTCGTTTTGAATTTAACAGTGAAAGTAAATAAAAAAATTTAATGAAAATTTTTTTTCACCTGAAGTGGGGGAACTTTTTGAATTAAAATATTCTTTATTTCTTCAGTCTAGTAATGTTTTTTTTTTGTATTTCATTACGAAATCCAACAGAATTTTTGTATGCATACAATGAATTGTTGAGCGTCGCGACGCCGCTCGAGTATTTTCAAATTTCACGTCGGTATCCGCCGTAACTTCTAACGCTACTTTCTCGCTCGTAGCCAAATCCAGGAGCACGTGGCAGTCCCGGAGAAAGGAGGCCAGTCAAATGTCAAATCGCGATACCAGACGTCGCATGTGGCTGCGCTGTCTTAGGAAAAAAAAATGAATTTGAAAAATTGACAATTCTCTCGAGTACTTGCTACAGTCACGTAATGACTTCCGTGGGAAATTATCCGCGTTCAGAAAACGTCCTGCAATAACCTTGACATGTATAGAAAGAAAAAAATTAATTTGAGAACCCGTCAGTACAGTCTATCTATCGCTGGGTTAAGCAGCTGTTGGGAATTAATTTTAGATTACGCAGCCAACTAGCCCGACTAGGTCAACTGTGCTGTGAACACAACTGACAAGTACACAGTCCTAACTGTGTGTACGTTATCTTTGAAATAACTATAGGATCGATCGATCGATAAGATTTCGATTCGAAGATATCGATATTTCTTGTAACCTTATTGATTATAACGTTACCTCCAGTGTCCCCGATTTTCCTTAAATTTCTTTTTTTTCCGTAAAATTTTTAAGAACGCTTCCCACGTCTAAGATGCTCCAGTGAGAACCGCCTTGCGAATTCCCAGCGATATAAATCGACGTAAGACGAATAACGTAGCGACGCCATTTTGTTTATCTCGAAAGAAACCCCGAAGAATTCTGGGTAAGATATCGCAAGCCTGATCTCTATTTCGCGAGAGAAACGTGAGCGCGCGCGGTACCTTTAACGATCGCTATCTGAAATTAGTTGTCATTAGTCCTCCTAGATGGCGAGAAGTAGTTCCTTCCAGGCGTCATTTCACATAGCGAGCACTTTCGTTTGCGCGCGATTGCGCAACCGCCGTGATTCAGTTTTTTTATTTTCATTAGTTTCGTTAATCGGCATCCCGAACTGCCCAGCTCCAGCTAACACGGTTACCAACTGTCAGCGCCATGCTCACTGCCTGTGCGGTATACACACCGGAGCTATATCCGAGAAAGTTTTGAAAGTGAATTGCGGTCGAGTAATTTTTTTGCGCAGCTAATTATTTTAAGCAAGTCAATACTGACAGAACGAACCTTTGAATCTTCGCTTCGTCCATTAAAGGACCTTAATGTGAATATTAGGAATAACGTGGATCATGAACAGAGCTAATCGGTACTATTTGTCCAGTCGCTCGTCTGTGAACTGCCTTAACAACGTGGCAGTAATTCCAATCATAAGGTAACGGTCGCCCATTGTTGCTTAATTTCATGAAAGTGAAGCGAGTTTTTTTTATTACTCTCTTCTCCCCCTACTTTTTAATTTTTTATTTTCACGAAAAATCACTAGGATAATGTTAGAGTATCCTTCATGGATACGGGCCTTTTTGAGATTTTTATGAAAGTTCATATATATATATATATATATAATACAGACACACACACACGTGTTTACAAACTTTCTGTAAACTGACAAAAAGCACCGTGGTGAAAAGACGACCACGCCTGGTCGTCCCAGCGACTTAAGGTTCTGTCGCAAATTGGATTTCGCTTTCCCCCCAGAAATATCATTGGCCCTCCTTGTTGAACATCCCCATCCTCCCCTCGCCCATAGCTCCATGGGAATGTGACGAAGTTGTGAAATTTCGCGACATGGGAAACGATTCTGCAAACGTGGACGCAGTAAGGTTATCCTCATAGCGGCTTCTGCTGGGAAGATAAAAGCTACAGGTGGTAATACTGTCTTTTTCTTATTTCCTTTATTTCCGCATCTCCTCGTTCTTCTCCCTCTCTCTCTCTCTCTCTCTCTCTCTCGCATTAGGAGTTAGGTACATTCCAGAAGCGGAAGGAGAGAGTCGCAAGCCAAGAACCCACGGTACTTCCGCAGTCTAGCCCAGCCACGGGTATAGCCTCAACTACACGAAGTAGTTGCATGTAAACGGCCTTAAAGAAAAAGAAAAGCAGCAAGCCCGAACCTACGTTAACTTCATTTAAACTGATCCCGAAGAATTTAGATCGATCAGAAGTCAAAGTAAAATGGCTGTTCGTCTTAAGGTATTTATTATTCGTCGATATCGGGTAACAAAATATTAGGCTTTATCGTTATCATAACTTCTTATCAGCCACGTGCCGTCTAATAGAAACCGTAAATATAGACAAAGTCAAATTATCGTTTAAGCTGTTCGATGTATCTTAATCTAAAAGTCAGCGCTAGTTAACATACTTAATTATCTCCAGTCTTAATGAACGTTTAAAAATAATTACAGGCAAGATCATTATTTTCCCGCTGTAATCATCGAATCGTAGGAAAGTCATGGATCTGCAAAAGAGATGAATTTTCATGAATCATTAAATTTTCAAATATTTCATCATATCGGCATATCGTCGTCAGCCATCCTAACAGGGCAAGACGCACGCGTCGCGACGTCCAGCGTAATTGTTGAGTAACACGTAAGAGACATCAGCGAAAGTGATGCAGAACTGACCTACGGAATGTGCTTGACCGCCATTCGCGAAGTGGGATAATCCTAGAGAGAGAGCCTGGAATCACCTGCTTCTATTTGGCCAATGATTAATCAGAGAAAGTAAAAGCGAGATCTGACATAAAAATTTGATAATTCCAAAAGGAGACCAAATGACGCTCAGTGCTCCTGGATAATTTATTACTATCAATCGATACCGCCAGGATCCAGCGACAAGGTGTCAGATTTATATTTTTTCGAGTAATCATGTCTACGAGGCATCGTCGGGTCAGTGCCGTAGGGCTCTTTTAAAAAAGACAAGATCGGTACAACGGGGGCGCTTATGCCTTGTAAGTGGTTGGGCAGGCACGGGAGAGACTCGACGAGAGAGTGGTTAACATTTAAGCGTCGGACCGGTAAAACTTTTAGTGGAGCGATGGTGGGACGTGAGTAACTGTGGACTATTGAGGTCTGATTCCACGACGTTGGATGGGACTCGGGCCAGGCTAGTGGGGCCCCCGGAAACCAGCTGAGCGCTCGTTCGCCCTGGGGAAAGTGGCTCCGCAGCTTTCACTAGCCGGGCCCAGACACCGCACGACATGCTGCCTGAGCATTGTCGAGCAAAAAGAGTCGATTCGACCTTTTTGCAAATAGGTCCTGGCGCGCACCAGCATCCAGACGCATAGTTCTTGTAGCAGCATTAAGCCCGTCTTCCTGTGTATCCAAAGTCTGCGAGTGCGATCAAGGATAAGAAGGGACATCGTGAAATATTAGACAAAGAGAAACCAGTCAGAATTAAATTAAAAAAGTAAAACGACGGTCATTTCTAATCGTTATATTTTCAAACCGGAATAGAAATCGTTTTGGTACTGTTTATAACGCTTGGTCTTTTTTTTTTTATTAACTCCATAAGGCACTGTTTACTAATTAGCTTTTGGTTAGGTTTGAAACTGGGTGTGTATCTCGTATTACTTGAGTTATGTACAGGAGACATGTTTCCGGAAGTGCGATTTTTTTACCAGGACAAGTTCCTTTGAACATTCCATCCGTTCGATTAACGTGTAATTTTTATACGCATATATAACTGTAATACCGACTATCCCGTGCATCCAGACTCCCCACTATGCTCACGGAGGAGCTTAACCGGGAAGGATATTCGCGTGTGCGTTAAGAGAAATCACTAGGAACTCTCGACTCTACCGCATGCGTGTCAGAAGGATCCTGTTGTACACAACTGAACTGCACACACAGACTCAATACATTTTCTTCTTATCTCTCGATATCGTCCAGCATTGAAAACCACCTTGTACTCAGGCGCCACGCTCGAGTACTGTGATACGTAAACTAAAAAAAAAATATAAGTAAATTACTCAGCAGCCACAGTAAATAATAAGTATAACCAGTTACTAGTTTACGACGCACAAATCAAAGAATAAAAGGAGCATGAATTATGCTCCACGAAGACAGTTTTATGATTCCAAGTTCATCCGCATAGAATTTCTAACCAAAGTACAGAAATTGTCAGAGCTCGTCAGACCTTGCATCCGGAGACCTGATGAAGATCTTCAATGACACATGTCGGTCCTTTATAAAGGAAGAAAAACATTTGTTTTTAATCGTCTTGAAAAATTCATGAAAACTTTTTAATTTCCAACACCGAGCCAACCTGATAACCTCCTGGACGTAGTGAATATACGTAGAATAACGCACGGAGCGCACCTTTCGCCGCTGAGAAAGATGACGACGACGAGGACGACGTTCACTTTCTAAGCTCGCGGGATAAGACATAGCTGCGTGTGCGTCTGCGTCAGAGCGTGAGCTCGTGCCTTGGGAGTAGGTCACCAGGTAACGGGGAAACGCAACGAGGTAGCCAGGTTGGTTAGGTTGGTTAGGTTAGGTACGAATCCCGGAGTGGGAATGTTCCAACGAAAGCGAAACCTCTTTCACTCTCGTCCGTTACACCGGTACTTATGCCAACCGTTGATTTCACTATCATAAGAGGTTAGGATCATCCGTATGGCGTCAAGCATTGCTACCTTGGTGAATAGTTCAGGAAAGATCCTCCTGACGTCTCGAATAATCATTGTTGTAGATACAGAGAAATATATCAATCAAACGCTATACCGTCCGACACTCTTGGCTGAACATGTCCAGGAAATGATTCCCAGGAGGTAGCCGTTTATTTAATACCAGGAGGAGCGGCCAAGGACGACTTCGTGGCTCGCTGCTTCTCATTCCCGTTATACGAACTTCTCCAGCTTCATTCTGCATAATTATGCTTATCATCGTGGTCTGATGTGTGCGTGTGTATATGTGTATATATACGCATTTACAGTCTGGCACGAACAATGTCAGAATTTCGGCGGAAGATACTCGGGCATACTTTTGAACAGTCCACTCTGTGTCCTTGCTCGCAGCTGTGTACATAGACCGATGAGTCGAAACACTTCGTGCAACGTACCTGGGAGCAATGGCAGTGAGAATTTACTAAATATTTCCATCGTACGATAATATTCTGTATATCAGAGTATAAGTCGGTTATGTGGCTTGAGAAGAAAAATATATATATTACCAAGTACATGTAGTGTGTAACGGCCATTTGTTATCATAGAGTAAGGACCGTTTTGTAATGTCTTATGACAGTAACGCGCTCTCACTGTCGATGCCCAGTGCTTTTCGCCTCAAGGCGCGTTTCCAGGTGCCGCCGGCTGCAACTACCATTACGGGAAACTATTTTGTAATGGGATTCATGTTGAGAGCTGTGGTCAATTCGCGTTACCGTTGTTCTTCGTACCTTGAGCGAGGATCTTCGGGACGCGTCGCGATACAAATCATACTGACTCTGACAAGAATTCAAGATTTACTGGCCGTAAGTCAGAGTTACCTACTGGCGTCGCCATTATTTCACCGGGTGAATTGAATCGACCACAGAGCCACGAGGTTCGGTCGGCCGTGAACAAGAGCGCGCTGGATACAGCACCGTCGTGTGGAATTTTTACGAGCAGTCAAAGAATACTGACGCTTGTCTCTGCAAAGAAATATATATATATATATATATATATATATATATATTTGACATTAATATCAGCAGAGTCTAGGACAAAAAACGCAATTGTAAAATCCGTACGAAGTTACCCGGTACTTCCTGTCACTCTTTTTTTTTCCATCTCCATTATTTAAGCAGGAAGTGCATTCTCCGTTGGTACCTGCCCACATTGGCTGCGGTTAGAGAAACGCGATAATCATCATAATTCGATGTTCGATATTGAATTTCTATTTAATTATTTTTTTCTGCTTACGATCTATCAAACGCACTATAGTCACTATCGATCGCCAGACTAGGGATAACAGAGAATCTGTTACACCGGTTCGTTTGATATTATGCTAAAATCTTATAGTTTCCCGGGTTACGCAAATGATGGAGTTAGCGGTGTCGCGTGTAAATAGAATTGGGTAATCGGTCAGTCGCCTACTCTTTGTCGTTCACAACTTCGTGGGCCACGTGGCGCTGTATCTTTGATCGAACTTTTATTTCTTTTCGTCATTTCGCAATATTCCCTTGCTTATCTTTTTTTTCCTTCTTATTTATTCCTTCTCTTTTTCCCTGCCTCTTTCTTCTTCCGTAAAGCCGTTTCTTCTTCTCGCGTTGCGCAATCGATCCCAACAGAGACGCCATCGCGCACGGACAGCGGGTCGTTGCAATATGACATTCGTGCCAGGCTTACTTATTGGACCAGGGAGATGGTCTCGTTGAACCGTGACGTTGTTGTCCTCAAGGATAGGCGTATTGGATTTCAACGAGTCTCGCGTGAATGCGAGACGAAAGTGAATCTCTTACAGGGCAACAGGATCTCTTCGATTCTAGAGGTACATTCGGCCATTACAATTACGACTGGTTAATGCAAGTAACACAAGACTGACAATAATTGGATATATACATATATCGCTACTCACTGTCTACCACTGGCTTTGGAAACAAGCATAAAATTTTTTGTAATTACCGAGTGACAATCACTCTAGAAACGATGCAGAAAACTTAACCGATCTCGATGCCATAAATAATCACGTTTGTTTGGAGATAGTTTCCTGCGGCCTTGGCTCATGGCTATTTCGGACATAGCGCATACCATTCAAGCCAGGGTTGGCCAATCCTTGCCCTCCTTTGTCGTCATTTCCACTGAAACTTCGCTTCCTCAAACGACGGTTAAAGGAAGGCATAAACATTGTTTTTAAATCATGAATCTTCGCAGCGACGGCACACAGAGAAGTGGACACATCGCGCGAGACGTTCCTTATTTTAAACGTCAACTTTTTCCTGGTACACCAAACTCCACGCGAGTTCTCTTCCTCTTGTCGGCGAAGGGACAGGCCAAGCTCTCTCTTGAAAATGCCGTGCGCAAGCTACGTACACGTTTGCGTGTTGCGGTTACGTAAGCCACCACGAAGAACCATGATTAGACGTATTACCTGTCTGCCAAAGAAGAGAAAGAACTGGTTCTCTCCTGGCGTAACGGAAATCGCGACACTCTTTTGCTGCATCATTCGGTCGTTTCCTACTTAAGTAAATTCAAACGACAGTAAGGCAATACTTCATAAACGCATGCAACTCCTCCAAGTTTTCACGTACGTAACGGCACTATTTAATAAGTAACCTAAAAATATTTTCATAGGTAATCCCCATCGATCCACTTAGTTCACTCCATCCACTTCATCCACACGAATTACCATCCCAGTGTCTCGTCGGATGCCACCGTAAATATTCTCCAGGCATAATGGTGCAGCGGTGGCTAAACAACTAAACAACGGCCGGCAGTAATTTGGTTCAAGGCTGACTGTCGTGGCTCTGCGGAACTAATCTCGTGTTGCGATGCGGCGCGACGAGCGGCGAAGGGAGGAACCAGAATTCTTCGGGTAGGGGGTAAGAGGGCAGACGCTTCACGAGGCATAGACTATAGGGAATCGGAGAAGGGTTGCCATTGTGGTAGTAGCTGTCGCTGGTGGCGTCTGGTTCGACATCTACCACTGTCCCGTGTTGCCAGCCGACGGAAAGAAGTGTCAGAGGCAGAAAGAGAGAACGGCAGTGCACAGAAGCGAGATGGAAGGCAGAGAATAGATATGAAAGACAGTGGCGAATGACGGGAGAACTGCGAGGGAAACAGGAGACTCTGATTTTATCCGTTCATTCACGAGAATTGCATTTCCGTGGTAAACATCGAGCCGTTGTGTTCCGCGCCGCAGTTCGCGTCGCTGAACAATACCAAGGCTCGTCGTGGTCCTGAGTCATCCTGCCATTAGGTTAGGATAGGACGTAATATGGGAATCAAATAATCCATCGAGCGTTTTATCATTGAAACGCATTCGCCAGTACCATAATTATTGTTGCTTCTTTATCCAACGCTGAAGATCATTTTCTTTACACTCCTGTTACTACCATTCGGTATTTATTGGGTGTTTATACGCTATACCTGGTGGGTTTAAAATGTAGTATTAATCTTCAATTGTTACTCGCATGCTTAGATAATTCAAGGCTGACTTTACAATATGCCATTAGTTAAGGAATTATGGCGGCTCGGATTTTAACTGTCTTACTCGTAGCAGAGCATTTTTTTCTCATTATCAAACAATCGAGACTCTTACGATACGCAAGTCTATTATTTTTCTGATGAAGAGGTATGTAAGTGTTTAGTTGTTATTATAACATTTATTTTCTTGTATCTCCAGTACTCGTTATGAAAAACTTGAAGGGAAAAATTTTTTTTCACTCGGTTGTTGTAATGTACTCTTACTGCCATCGGTTATCGTCATAACTATCGTCATTAGCTTCATCATCATCATCATCCTCATCATCATCATCATCATCATCCTGTGTTATTTTCATTCGATCTGTGGCTAGCCAACATCCTAGCGTGACAAGCGTACTCTCATAGCCTTGACAGTCGACCCGACCGCTCTCCTCGTCTGTCCACGTCGAAGCCGCAATACGATCGCGCGAAATTCCTTCGTGGAAACGAGACTGTACTTTTGGTCCAACCTATTCGAAACATGTGTAGCATTGAATAAAGTCAACTGAAATACATAAGCGTAGTTCTTACTAGACCAGTAATCATTCGTGTCATCCCTGAACCATTAATCGCTCCTGGCATTGACAAAATGAAATAGTAAAATATTGAAATTGATATCAATCAATTTGATATAAAATTTAATTTTTTCTTCCTGGAATCAAAAGTCAGTCATAGCTTCGTTATGGCCGTGAAAAGGAACGCGGCTGAGATGCGCTCGGGCTTCTTGGGCACAGCCATGCTATTTTTAGGTAAGCCTCTTCAAGGCCAGTGCCGTTCTTTTTTCGCTAGGGCGATTTCGGCCCCGGGGGCCATCCTGTTCCGCGTTCATCAGGGTGCCCCTGTGGGCCCCTTTTTCCAGAACTCATCCAAAACACGCCATACCTGTTTCGCTCAGGCCGCGTCCTGGAATAATATCAGACTACAAAAATTGTTTTGACTAGGATCAATGACGTCACTATAAGTCCCATGTTATTATTATCATCATCATGATCATCTAGCATTGGCCTACCCTAGATCCTCTTGGTACCCATGGGTACTATATATATATTTATTAATTGTCCCCCTAGATCCAATTCAGGAATACTCACTGATTTGCAACCCCTTGTCTTTATTTTACAGGGAAACAAGGCAAGGATGGACCAGAAGAGAAGAAAGACGTCGACGGCGAACTCTGGGGCAACGTGGAAGCGCAGGCCGCCTTCCTTGGGCCAAATTTATGGGACAAAACTCTGCCCTACGATGCCGACCTGAAGGTATTAAACCATGTATGTACACAGACGCGAGACGGTAAGCCCTCAGCCTCGCTGAATCGAAATTCGCATTAGAAAAAAAAATATGGCGTGTTCCTCAGCTTGCATCATAATTTACCAACAATTAACAGTAATCGCCACTAACGATCAGTTTGCGTGAAATTTGTCCATCTCATATAAGACTTCCTCTGCTTGTAAAAAAAATAATGCTTAAGTTTTATCTTTTCATTTTCACTGCTTTTTTCTCTCTTCCTACCTTCATCTGGGAATTATCTCTCACCTATTCCAATGCGGATCGATGATATCGATCAATATCTCACTGTGGGCGGCGGGGGCCTGGATTCTCGCGGAACAGCCTCAATCTATTTTCAGTGATGTATTCGTATACTGCTCTCTGACGTTCACGAGGAGCCGACTGATAAATTTACTGTACGTCGCTTCTCTATAGTCACTTGTATATTCCTGGGAATTTTTGAAAGCCGACATAACCACAAATTCGTATATTAAAATTGGGATTCATATTGCTGATATCAGATTTTAATCGAACAGACGTACTCGTATTATATATATAAACCAGCGAACGATCGCGCATATGAAACTATCAATCGTGTTTAATATTGCCAATCAAAATGACGGGTCGCTGCCTTTAACTTTGCTTAGGATTCAATGTCTAAATCAAATCGTCGACCTTTCCACTTAATTCATATTTCGACTTTAGACAAGTGGACGAGCACGACACACTCAATTTTATTTTATTTCTTTCGCGAACGCTACGTGTCTGCTACTGCCGCTTATACTGTATACGCACGCCTATCTAGATACAGTACGGAGTATACCATAGTCTATGGTTTATTTATGAAGACCCGTCCAGATTCTATCCGGAAAGATTTTCTTCGTGGAATCCTTGAGGTGGATATCGTCGGTACCAGACACCGTTCGTTCAAAGTCCTACGTAAATAATAATCCGTCTATTGCTTAATATGAATTTAATTATTACCGTGATTCTCGCAAATTCACGGGCGAGCGTTGATCACGTGAGACAGAGAGACATAATGTACAAGTGTTAATTTCCTTTCATGGCGAATTCAACGTCTTTCAATTCCTTGTACCCAAAGTGAACGCTGCGTTTTACATACGGACTTTTCTTTGAGGAAGTCTGGAATGGTTTGCACTCTTGTCTTCGATAGTACCAGTTTCGTCCGCAGGGCGTCTGGTTCGCTACGTAACAGTGCGGGAAATTCGAAAGAATTTATGCCTGGTTTAGCCACGTTCCTCGATGGCCGTAATCGTAAAAACGGGAAATTGATTATCGAACTTTACCACCTATCTCGCGATAACTTTCACTTTAATTTTCTTTTTTTTTTCTTCCTTAGTCTCTCGCTTGTCCTATCGCAAAAGTTCTTCCTCAAGTCGGCATATGTACATAACCTATTCACTTTCCAGTTAATAGATTTACACAGGTAGATACATATAAATAACTTGCAGGTACATTGCTCGGGGTTTATCGATAAGGTGCATAATGACCTCGCCCACTGTTATCTTCCAACGATCTAACTTTCTCTGATGTTTATAGGCATCCAGACTGGGGTTACTTTTTTTACTTTGAGGTTCCTAATGGAGTACCGTTAGAGTTGTACGGTCTTTGAAATCCTTAGTAGAACTCGCATAAATGTCAGGTCCTTCGCGTGCATGACTCTTACACACAAGTAAGACATATATCCCCACCTAATAGCACGGAGGAAAGTCTACAGTTGAATCAGGCGCGGCCTTTCCTGACTGATCTCCCGGCGGACCTTGATTCTTCATTGACACTTCTTGCTAGGCTAGACCTTGACTTTTTTTTTTCATCGCCACTAACAAAGACACCCGGTAAACAATGCTGTTTCCCGCGTAAATTTTAACCAAAGGGTGCGAAAAATTAATGTTGAAAAACATCGAAAAAATTTAGAATTTTACCCCTTTTTCGCTATAATTATTGTTATTATTTTCTGTAAGAATATTATGTATTATCGACTAATGTTAAGTTGTATTATATTATTGTTCACTTTCTCGATTCGATCCATGAACGGAATCGGCAATATCGTGCTTATCAACCTCCCACTAATTATCACTCATTACCCAGATTAATATGACCGTTTAGAGCGACCAGTGTTTGTGTACGTTGCACGCTTTATGTCTAACCTTACGGTTAGATGCGAATGTTCTCACGTGAATTATTTTTGACAGTACGTGGACCTGGACGAGTTCCTCTCGGAGAATGGTATCCCTGTCGATGGCGTTGCCGGGGGTGGACAAGGTACGATGCAGGGTGGCCAATTGCACAAGATGAACAATAACGATGCTGGCGGTCATCAAGGACCGGCAGGCCTTCATCTCGAGCCGGTTACAAAACGTGAAAGATCACCATCGCCGAGTGAATGCTGCTCACCGGATACCCTCAACCCACCATCACCTGCAGATTCCAGTGAGTTTATCATCGAGCAAGAAATAGGTTGATGATGGTCCATTGTGCCCAATGGATCAGAATGATCTGATCGATCACTGTTTAATTATTTAAAAAAAAGAGAATTTTTTAAATATAATTTTATTCACTCCTGATGACACTTGTCATCCTGATCCTTGAGCACCCATGGACGGCAACTGTAAAGAGACAATGAAAATAGATACTCGCCATACTAACGTGGCCGTTGTCGATTCTCTTGCGAGTAACAGATTCCGAGGACTCGTCACGAATACAATATGGCTTGTCTCTTGTAGCGCTCTCGATGGCGTCATCGGGGCGAGACTTCGACCCCCGCACCCGAGCCTTCTCCGACGAGGAACTGAAGCCCCAGCCGATGATCAAGAAGTCACGGAAACAGGTGAGTCCCGATGCCGCATCCGCAGGGAAGAATGTGACATCATGTAGATAAAGTAGGAAGCTTCTAGTATGCGTCGGTAACATTGCTCCATTTGGTACCCCAGTTCGTTCCGGATGACTTGAAGGATGACAAATACTGGGCTCGTCGCAGGAAGAACAACATGGCGGCGAAGAGATCGCGAGACGCACGTCGCATGAAGGAGAATCAGATAGCCCTGAGAGCCGGCTTCCTGGAGAAGGAGGTAAGAAACTATATGAGAAACCAGGATCCTCTTCTACTGGGATACGCGAACACTGATCAATATACATTACAATACGTAAGCACGTGTGGGCATTGATTATATTGATAGCAGTTAAAAATTATTTACATTAAAAAAGACTCTCCTTATACTAGTATAATGTTTCCCTAATAATTTATGTCTGGGCCAGTGGACGCCATTTTGTTTCTGATCTCCCCTTTATCATTTTTTACAGAACATGGGTCTGCGACAGGAATTGGATCGGTTAAAGAATGAGAACATGCTTCTGCGTGATAAGCTCAGCAAATACACGGACGTCTAACCAATGGCCGTCGCGACGTGTCTTCACAGTTCTTCGTTACCCAGCGTCTCTTCCCTACTTAGATCGCGTCTACGTCGTCTATAGGAAGAAACACGCAGATGAAGACAGTCCCACACAAATTTCTATTAAAAAAAATTCATTATATCCCCCCCCCTCCCCATTATCCATCACCCATTTTCTCCCATATATCCCATCCGTATAATCCTATTCGCGTTAACACCAAGTGAAAACTTATCTTATCTACCAACCTGATGCCTTTTATCCATCCCCTAGATTCTCCTCAGCCTCACTTGTACATAGTTATATGTATAGTTAGATTATATATATATTATATATAATATCGATATCATATTATAGTATGAACAATACTAGAGAGAGATACCTGTATCTACATTTAAATGAAGAGGACACATATACATATTACGTAACACCCGTGACACTACAAAGACACATACCATATACACACATTATGCTAATCCGATGACGCAATATATGTATAAACAAACATACACATTACATTCGCACGCATATTCTCGCAGATTACGATCGGATCACTTTTATCTTTTATCATTGGGAAATACCAACAATTGCATTTTACACTCAGTACACGTATACAGTTTACACTTGCGTATGGAGAGACATATACATTAATATATATGTATATTTATATACATATACACTATACACTTGCACGCGCGTAAGCCCAACCGTTGCATACTTTTGAACAGGAAGCTCCGCCATTTTCAAATGAGTCTTGAGAGAAAAAAAGGAGAAAGATGCCTGAACGATATTTTCCATCGATGCCAATAGAAACAGTAAAGAAGGAAGGAAAAAAGAATGTATTTTGAAATTGGGGGAATTTTCTTTTTTCTTTCGAATTTTACTTCGCACTCTGTTCCTTTACTCTCTTTGTTAAACTTATGTTTCTCTTTCTCTCTCTCTCGTTCTGTCTCTCTCTTTCTCTTTCTCCTTCAATCCTCTCATTCTCTTCGTTGCATCTCTTTTGTCTTGATTTAATAAAATCTGATCTCGAACCAAAAGTCAGTCATCGATCACAAACATTCAGGCTTATCTTGTTCGTAGCTCTTTTCTTCGACTAGTGACTTTTGTCATCGAATGATCTATCAATTATCTGTATTCAATAATGACGTTTAAGCATGTCGTTATGATCTGCTATTATCATTTTTATTCTTTCAATCCCCTTGATATCTGTTTCTCTTATCTCATCTTCTTACTATTTATCTCTCTCTCTCTCACTCTTTCTCTGTTTCTCGCTCTGTAAATTTTTCTTTAATCATCCACTTCAGTACTTCTTTTTCTCTTGTCCGTCTTCCTCACAGACCCGGTGTACACAAGAAGTCGCGTATTGGTTACCAGGGCCAGCCGCCAGGGCGTTAATTACACATGGAATGATAGAGACCTCTCGTGGTTGAATCATGTGAGCTTACTTTTGGTGCCTTTTTCACGGGCGCTAAATTTTCTTATATAACAATAAGTAAAAGAAGGCGGAGAAGGAGGACGAAGAAAAAAAATAATAAGTGCGGAGGGAGAAAAGGAGCGAAAATAATATAAATATATACCCACGTGCGCGGTCACGTGCTAATTCGCTTTATCAAGTCGGTATGATAATAATAACAACAGTAACGCCTAAGCTCGCTACTCCAGCCGCGTCGCGTTCACCGAGCCATTGTAAATAATTCTCGATACGGATCACAAAAAAATGTGACGCGATCGTAGGAAATCGATTCTGATCCCACGTTGCTCGGGGATCATGTCTGCGTGCTGTGACAAAAGTCTGGTATTCGTTTCGTTTCGTTGCGCACATTATATAGATATGTCATATAGATACATAAGTACACATACGATATATAGTATATAAATATATTATACAATAAACATGACGTTCCTCGCGCGCAAAATTATGTTAAAAACTGTTCTAGGACTGTCGGCTAGAATTATATAATTCTTTTCATTCAATGTCTAACCTCAAAATTTATAATGATCGCGAATCAGCCTAACGATAAGTTAAAGGAAACGATAACAAATTAAAAAGAATTTCTTCACGCGCATATAATACATCAGAAAGGCGGGACACGAAAACGTATTTAAATACTGTACATGTATACCTATAGATATACCTAAGAGGCCCTAGAATATCGATCAATCCGTTATTTTTAATTTTTGGTTTTCTTTTTTAATTGTAAGGCCTTGTATTGTGTTCAACGAAGCGCGTAGCGAATTGTAAACCAGGATAGTGACGAAGTCCTTCTTAAGACATACCGTAGACGACGTCTTTGTCGCACGTGCGTCGACGTAATACAAATCTTGTGTTTCGTTTCCAAGACACGTGACGCTGTTACGTCACACGATGACGATTGTATGACGACAGTCGTCAACAACCGTATCGCGAAGAAATTTGCCTTGGCCTCGTCGTCGTTGCGATATTACTTTTTCTTTTTCCTTTTTCGATGTCATATTTTTTTAGCGAATATCTCCAAGTGAGAGAAAGACAAAGTGAGAGAGAGCGAGAGCGAGAGAGAGAGAGAGAGTAAAGTAAAGAAAGATACAAAGATAGAGCCTGTGATTGAATGGAGAGAATGCGAATGAATGCGTGCTAAAGTGAGATAGCCTGTAATATTGTATATGCATAAGGAGAAAGGACAGAGAGAGAGAGCGTGATATATGTTATTCAGGCATGAATGAAAGAGACAAAAGAGAAGGACAAAGAAGAGAAACAAACAAGTACAGATCTTTTTGAAGAATCGCTCGGTTTATCATTAAAAAATCATGAATTTAATGTAACAATAATGAGAAACAGAAAAGAAACTATGGATAACGATCGTTGTGTATTGATTCGTGGAATCGTGTTGTGTTAAGCGAGTGAGAGAGAGTGATAGGAATAGAAAAGATTTAAAGGGGAAAAGAAAGAAAAAAAAAAGAAAATTAAAGAATGTATTTCTTATCGACGTTTTCTGCGCACGAATCTAGCTCCTAATTCTCCCGGAGGGTTTTTAATATTTCTAGCGTATCCACGTGGTGATGGTACACAGTGATTCTAGTTGTTTTTATTGTAAGGCTAGGAAAGTACTTTTTTTTCCTTTTTTTTCTTTCTTTTTTTCTCCTTTCGTTAGCATGTAGTTCACACGTTAAATCGTAGTGGCGCTCAAGTGCGCGGAAAGCGTCGCCAACGTAGAAAAGAACGTAACGTCACAAACCGCCCACGGTCGTCCGAAACGCTAAGATTGATGATTCTGTATGACAGATGTTACAACGTCGTCGTCATCGGTGACGATGACGATACGGCCGTGACGATGACTATTATTATTATTAATATTATTAATATTATTATTTGTTGTTAATAATAATTCTGCTAACCGACCGCGACTGTTACAATGACGATCCTGACGACCTCATAACATTATTTCGTGTATAGACTATTTACTTATATATAATTGTAATTACATTATGACGAGAGGAACGATGACGATCGTGATTGATTGTAAAGGTGGCTGCTCCGGCTACTAGCCTACATCTTTTTAAGTTTTTAGATGTTTATTTTGTTTCGGTATAATATTATAGAGAGATGAGAAATTGTTACATGGAGATAAATCATGGCTGCATAAGAGTTCTCAGTCGTATTTTACGTTTTTATCTTTTTTTATCTTCTCTTCAAGGTGTCGGTATAGCGGCAGGCTGATTAGATGACAAAGTGTTAAGATACCTGACAGCGTATAAAGGCCTGTACAGAATTATTGATTGAAGAGGGGATTCGAGCTTTGCGAAAGATTTGGCAAGCATTTTCATTTGAGCGACAATAATTGAAACGTCGACAGGATCCCATTGCGATTTTACGTAACAGGATATTTTAATTTGAATTTTTGCTCTTTATTCATTTTTATCTGTTGTCAGTTTGAAAAGCTTGGGATTCCCCTGGGATATCTTTTCCAGGTGGGACTTTTGTGTCACTTCCATGAAAATGCTTCAAGTTTATTCGTGCCCGTGGTATACGCCTGATTCAATATCCTTGCAACTGTTTTGATCGGAGAATTTTTTATTGCAACTTGAAAATACTTTCGATATTCTGCACGGCGCTGCAGGGGGGGCCGGGGGCGGATTAATGAAATAGTAGGAAGGCCGAATGTTTTCGCGCGAATCCATAGTCGCTTCTATGAATATCCCCTTGTATCTTTTTTGGAAAGATATCGATCGATAAATGACTGTTTTGCTTGAAAGTGATTGGCTGGAGTCGCGCGATCATTGTTGCCGCGGTTTATAGTCCTCGACATTTTTGCGACGATCCGATGATAGTGAATTATATTGTAGCAAATAAAAATGCCAGCGAACTAGGGGCAGACACACGTGTGTGATGCTGCCAGCTTTGCTCTCAGATTATAGGAGACAAGAATAGATATAGAGAACGGAACACACAATGCCGTCACGCCAAAATCATCCGATCCATGTACGAAATGAGAAACAAAAAGTGAAAAATGTGAAGTGTGAACGACCACCAATTTAAAAAAAAAAGAAGAAACCTACTGTACCACATTTCGAGAAATATATGTATTTGTTATTGTTTTAATTGAATCATTGTTGTTTTCTATGATCAGACAATTTTATTCTTTCTTGATATCGCTATTCTATGATTATGCTGCTTGAGGTGATGGAACGAGGAATGATAATTGCATGGTGGAAATTATCAAACGGTTTTTCACCGACTATATTCTGGTGAACGTAACACGGTTTTAACTCAGAAGAATACTTGGAAGAAAAACTTCTTTCTTCCAATTTTACTCATTTTATAGGGTGAAATATGAAAAAAATTTATTAACTGTTTCGCGCTTTTATTTCGTTAAGTCAAGTGAAAATGTTACCTGTTACGTTTTAATTTTTCAGCAGCAGCATCTACTGGATACTTGACGAAACATCTTTGTCATGAAATTAAAAACGAGGGTTAGACGTAAGGGACTGCGTCCGCCGCTGGCAGCGGACCCCGTCAACCATCGATGCCCGCGCAAAATGTCTCCCACAGAGGGTGACTTTAAACTAGCAGGTACTCAATAGCACCCGCACCTACCCCAAGTGAAGCCGACCCCCAAGCACAAGCACAAGTAGGACTTTACCCAGAGTCAA
>JAYRCB010000614.1:210416-290822 GCA_036026315.1 Trachelus stipa | reverse complement strand
GACTACTCGAATAAATATGCTCGACCCGACCAAGGAAATAGGAAAAGTAAGACAAGCACAATGGAAAGTAAGAGGGATCAGAGTGAAACGAGAAGACAGAAGGGAAGATAGAAATAAAGAAGTTAAAAAGTAGGAAAATAAGGAATAGGGGTGTAAAAGTAGAGAAGAAATAAGAAAAGAGATAAATCAGAAATTAAAGAATTACAAATAAAGAGAGAAGGAAGTAACAAAGAAATAAATATAGAAATAGAAGGTTGGAGATGGATATGAGAATTGCTTTCCAGAGACCACTATAGGAGATCGGCTGGAGGAGGAATAAGCGCTCCGAGTTCCAAGCTAGTCCGGGCACTGCCTCAAGCGCTCCCCCCACCATCCGCCTGCTCCCACCCGCCGAGTCCTGCGCGATGAATTTGCGCGCACACAATTTTGGACAACTTCCAGTACTTCTAAATATGCTTGGCCAGAATTTCGGATTTAGAAGTGTTAATATTTTACTTGATTGATTTAGTTAATTATTTGAATATGCCAAACACCTAATTTTTAATTATTTCAATTTGAAAGTAATTTATTTTCGATATCCTACAATTTCAATTCAGATTGATTCAGATTTTATCTATTATCCGTATATTCTGCAATATTTTGATTTAGCCTGAATTTTATATTTTGTATAAATTTTTAAAGTAAATCAAGATCCAGTAATGTTTAGTAATATTTGGAAAGCTTTATTCAATGTTTCGAATTTTCAATATTTCTGTGCAACTATTTTTTTTCTACTCTCGTCCTTCTTATTTCTTTTTGGCTTTATGCCCTCAAGCGATGAAACATTTTATAGAAATTGAGGTGCTACACGGGTGTCAAGTTGTCACCGCACTTTATTGAAATTGTCTTAAAAATTGTTCAACAATAGGCTTTGTCAATAGTTCTTCAGAAGTTCTATAATTCTCGGTCTATTTCTAAGGGTTGCTTTGGGAATCAGTTGTTCAGGTTTAGCTCGGCTACGACGGGATTCGTATTGTCGACGGAGGCGATGATCACCAAATCCTACTTCCAGACTCGCCGCTACGATTTAGTACCATGATTTTGGTTTCGCCAAAAACCGTAGCGTTGTGAATCTTCCTATTCATCTGTGGTGTTTGTTGATACGTCGAATAGTTATTCGTATCATTTCATAAAATGTACGTTCATGCAGTGATGTACGCATTAATATTTGGTTTACTAGTAAGTACATTTGGATATTTAGTATTACTGTTATCAATTTATTTTCGTATGAGTTTTTATGATGGAAATCATAACCTTATTGTAGTGTTTAATATTGATCTTTTCCTTAGCTAAATACAGTTGCCGCAGACTTTTCGGCAGAAGATTGCAAGCTCTTAGGATACAATAAAGCTAACTTACTATGTTCTACATGCGAAAAATTGGTTACTTATAATCTTCATGATATGTAGTGAGTATATACTTTTAGTATCTTGCGATGCACTGTTTCAGGCGTAATGACTTTACTTGATAAATTACAGTGATAAATGCAAGGAATGTTGCTTGAAAGATGATGACGATGATGCATTAGGTCAGAAGCGTTACCCAAAGGCAGTGCTTGAAGTGTGTACATGTAAATTTGGAGCATATCCACAGATTCAGGGTAAAAATTTAATTTGTTACATTTTAGCAGATTAGTAATTAATCAAAGTGTCATGACTAAATATATGATTTAATTTCAGCCTTCATTAAAAGTGATCGTCCCAGCAAGTACAAGAATCTACAAATAAAATACGTCCGAGGCTTGGATCCAATTATCAAGCTTTTTGATGCGGACAATAAAGTTGAAGATATACTTGATATTCATAAGTGGGATACAGACTCAGTAGATGAATTCTTAGCCACTCACTTGTCCGTAGACTAAAACAATTAATTCATTCCCCAATTTTATACTTGGAAAATATAGTAAACATTATCCTATACACATTGTTGAAATTTTATTTAAAAAAACATCAAAAACCAGAAAATATTTTTGTGTACTGTTTATTTCGTTCCTTTTCGTAGTATCAATACACGAAGTTTGACGATAAAATTACTCTCTGCTGTTGGAATGAAATTTCCTATGTATAATTAGTCATTGTAAAATTCATGGTGCACGATTACCACCTAAATGATGTCAACCAATCTGAAACACTCAAGGCATCCAATTGCCTTTCCCTTAACAAAAATGAAATACTGCGTCAAAGTGAAACATCTCGTTAAATTTCCCATAGAGAGAAATAGAGAAAAATTGGGCCTGATGTATTTGACAGTGCGACACTTGAACAGTAAGATTAAGAGTATAAGATTAGAGATCATGTTTCATGTTGCCTATTGACATTGACGCCTGTGGATAGTAATTACGCGATAAAAAATATTGCAGATGCAATACAAAAGAAAGGAGAAATGCTAATTTGAATAATCAAGATAAGAATTAATTCTTAATTCATTTGATTCAACCTCTCGATCCGCTTACTGTTATAGGTAGATAATCATTACAGTCGCTCTGAAATAACTTAGCAGTCGTGATGTTATTTCCGAAAAAAATTGCACTGCGAAAAATAAGAATAAAAAAGAGAAAGAGAAGAAAGATTTGCCCACGACTCTTTAGTCTCTATTGCAATTACTCCGCGTGCACAGGGATCTGTATCCGATTTACACTTACTCCGGACATGGAATTTACGTTCCTCTGTCTCGTGGTGCGAAATCGCAACACAAAAACATAATTAGCATTGCCAGTATTCCGCGAAGCGGACATACAGGTAGAATAATTGTTATCAACTTCTGCTTCGTAGAATAAATCCTAGACATGTTCTCCGATTACGGAGCGACAGTTTACCGACGAGATCTTCGTGCTCGTCCTCCACGTCCACGAGCATAACCACGACCTCGTTGAGGCTTTGACTGTGGCGGCGTGATATTTCTCTCAACCTTTGGTGGTGCTACTGTCTGTTCCGCTTCCTGTTCCGGTTGCTGATCTTTCTCCTCTCCTGTCTCATCCAAAAGATTACCTATTTCACCTTCGTTATCGTTATCAATATCAGCCCACATCTTTTCTGCTGGAGTATTCTTCTCTTGATTAATCTCAGCGTCCTGGACCTCCGCTTGACTCTGTTCCGGATTTAAACGATTACTTTCGTCCTCTTCAGACTCAGCATCAGCCTCCAAAGGATCGTATTTCTCATCACCGTCCGATTTCTTTGCTGCCAAGGCGCTTCCGTTACTCGTTTCGTTGGCTGTCTCAGAAACATCTTCGTTGTTCTCTTCAGAATTTGAGGTCTTACGTCTCTTACAGCTTCCTGGACCATCCTCCTCCTCCTCCTCCTCCTCCTCGTTCTCATTCTGTGTCTCCTTCTCATTGGCCTGAAATAGAAAAATTGGAAATCATAAAATTTCTAATTTCAGCATCGCTACCAAGAGTTGGTTATTATTTTCTTATTTATAAGTCAGAATACCTCAGATTCGTCTAACGTCTTCGTTGTGGCATTTCCAGGAGTTGAGGTCAATGCTTTTACTTCTTGCACAAAGTTACGATAATGAGTTATGGTACGGAGATGAGCTGTCATGTCATCCGATGTCATCATGAAACGTCGGCATTTCTCACAATAATAACCCTGGACCTCTTTCACGAGTGATTTACCTGAAATATAAACCAAGTTAATATTAAACATTCAATAAGAATGTTGTGTGAATGATACAAGTAGTAAATAAACAGGACAAATAAAATATAATTACCAATGGCAATTTGATTTTGACGACAATGCTTAAACGATGGTACTTTGTATTTTGTGTCGGTAATATCATCAGTGATATCCGTAAGAAAAACTGTATTCTCAGCAGGCTGAGGTTCCTCATCCTTCTCAGTCTTGGGTTCTACTCCAATGTCTTTCTCTTCGTCTTCAGCAGTGCGAACTTCAGCCTCACCCTTAGCTAATTTCTCTGCGAATGCAAAAAAAATATCATTTTCTCTAATGATCTGTATATTTGCTTTTTTTTTAAATTATTGTATTCATCGACTGACCTTTCTTCTTGTTCTTTCTCTGCTCCTCATTTTGAACAGCATTCTTCATATGCGCTGGTGTAAGGCAGTGCTCGTCATATTCTATACGAGATGGGAATTCCTTGACACATGGGAAACATCTTGGATGCAAAAATGTTTTTAATTGTTGATGCTTCTCGCTCTTTCGATGACTCGACAAAGTACCGTAGAAGTTCAAGTCACACATCGTGCAATATTCTCTGACATTAAGGTCTACGGAAAGCTGTTGGAATTGCATGAAGATAATACAAGGTCAGATATTATTAATAAAAAAGTAAATATATCGAAGTACCTTTTTTCCACGACGTTTAGAATTACTTAAGGTAAGTTCACGTTGCTCTTCAGCAACTCTTAACTCATGGCGCATCAGATCCACCTTAAGCTTGTAGGATTCATCTAATTTATCCATCATCAGTTGATGAGCTCGTCCACGAAGATGATTCTCAAATGACTAAAATAGGATATAGTCATTCTACCTTCTTTTATGATAATAAGATAAATTGTGTTATAGTATCACTTACATATCCATCCCACATATGCTTGTTACAAACAGGACAAAACATTCGGTTCATAGGAACCTCAGCATATCGACTCTCTGCATGCCTTGCCTCAGATTTTTTTCCATATGCTTTAGGATCCTTATCCTTATCTTTCTCTTTATCCTTATCCTGAACTGGCTCGCTGTCTTCCTTCGAAGAAGTCTGCTGCTGAGTAGACTCAGTTTGCTCAGTTTCCTCACTTGCAGCAGATTCCTTTGGTTCTTCCTCACCTTCAATTTTCTCTGCTGGAGTAGCCTCGGTTTTCTCCTCCTTTTCTTCCTTCGCTTCTATTTTCTTCTCCTCCGGAGCATCATTACTGCCTTTCTCACTGTTTTAAAAATGTATAATCTCTTCAGGTATATTGTGTTACGCGAACGTGTATCCTACTGTTTTATCCATCTTCTTAAAGCAGAAGATCTCCAAGAGATCTGGGAGTGACACAAGACTGGAGTTCTCTTAAAATTTCAAATGTAAAAAAAAACTTCCTTTACTCAGTTCATATATGAGTATAGGATAAAAGATGGAGAAAACAGTTTGGCAAATAATAAAATTGCTTGGATACCTAATTTAAAAATAAAAAGTGTACTGCATATCTATCTAGACTCGATCCGAGTGATAGTAAAATAAAAAAAAATCAAGAAACGAGATTTTTATCAATGAAACGAAAAATCCACGGTTCTCATAGCGAAGGAGGCGGTATGGGAATGACGAGTGGTCCTTTGAAAATATAAAAAGTTTGTGAAAAATGATTTGACGAACGAAACTGTTAACGAGGATTGCTGCAAGATATGAAGAATCTCTTGAAATATGTGATACACGTGGGCTCATCCAGAAGTTGCCCTACAGGTAGGCAGTTTTACGCGCGTTTAAGTCCAAGATATGAATTGTGGGTTGTAGTATCGCGTAACCAGGATGCAGTAAAGAAACGTAGCCAAGGCTTTGGATTTAATTTAAAAAGATCAATTAATGGAGGTCAAGAAACGGATTGCCGAATGTATTGCAATACTCTTATGTCAAAAGACGTACGAAGGTAGGTAGGTTGGTAGGCATAAGGTAAATAGGTAGGTAGGGTAGTTGTGAGTTGTGTACTTGTACGTGATAGAGAGAAATATATAATAGAGAATGAGAACTCGCTGTTGAAGTTTTGAAGAGACTATGTCGCAATCGCCAGGAGCTTACCTTTTGACAACGGGTGTTTCTGCCTTTTCGTTATCAGAGGTCTTAACATCCTGCTGTTCCTTTTTGGCAGTCTGATTTTGTTTAGAGGCAGGAATTGGTTTAGAAGATTTATCGTTGCGATGCTGAATTTGGTTTCCGTTCATACGTTGGTTGCCGGACTGGGGTGCACGAGATTGTTGTGCGGATGGGCCACGTCGCCCAACGACGCCGTCTCGGGCGCGATTATTGCCCATCTAGTCATGTAGGTCAAACACGACCAAACCGTCATGAGAAGTATCTGACAATAACTGTGATTCTTCACGAATCGAAGTTGATTCGTAGTAACCACAGGGAAATGAAGGCAGAACAAATATTTTGTACTTGTATCGGGACTCGGGAAATAGAAATATTCATAAATTCGGGATTTTCTGTTGTTCCTGCTTATACATCCAGATAAGCGGACAGAACAGAGACAAGAGTTGTGGCGAGTTCCTCTTTTTACAGAAGACGTACATGTCAACGTCGTCTTCTGGTACTGGTAGGAAATTTCATTCGTATTCAAATACGCCTCAAAAGATGCGAAGTATTTACAAAGCAATTGGCGCTTCTCCTTGAAATTCTGATTAGGCACCGTTATCAATAGAGTTTCGTGATAAGTATGGGGATTGATTGCTTAGTAATGTGGTGTAGCGAGAATTGCGAGAATCTGTACACATATTGGCGACACCGAGATACGCAAATTCAATAAGAACAGAGAAATCAAGACAAATGAGTTATTAGGGCTGCGTATCTCGTATAGAGTCGACGGGACGCCCGTGCACTGCAGTATAATAACGAATATCCAGACGACCCATCGAATTCTGGACGAGTACGAGGAGAAATTTCGAATCCAAAGATAGTCTATGTAACAGCCTGAGACTGTAATGAAATGTCAAATAGGATTGTGCGAAAAATAATAACTCGCTCATCAATAAGTTCCATTCGAATCCTCTCTCAGAAAAATAACGGAAGCTCATATTCTGTATAATCGATACTAACTTTGTGTTAAGTCATACCTTGTTGTAAGGCTGAGGACGATTATTCTTCATTGGATGTCTCATGGGCCGATCGTTGTAGCGTCCAGGAGAGTAGTTCTGCTGACCATGGAAATTTGGGCCTGGGCCACCAAAATTATTTCCAAGGCTCAGCAGGGATGGTACCTTTCGTGTAGAATACTTTTGTACGATCAGGCATTATTCTATATGTGTAGATCAATTGCTTAAGTAATTTATAGTTTATATATTTACTTGCGGCTGTGTATCCTGTTGACTACGAAGAAGATTTGTCAGGAGATTACTAGCTATCGCAAGTTGAGCCTGTGGTGATGCTAGAGACAGATTATTGTTTGGAGTTGGTAGAATTCCTCTTCCAGGCATCATGCCACTTTCCCAGGGATTCATACCACCACCTCCACCGCCGCCACCTCCAGACATTCCTCCACCACCGCCCCCCATATTTCCTCCGCCGCCGCCACCACCTACACCACCGCTACTTCCGCCACCGCCACGGTTATTGAAGTTTCTATTCCCGAAGGAATCCCGTTTCATTCCTCGATTGAAGGACATTGTTTCTAAAATCAAAGAAAAAACATTTAGTTATAAAAATAGTGCTATACAATGAATATGTGAATTGTCGAAGAACGGGACGTTTGAGAATTGGAGAAATGGAGTAAAAAATGGTTGCTCAAAAAAGTATTTCATTATTGAAATCATTATCTTTTACGCAGTTCTACAAATGAAAATTATTTTATTCTATGAAGAAATCGTTTTGGTATTGACTTACCTAAATGGAGTCCAGTCTTATGTAAAGGGCTGAAAAATGTAGACGAAATAAAACCCACGCACAAATGGAGGCCGCAACAAGCGTCACATAAACGTAAAACGGCACGAACTTAAAAGTTCTACCTACAAGAACTGGTCGATAATAAAATATTAGTACATCTGTGATTGGCTGAGAGTCTACCAATAACAGTCGATTTAATTGGACAAATTTTTTCAACTTTCTTATCGCTTGCGTGTAAATGTACCCTAAGTCTTATTTCACGGCCACGTGCCCTGCTACCACATGCATTATCTTACGACTATTTTCATGCACTAAACTCATAAGTGAAACATTTATTCAAACAAGGGTTCACATAGTTGGTAATTATTTTTCAGTTGTTTAAAATATACAAATTTCAAATCTCTACTTTGCGCTAGAAGAGTTTATATGTATTATGCAAATTATATTTTTTGAATTTTGCACATTTCAGATTGTTATGTGTGCTAATATTTGGTACATAATATTATGAAACGCCGGTTACTTGTCTTTCATATATTATTTAAAAAAATAGATTTTGTATAAATAAATATACATTTTATATAATCTGGACGTGGAACAGTATTATGCGAAATACAATACTCTTAGTTATTTGATAAGTGCACAAATACAAAATCAGATATTTTGTTTGAAATATTTTATTTTATTGTTTTAGTCCTATAATTTTGGAATAAACAATATTCAAAATGGCAACTCACAGACCAGTGTCTTGCGGGCTGGATTTCTGTGCTGCTCCTGATTTAAACAATTGTTTACATCAAGCCACAACAAATAAGTAAGATATTAAATAAATAAATTTTCCGAGTACTGGTATAACAATGCAGTTGTGCTTGTTTTATAGGTTTGACTTTGTATGTGTACCTTTGGTTCATCCAAATTTTAAAAGAGAATTCTTTAGCGGAAATGCAAAAGAAAGACCAGGACCATTTACAAGATCTGATATGCTGTTATGCAGTTCTGGTAACAAGACCGCACATTCATTTCCGTTCTCTATGGTATTTAATAATCATAAAACTTTAGCAAGCCATTGTTATTCTTTGTAGATTGGAATAATTTGGTGATCGGCAAGTTATCACCTTATTTCAACCCAGATTCAAACCTGCCCATGCTGATGAAAAACAGTGAGGCTGCATTAAATCAAGAGCTCTCTCTTGCTGCACATTTGGGAGTGCCTGCAATAACTTTCAGACTAAAAGGAAACATACAAAAGCACATGAATCTTGCAAGAATAATATATGACAAAATTATGACTACCTGCATTTTTCAGGTACTATTCATAGGTCACATTTATGCATCGTGTACAATGCATACTGCCCTTTACACACTTCTTTATTGTTACAGGTTTGGGTTCAAGTACCTATGGAAAATCCTGCAAAGCAGGCTTACACCTATAGAGATGACGAGGAACATTTGTTAGAGAGCCCATGGGAGTGGTGGAACTCTTTTAGAACAGTTTGCGATTTTGAACGTAAAATAGGTGTTGCTTTAATAGTCAGCCACGACTTACCCGAATCGGAGGAGGTACAGCTATTATATAAATATAAGATTAAAAGATATTCAATTTTACAAATACCTAATTTACAGATTGATAGATGGCTGGGTGAACCAGTGAAGTGCTTAATTTTTCCTACAACATTATTTATATCTAATAAGAGAGGATATCCCGTATTGAGTAGGGCTCATCAAACACTAATAAAAAAATTCTGCTCACACGACATTCAGTTTATTCTAACAGGCGCTAATAGGCATCAAAACATTAGCAACTATCACAGCTACTTAGATTACTTGTGGAAGGTAATTATCAACGAGTATCCTAAAGTCAAAACTATTCTAATTAAACTTTTCATTTAACCAGAGCTGTCAAATTAACGGACCTGTTGAAAAATTCGCTCGTGGATATGAGGACTACCTGCAATGCCCCTTACAACCGTTGATGGATAATTTAGAATCACAAACTTATGAAATATTTGAAAAAGATCCTGTAAAGTACACAGAGTATCAGAGAGCAATTCATATGGCTATCGTGGATAAAAGTAAAAAATTAAGGAAACATGAACCCATGTTAGTAACAGAAATTTGTGCAATTAAAATTCTATCAAAACCATTAATTATGTTTATTGTTTCTTACAGTGTAATTATGTTAGTCGGAGCAGGTAGAGGTCCATTGGTGCGAGCTTCTTTGAATGCTGCTGATCACGCTCACAAGAATATCAAGGTGTATGCTGTGGAGAAGAATCCCAATGCGGTGATAACGTAAGATCCGTAACTTTAAAAGTAGGTTCATTGTATAATTAAAAACTTGTATGCTGCAATTACAGTTTACAAGCCTTAGTGAAGGAAATGTGGTCAAACAGAGTGACAGTAGTATCATGTGATATGAGAAATTGGGAAGCTCCGGAGAAAGCAGACATTCTCGTGTCTGAATTACTTGGTTCGTTTGGGGACAACGAATTGTCTCCAGAATGTTTGGATGGTGTACAAAAATTTTTGAAAGGTCAGGATTCACACATTAAACTAATACTTTTATACATGTTTTATTTTCTTAATATTTATTGCTTTTAAAGATGATGGTGTTAGTATACCATCTTCGTATACATCTTATATCAGCCCCGTACAATCCTCAAAATTGTATAACGAAGTAAAACAATGTAAGGAAAAGGATAAACATGCAGTGGCTCATTTTGAAACGCCCTATGTTGTTCACCTACAGAACAAATATGACATTGCGGCACCTCAGTCTTTGTTTTCTTTTCATCATCCAAACAAAGGTGAGTTTAACTATGATTATGAATTAACATTTTTCTCGTCCCTGCTGCTAATATATTATTGCGCTTCATTTTTTAGATATTGTTATTGATAATACTCGGTATGCAGTTAAGAAATTTAATGTAAGACAAAATTCAGTATTACATGGATTCTCTGGATACTTTGATGCAGTACTGTACGATACTGTTAAATTAAGTATAGAACCAAATTCTCATAGTACTGGTATGTTCAGCTGGTTCCCAATATTCTTTCCAATCAAGGTACGTTGTTAGTAAATATTTTTGGAACTCAAGTCAAAAAGAATTTATATAAATTCTAGGAGCCAGTACACCTTAAGACTGGTGATGAGATTGAGATACACTTTTGGAGAAGATGCAGTACAAAGAATGTTTGGTACGAATGGTGTTTATCCAAACCCATATGTGGATCGGTGCATAATCCTAATGGACGATCTTCCACGATTGGTCTTTAATTATCCATACACATTTCCAAAAGTGATTTTTCATTTGTGTTCATAATGTCAAAAACAGTATTCCTAAAATCTCGATTCAGTAAACTATTCACAATAAAATGTATTTCTTCCTCTAATCTGTGTAAAGGCATGCAAAGAATGTTGATTAATTTTGTTAAATAAATGTCGTATGTTACAACGGCGTAGAGGAAAGTATAGTATCACAAAAATTCTCACGATACACAGACTGGTGTAAAACGTGTTTGTTACACTTCACACTTATTTTTATTGAACTTAAGGGTCACCGATATTGTACAATACTGATAAGCTGTTTATGAGTCTCAACTGCAGAGAAATTTACTAACCAGTGACCTATTCACCTCACGTGATCATAAGAACCAGGAGCCGATAAAAATAATAAGAGATGAGCCAAAACTAGACAAACTTTTCTCTCGTATAATCGTAAGTCTTGAACACCAATAACTTTAATATTGTTATTCAACACAAAAAAAATATTGCAAGTGCAAATCCTTGTTCTTATTTTGTAAAAAATACACAATAAAATGAAGTAAAAATCTAAAGAACTCGCCAAATGAGTTTTTGATTGTAATCAATGATTTCTAACGCAACTGAAACTGATGCCAGATCTACAAAACATTCTGTAAGAAAGGTCAATGAGGAACTAGATATTCCTTGTACTATTGCCAATGCTAAGAGATGGTTTTCAGAATTTTTTTTCACATGATAAGAGTATCCATAACGAGAAATGCGAGAAACTTCGTATCCTCAACTCTTGGGCAACAAATGCCAATAGCTTGTGGAAGTTTTCGTCATTCGCTTGAGTCTGCTTGAGTCTCGCGGTCGGACACTCTTCGTTCCGTCACTCCTTGTTCTGATCCGGATAGACACTTGGCGGAAGGTACGTGAACTCTTCAAGGTCGCCGAAGAGCAGACGACATAGGAACAGAAGTGAATTAATATATAATCACCTGAAGAAATTGATCTTGAAAATGGCACGTTTTGTGACACAAATAACAAAGCTGGCGGTTAGGACTGCTTGCGTTCAAAAGAGCCAGTTCCTCACGACAGCGTCGAGACCGGCGTCGATCTTCAAAATACGTCACATAACCACTAGTCAATGCGTACGAGCGGGTACGTTTAAATTTTATCTTATACAGAACAGAATATACATTAATTTGTCTTAATTACTTTATGTTCAGAGAGATGGTATACAGATAAGCATGAATGGATAACAATTGATGGAAATATTGGTACAGTGGGCATTTCTCATTATGCTCAAGATGCTCTGGGAGATGTAGTCTACGCACAACTTCCTGACGTCGGAGCTACAATTAGTAAAAATGGTTTGTCAGATTGTTTTTCCTCTCTGTATAAAATTCCTTAGATATATTCCAAAGTACTATTATATTGCAATACTGTTCGCAGAGGAATGTGGTGCTTTGGAGTCTGTAAAAGCTGCTTCGGAGGTAATAAGTCCAATCAGCGGCAAGGTGTTAGAGAAGAACGAAGCTGTAGAGAACAAGCCTGGTTTAATTAACAGCTCGTGTTACGAAGACGGTTGGTTATTCAAAATAGAATTATCAAATCGAGAAGAAATCAAGACACTAATGGATGAGAAGTCTTACGATCAGTATCTAAAGAGTGATCCACACTAGTGACCTCTATTACCATACCATTAATCACTACAAGACCCTGTTATCAATTCGCGTCAAGAGACATTCACGATATCAACATTGATAACACATACTTAGCGATTAATAATTGATTGCCAAATAGCAAGTATAACTCTAATCGTATTTATTTGAAACAAGAACTATTATGAATTTTCATGAACGCCTCGATAAGTTTTGAAAATATCTAACTTACACGACCAAGTTTTATTAACATACATCCAGCAAAAGCTTTTACCTTTTTGTAACCTCATTTAGACAACTCGTATATGAATTGTCCATTAGAATTCTAATATAAACAATCCGTTACTTGATTTAACTAAGATTTTATTTTTATCCTATAAATAACGTTCGCCATTACGAACTGCGCTAAGTATTTTAACTGCAAACTCCACAGCAAGTTAGAAATACTTATGAGTAAAACCGTTGATAACGTATCAATTCATCATTAATAATAATTATAGTTAGAGTAGTAAATGATGCGCATGTAACTATGCACAAATAACGTAAGAAAGTATAACGTTTGATGAAAATTATCAGGTAATTTTTGAATGAGTCTCACGAATCTGTAAACTGCATGTGTCACTCGCTATGAAGATAATATCTTCTTCTTTGTCCGGTACACGAATGTAATATAATTCAAGAATAATCACGTAATGATGAATTTCTATTACTGCACGTGACGCGTTACGACTAAAGATAAATGCGAGAATCGCGTGAATATCATTAACTGTAAATTGAAGGATAACTAAAGATAAACGCGGCCAAAGTTTTATTATATCGTTGAATCTAAGGAGGAACAGTTGTATGTTAATAATAAAGATATATTTACAGTCAATTAATTTTTTTTCTACATAATTTACAATTGCCAGCTCCTAATGGCAGTGTCAACAACGCATAAGATTTATAATTTTAATATTTTCTCTCTCTCTCTCTCTCTCTCTCTCTCACTCTCTCTCCCTTAAACTCACGTATTATAATTCTTTCTTTATAATTATCCCAATGACAAATCGAAAGTCGAAGAATCACATTGATTATTAAATTAGAGCTTTGCCGATGATTACTTGGTAACTGTACATCAATATATAACATAATGTACATAACATCGTTAATTATCCTATTTTCCTAATTACAATTGTCAATTAAAACATCTTGCAATGGAATTTTATCGGACGATTAAATAGGATGGACATGTACATAGATAATGGATATATTATTCATTCTGATATTCATCTTCTTGATGTTATTCTTTCGAAAGGTTACAACTTTAAAGGACCGCCGGAGTCATTACACAGAAGAACAATAAGGCTGGGTCGGGTGGGTTGGGTGGTTGGAAAAGGATGGTGTTTGCGAAGTGGTAGAATGGTTGTTCCAAAATTATCAGACCGGCACGTTCAGTAAATGTTTCATGTATATTCGAAGTTAAAGCGAACTTGTTACACAATAAATAAGGCATTCTAGCTTTAAAATCTGTCATTACCCACCCAAACAGCAAAGAGCGATTTCAACAGCGCCAAATTATAAAAAAAGTATTTTGCAACAATTCTATGCATAATCATTTCAAACAAAGTTACAACAGATTCACCGATATCGTACAGCGTTAAAGTATCAATGTACAATAAACAATTATTAAATATATATATATATATATAAAAGTACCGAGATTCAAAATCGTATCGCATTGCTATCCGGGTGTCTAGTCTGAGGTATGTGGTTACTAAAAATGTAAAAGTATAAAAACTTAATACGGTTACGAGGAGGTAGTGCGATTCGTGTCGGTGTCAAAATAACGTGGAAGCGTTAGAGATAGAGAAAAGAATATATATATATATGTATATATAAAGGACGAAGAAGATAGGCGATTGATAAAAGAGAAAGTGTAAAAAGGTCGGTCTGTTCTTTGCCTGACAAAGCGAAGAATGCTAACATCACTGTATTATTATTATTAATATTATTATTATAATATTAACTGATTGTACGATGCGTTGAACTAGACGATTTGAAAATTTGGGAACAAGTTTTTAGCGTAATCGATAAAGTTGCTGTTTTCTTTTTCTTTTGTCAAAAGTCAAAAAGTGTGAGCGATGACAGAAATCGTTGCTGGCTGCTTGATTGCGCGGTATTTTGATATATATGTAATAATTATAATTTTGTGACGTATCCTATGTAGTATATAACTATACTCAGAGTGTTTGTGACTCTTTTGATTGATTATCGTAGTAGGACCGATTGAGAGGAATAACAATTGAATTCGGCATATTTTATTCTCCCCTAGTTTCATTTTGCGACATGCGGAATGAACTGAGGAAGGTAAAAAGCTCGAAGAGGCACAAAGAGTACGGAACGAAAGAGCCAATAAGATATCTTGGATGGACGGCGAGTTGGCAACGGGTGCAATTGGTGCAAGGATTTCTATCGATCTCGAAATTTTTTGACTTTGGATACTAGCAGGTGTAATAAACCGATGGCTTAGGTACCACAGACTGGCCAATGTCGGCCAATCTTCACAGCACTGAAGAATTTTCTGACTAACGACTAAAACAATAATAATAATAATCTAGTAGTGAAAAATAACTATGATCGATCGCTAATCTTAACATTTAGTAAATATTTCTCATTATATTTAACAACTGCAATAAGACAATATTCTTCTTATATATTTATTATTAATCGCTACACAATAGTATAGGACCACATAAACCTTGCTCCAATGATTCTTTTATTATTTTCTTAAACATAATTCTTTATTATGATACAATATACAGTAATAAAATATTCGCAATTTGTGGTTATTCTTTTTTTCCGCCACCTATTTGAAAAGTAATAAAGAGAAGAGAAAAAAAAAGAAAAGTACATGAATAAAATACTAAAATTAGTGAAGACATTAAGTAGCTAGTGATTTCTTTTTCAGTAAGCAACAGAAATATATTTTATTTCATTAAACTATACACAAAATATTCGTAATTACATATTTAACATGATTTTATACTATACAACGTAATTGGAATGTGTTAACTAGTATTTACAAGTATAGTAGCCCTGCTGTGTGCAAGTGTGACAAAAATGCAGAATTTTCTTTAATTATTCTTTTAATCTTGTAGGAAGTTCTAAGGATGCCCAGGTGGCCGTGCGACAAACATATATCACATGCAAATTCACTGTCACTCGAGTATGCCCATTGAATCCCTTGCAGAAAAAGCACGAACGGCTGGAGAAGTCGGATTTTCTTTAGTAGTAGGATATTCTTTTAGGTGAGAGCAAGGCTTCAGTGGTATGCTTAAAAATAATCGCCTCTAATATTAGAAAAATAGCTTTACTTATTTAGACAAAAGTTGCCTGCCCTTTGACCAATATTTTGTTAACCACCCTTTGTACTGTTTTCAAGGCATCTTGCTTACTGTTTCCCTGCGCTTGTACCCGCCAACCGGGGTAATTCTCCGTGGATACATCTCTAAAACTTCAACATCAAATATAGAAAATATATGTCATTATGTTTATATATTTAGATACACTTTATAATACATATACTATGTATATATGTAAAGTATGTACGTCTATACTTGATTTGTTTGCAAAGGTAATCCTTGAACCAGGAGGCCCCTACCCCATTTAACTTTTGGTCCGATCCCCCTAAGCAGCACTGGCCAATCCTCACGAGAAACAAAGACCTACAATAATCGCGACGACGAGGATGATATAGCCTCCACCTCGCGCAGGTACCTCTATCCCTTTCAGGATCTTCCCGTTTCATCCAGTTCGTACTGCTCTTGCTGCCGCTGCTGCAGTCGCCGCTACCGCTGTTACCGCTGATTTATCTCACGGTCAGGGTCTTAACCAGGACTCTCTGTATACAGCGTTAGATCGTCTGCACGACAAAGCTGCCAAAACGATTCGTCCTTTCATTTCCTCTTCGCATGAAGCATCTCCATCAGCAACGTCTGCGTCGGCGCACCGCCGTTGCAGTGCTTCTGGTAAAGATGATCCTCCCCTCTGCTCGCCACCGCATGGATCTCTGGTAATACTGCTAGCAGCTTGTTGAACTTGTCCTGTTGATAAAAGATGCACACCTTTAGAATAACACGAAAACCACAACCCTTGCCTTCGCAACAGTCTCCACCTTGGATACTCAAGCACAGCTACTATTTCACCCGCTAAATCCCACTGCTATAACGTCACGTCGTATTTTCGTTCCACCAGCTTCCAGAGAAGTCTTCCCCATTTCTTTTTTTCTACATTCCTTTTTTTTCAAATTACTTACCGGTATAGACGGATAACAGGTTAACGTGTAATCCAGAAGAGCCTGTTGAACCTGTTCGTGACCCTCTTGCACATGCTTCTTGTTCACCAGTCCACGCACATCTGCACATTAACGGACAATAATGTATTAACCAAAGGATCCTCTCCTCCACGTACGTTCTATCTAGCATGGTACTGGTACAATACTAAGAATCCTTTTCCCCTGAGCCCAAGATAATAATAACACGGCACCCGGAGCTTCGTTTAACGTTACTCTGATCTTCGCCAGTGAACCACCCAGGTCTTCCTATCGTGGACTAAGCTAACAAGTACCAAGCTCTACATCATCCATTGTACTTGGACCCTTGGCTTCTCGCCACTGGATGACCAGCAGAGGTCACTTTACTCCCTGGACTTGTTAACATTCACCGTACAACGGGTGCAAGAGTCATTGAACTATTTTCCAAGGTGTCAAGGATCAAGACCATTGAATAAAGTTCATTCTTCAACGTCCAAAGTAATATACCCTCTCTCAATGATCAATCTACAAAACTGGCAAGGAGCCATCGCATTAATCTTACCGTGATTGAGCAGCATTAGAAATTTCATGCAGATGTAATCAGACAGGTCGAATTTGAGCTCTTGGAGCTTGGTGGACAGATCGTTGAAGAGATCCGCCAAGGAAGGAACCCCCAATAGGCCGAGACAAAGGAGATCAAACTTTTGGCCATTGTGAAGTGTCGTCTCGTCCGGTAAGTTATTGTGTAACCTCTGATGAAGATGATCGAGCACCAACATATCTGACCAGGAGTGCTGTAGAAGCTTCATTTGGTCATCAACCTGAACAACGAATGACATCAACAATTATTTATGTGTTTTCTCATGGCATCAGCGTCCTACAATCATTACCCCCTTTTTTCTTTTTTTTCTTATCAATCTAATCAGTTCCTCAAAGACTCTCGTTCCCCTAGTATTAGAAATGAACGAGCGCTCCTACTTCAAGTGCGCGAGTAACGTAAAAGCGTTTAACATCACGGTCGAAGCTACGCGTACAGCGCAACCTGATTATACAATGAGACCCGTTATTTCTAGATACATCCAACAAGCTCAGCCGTATGATATCTTAGCACGCGGACTTTTAACAAGATAGAGCGAACCGCGACGGGCTGCACGAGTGTCGGTGCAGGTGACGACTACATTGCTATAATAATATATTGCGAGTCTTGCTACTGGGATTACAGATACACAGTTTTATAATACATCACATACAGTAAAGCATCGCACAGCAGTTAATTATTTAACATCAGTATACATAGCCTCCTTTTTAAAATTCATATTGTCATTAAACCCCGCTGAGAGTTTATACGAGAATTCAAAGTGTGACTCTCGATTGGTTACGCGTCTGCAGTTAGAGGGAATACTCGTGGAGAATATTATGAAAGAAAAAATATTAAAAAGAAACGCATACGTACACACGGTATGTATACATGGAATTGAATTATTCGCGAGTCGTATAGTCAAGAATTATTATGGACCCGCTTTGGGGCAACCGCCATAACCTAGAAACGTATCTTGCTATGACCCAGATATGAGGCGATGCTTGAAATCATTCAGCGATTGTGCAATGCTGCTGGTTACCTCACATCCCCGCTCACGGCACCGGCAGCCGAGCAAGGGGGAACTTATCGGTAAGAACTAGGCACTTCGACGAGAAGAGCTACGAGGACGATTTCTGATCAGCTCCCGCTATGACGCTGGAGAGAGGGTGTATCAGGATGGATTTAACCTTATATTTCCAGGGTCGCCACGTGGTCAATAATTATTCCAAAAAATCTTTTTTTCCTGATCTACGATAAATACCTGTGCACAAATAACCATGAAATTCTCTCTCGTCAACGGATTAGGTATATCAATGCGTTGTAAGTAAAAAAAAAAGTTGTATCTTAATAACGAAAGATTTCTTAAATTGATTCACCAGAGGTTTCTGAACTGACAAACCTTGAGATCCTTGAAGAATACAGAGTTCCTCGCCCAGTCGACCTGCGAGAAGAGATTCTGGTCAAGCACTTTGCACATAAGTTCGAACAAGTCCACTTCACACTGATTGTACGTTTGGCTTTGCAGGAGTCCAAAGAGTGAGGCCTGCCACTCGCGATCATCCACGGTTTGCACAAAGTCTCTTATCAGCGGACTAGTTTTAAGGGTAGTGGCGGAGGGCGTGGGCGCGGGTCCATGAGCTTGCTGGGACTGCTCGCCATAGTTGAAGTCCTTGGGACTGAGGGTGGTCGAGTTGGCCGCCCAGAGTTTGCTGTCCAGGCTGGGGTTGGGATTGTGATGATGATTACCGCCGGAGATGTTCGGCTGATTCGAGGGTGCTATTAATTGATGTTGACCAGCGCCACCGCCACCGCCGCCGCCGCCGCCGCCACTACCGCCGCTTCCGCCGGTAGCACTGCTGCCGCCACCGCTTCCGGCCTGCGTCGTGACCAGACCCGCTGCCACGGCTGCAGGGGATGGACTCGAGTCCGGTGATGACGTGAGACTCGAGACCTGAGGTATCTGGATCTCCTGCTTGATGTGCAGGAAGGGCGTCACGGCCGAGGGGTAGTTCAAAGGGTCGCCCAGAGTGCCCCTTATCGTTTGAAGAGCCATTTGCCGTTGTCTGAGAAGCTGGAGCTTCCTCGCGCGATCCCTTTTGTACATTGGCCCGAACTTGTTCCTTCCACCGCGCATTCGGTCAGCACGTACGGCTGTAAAGAACATTTAAAGAGAATTAAAAAAAAAGAGTAACATCGTGAGAGACCGACTGGTTTCCTTCGACGGCAAATATATCCAATGAAGGAGACTCGAATTTCGCGTATAGTTCCAGCGATTCGTATTCTCTTTTTCGAGATTGCGCCGGTGCCAGGATAATCGCACGTTCCTGCGAGGCAGCCGGTTACATCGCAATTTCGATCGAGCCGCGAGCAACTGCAGCCAACCTTGAGGGGGAAGTAAAGTTTCTAAGGCCGCCACGGACGAAAGCGGAAGTCGCCGCTAATTGCGTCTAAGTAGGACAAAGGCTGCGGAGAGCCCGTTCCTATTCCGATCGTAATCATCGAAGCGATAATGCGCTCGACTACGTACGTTCCAGGGACGATCATCCAATTCTAATCCAGTAACGTCTTTTGAAGGAAGAAAAAAAAAATTCAAATTCCACCTCATTCATATGTATTATCAACGATGACTCCGGAACGAAGATCGATAAAGATCTTACCGGGTAAACATTCGGCAAGATCCTCGTTACATAAAATCTTTGACCATTCACCTAAAAACCTAAATTCCAAAATTATTGAATATTGCATTACCCGCGATGACAGTTAAAAATAACTCGACCACGCAGAAAGGAACGAGGCACGGATCTCGAATAGAGAGAGAGAGAGAGAGAGACGCGACAGAACCAAGCGTTCCATTTTTTTTTCCAGTCCACGCCCCCATCCCAAATTCCCCCCCCTCGCCCCCAAAAAAAAAGACCGCCTAAAACGGGCCTTAATACCGATGTATTTATAGGGCGGACACGGCGCAAACCTTTAGCAGCGTTGCCTATTTTCGAACCAAGTGTTCGCTATCCGTCGCCGGCTCTGAAACAGCGTGGAGCGCTGTTTGAAAGTGAAAGGAGGTTGAATCGCTCGGCCGTCCACTCCTGCCTGTGCCCCCATGCCCCTGTCCCTGCCCTGTCCCTTGCCCCCTTGTAACCAACCAGCCCACCTTCCCTCATTCCCTCCTTCGATCCTTCCTCCGGTGGCACTTTATCTCGCTCTTTCTCGTTCTCTTCTGTCAGTAGCCATTACCCCACGCCGAACCCCCCCGGATCCCCAAGTACTTCCCTCTCGTTTCTGCACGCCTCTATCGCACTGTCAAAGACTCTACGACGACGTCCGACGTCCACGTCGCGCACCCAGCGTCACCGTGGACGGGTACCCACTGTTGCTGATATCATACCCCGCGAGCACGACCAGCGAGCCAGCCGGTCGTCAGGCTACCTTGTGTGTTATGGATCTAGAGATCAACGGGCGCCTCCAAGGCATGGCCCTGCACCACGGGATGCAGGTAAACTTGACTCTCACGCGAGACTCGGAACCGAAGGATCTCACCAGTCCTACGTGGTGTTCTCGAGGTCGGGTTTTAATAAAGCATTGGCCTGCAACAAGAGAGCGCCGTTTACAATCAGACGTACCAATGGGACCTGACAGAGTATTCAGAGCCAAAAACGTACTCGGACGTAGTCATCCGCAGAGTCAGGATTAATACATAGGGATGCCTCTGTTACAGTTAGGTTAAATGGTAATAGAGTTCGCGTGGTAAATCGATCCTTGATCGATGAATTTTCAATGGGTGACCTCGCGACGCTTCTCCAAAGAATCGTATCTACGAAACATATATGCGTGACTGCGTGTACGAGCATGTGAAGAGGTGCGAGGCAGGAGTTAAGCGTCTGATTTCACTGTAGAGAGCAGCCTCTGAGGTTGCTTGGGATCCGTCGGCTTCTTTATCCGGTCCGAGGAAGAAATCGCGTGGGTGGTTAAAGCGCTGTTGTCGCGCGTGGGCGATACGTTATTAACTTCAATACGGCTCGAATCCATCTGGCTGTGTCGAATACGCGACGAACGGGGTTCCTTGGTGGCCTTTCTAGATCGACGTCGCGACGCGGTCGTACACTTACGGGCCGCGGACGGGGACAGTCGCTCGCCTACTCCATAATCAAATCCTTTGGATTCTCCCCGAGCTGGCGTGGACGGATGGATAGACGGACAGACAGAAAAAGCAGGTAACGCGTGTACGTAGACACGTTCTCTTGCTGTCTCGAACTCGGCGAGTACGACGTTCGAAGAATGGCGTCGGGTAAAAGTCCATTTGACCGAGATAACTGCCGTGACGATTATGGACTTGCGAAGTGAGGAAGGTACGGGCGTTCAGAGGTACCTACGAAAAGCACGTTCGCGTGGATTATGCATCTGTTCAAATTTATTTTTCTTTCTATAGCTCATTTACCTCCATGCTCTCCTCTCTGGGACTTGTATACTGGGATATTGACAGTAACTATTTTCTAACCTATAAAAAAAAAAGACGTGCAACGAGACTCCCATGTAATCGATTACGAATTCGTAAGTTCGCGCGAGGTACGTGTCATGGCAATTCTCGAGTCGACGGAGTTTTCGCGCAATGACGTCATCACTTCCCGCACCAGGTTACCTGCCGTGCGCTTCTACGCGATTGAGAACGATGCTTGGCTAATGAGAAACGAAATATAAAAATTCCTCGTGTCAGACTCGCAATTAGTGCATCAAGGATAATGCCTAGCAAAGGAACAGAAATGACTGTGGTTACGCGTGCTGTGCAAATAGATTAAGAATGAGAATGAGTGACTCAAGAAAAGGCTCTGGTATATCATCGGATGCAGCAATATCCGACAACCTTTAATGCGAACACGTAGACAAAGTTCGCGCATAAACAGGTACGTGGAACGAAAAAGCTTTTACGAGAAGGGCGCGAGTCACTTATTCACTCCGTTAGTCAGTCACTCAGTCACTTAACCGATAGGCTACTCGCATCGCAGTGGTGACTACTCGCTAAAGTCGAGTCTACTCGAGTAGTGGTATTAAGCACCGATGGTATATGTGTATATTTACGTATAAAACGTAAGAGACGCGAAGGCAAAGCGTGGACAAATTAATTTCACTCTTTGAGTAAAATCGGGCGCGTACGTGTCGTTCGATATTGCCGGTTTCTATTGTGTTGACTAGAGTCGTGCGAGGAGGAAGAAACTAGATGTCCGCCATGTTGGAACGTAACCGCCGCTCGCAGGGAATAACTGCCGGGATCAAAATGTTACTAGGAATTCGAGGTACGGCGCGAGTGATCACGCTTTAAAAGAAATATAATATAATGGTGGACGAAAAGAAGACGAAGAGGCTCCACAACGAGGGATTACACAATTCCCGCCTCAACCTAACCTTTCTCCCCACCAGAGTACGGAGGTAGGAGTCAGACAAACAGGCAAGCAGGCCGAGGCAGGTATAGCACCGTCTTGCAACATAATACAATAATTATGAAATTTGTAAGTTTCTAAACAGAAGTACACTGCGATTTCTGTTGTCCTGTGTGATTTTCCGAGTTACCTGTGCACAGTCAGTCCCGTATATATATACCTTTCTGCTTTTATCTGCCTTTTTCCCCGTCTCTCTGTTTCCTTTGGCTTCGACGCTCACCCGTCATAACAACACTTGAGCGCTTGCTCTCACTTTTACAACACACAGCCAACCAAAAGGTCTCGACACATAATTTTCAAGTTGATTTTCCAATTTTCTCCACTCTCCCGAGACTCACGGAGACGCACCCGATCGATTCATAGGCCAAGTCGAAGATTATTCTCAGCTGATTTCCCATGGCAATTTTTTTTCTACACTATACAGTCCACGTTATACAGCGATACTTCATTGACTCGCCCCATAATGCACTTCGAACACTGTTGCGCGAGGAGAGCGAAAGTGACTCCCGTAAAGAAAAAAATATTTTTTAAAACCTACGTGCCGTTCATATAAATTCAAACGATATGGGTACAGTACAATCAAGAGTAAACGCGTGTGTGCGCGAGATATCGTATAAGCCGGTGAAAAAGTGAATTCCGTGAAATTCACCAACATGAGAGTACGAGGAATTTATAAAAGGTGTAACACATCAAACTGTCAAAAGACCGACACTTGTAATAACCGGAAAGCGAGTGTTTCCTATATAGAGTAACGAAGCCCAAGTAAAAATTGTCTTAGGGAATATTCACCAGATCGACGTGTTGCGTCATAGTATTTGTAAAATCAATGACTCTGGGGTGTACAGGACGATAACAGCCCGCGGATTTATTTTCACTGAATTCAATTAATAATACCCTTTTTGTACCCTTCGGGTTGATAGTAACAGCGACAATTTTTCTTCCCAAATTTCCATTGACGTTACCGCACCTAACCTCAATTTTCGTAAGAATCGTTCGAGCAGCTTTCATTTAATCACGATACACGACTACATAGCCAAGGTTCTCAGAGAAGTGAATAATTTTGAAAAAAAAAATAAAACAATCCAACGGCCTTACGTAAGGTACTTGAATGAATACCGTTTGCCGCGTTTCCATGTGACTGGAAATCAGAGATAGAAACGCATCGTGAGAAGCTAATCTGAAAGTGAAGTAGTCCAAGGTTAACGGACAGCAACATCGTAATATTCAAAGTGGTCCATGCTAGACGATTACGCTTTGTAGAGTAAACATTGCTCTAGGATCCCTAGTTATATTATCAGTCGCAAAACGCAAAAACGACCCGAACGCAGGTGGTAATAGTCAATTTTTTACCGCCATTTTGTGTCACCGTGTCAATGCCACTGCCAAGGTCAATAAAGCGTCAAACAATACTCCAAATCGTTAGACGCCATCGAACGAATCCTTAAAAAAAACATCAGACAAAAAAGGAAAAAATAATTTGCTCCTCTCAATTGGCTAAGCAAACGTACGCTGCTGCCACGTGAAATTAATAAAAAATAAAACTTCAATAATATCAATAATAGTAAGACTCCTGATCTCGCGTAAAATTTCTCCACTCATATCGAACTATGAAAAAAAAAGAAGAAATTCACACAAATTTAAATAAGCCCATCGATCAAAACGTAACCATGATAATACACGGTCATACAGTGGACTCACTGAGAAAGAACGTTAGATACGCGCAAGTCGAGTATATCTATACAATAAAATAAAGGAAAGATAAAGAGACAGACAAGAAACAGAAAGATAACGAAAGAGAGAGAGAGTGAAAAAAAGAATTTCGTTTTCACGGCTTTCCCTTTCGTCGCAGCCGATGCACGTGGGCTCTGGCCGACTTTTGCCTCGCACTGCACGCGACGTCGCAAACGTAAACAAAGAGCAGCCCGGCAGTCGAAAGGAAAGGTTCTCAATTGGCGAAAGGGTTCTCAACCAGAAATCACCGATTACGTAAATACTACAGAGGGAGACGCAAGTTCGATGGTAGCAACGCGGCGTCTGGACGCCATCAATGTTTTTTTTTTCCCCACCCATATTTCACTACGACCAAACGAAATCCAATGCAACAAATTTCTCAATGCGTTCGTATACACTAGTACATATCTATATATGTACAGAAGTACTTGGCGACAGATAGGTCCGAGCGCGATGATACGATTGTCCAGATTGACACTTGATTCGATTGCCTGTGGCTCTACGAAAGTACTTCGTGGGTTACCTTTTTTTTTTCTTTCTTCTTGGCTTATCGGCGTCGATGCGATAACGCGGAAGGTTACCCGTGACAATTCCAATGCTACGCGCAAGTGCATCCTCGAAAGTAGAGATATTCACGAGTCGTTACTATACGATCCGCCACGTGTGACGGAGGCTATCAGACGAGGACATTGTAAATGGTGAGGAACGGGCGCTAAAAAACACGCGGGACTCCTTTTTGGCCTTCCTTTTTACGAACTCCCGACTTTACATCTGCCTGATTTTTCTACACGTTCGCGTTACGCTGAGTGTATTATTTAATTGACTTATTGACAACGCTAGGCGTCACTACGCTTCGTTCGGATACGCGCGAATGGGGGAAAGTCATGGATGGCTTTCTTTTTAGGGTCTTGAATTTAAATAGGAAATGGCGACAAATGCGTTTTAACTCGAATCGTTCGTAGTCTTTCGTTTAGTTATTATTATCACGTTTTGATTTTATCTCACGCATCATCATAAGGCGAGGCCCAATTTAATTAATGAAAATCAAGGAAGAGACAAGGGTCTTCGGCTCGAGATGTGTAATGACTTTTCGACAGCACCGACACCTATTAGCGAAACCAGGACTTTCGTTAGGTTATCTAACACGGTGAAATCTCATGCGAACCCGATTCCTTTCAAAAATGTTTGCAGGCATTCTGGAAACTTTTAACGTTAGCCAATCAGCTGTGTCCATATATACATAGAAAGAGAGAGAGAGAGAGACACTGCGTGGTTCAAAATACAGTGTAACACGCACGAGCGCGAGAACGGATAATCGTTAAAATCACCACAAGAATTTCTATAGGATTGTCGATGGCAAAAGAAAAATTACCTAAAGAGTCGACGAAAATGGCGAAACGTTAACTGTCACTTTTACCATTAAAAGATTTCGACATGTTCCAAGTATACGGGCCTGACATCCTGTCAGTGTCATCGCAGAGTCGAAATTCTTGAAAATCCCCATAAGGCAATTTCAAGATTCGAATTCTCCACGATCCCTCTGTCTCTCTCACTCTCCCTATCTAACGTATCTACTTTTCATTTTATTTCAGGTGCTCCAACGCATTCGAGAAACAAATCGCGACAAAAGATACCAACCACTGGCATATAGAAAAAGGAATACGAAACTTAAACCGACGCGAAATCCGGCCGAGTGGTGCGGCCCACATAGACGTCACAATAATTCTAGAAAGCAAAAGAACACAGAGCCGGTGTTAAGGCTTGTCGAAGTCGGTGGGCGTGAAACCGGTGGAAAACGTACCCAGGTAGACAGAAGTGAAAAAGAAAGAAAAAATTAAAGAATAACGCGAATCACGTACGTACATATAAACCCCCCTTAACACAGAGCTCGCGCACGCGCGTAAGCGTCTACGACGATGGCGTTGCGATATACCACAGAGAGGTTAGGTGGGACCAAATAAGAAGTTAGAGCCAGATGCAAGATCACGAGGAATTCGACAAGCCTAATGGAATAAGTGGAATAAGGGAGTAATATTAATAATAAAAAAGAAAGACTCACCCTCAAGCTTCATGCCAACCTCGAGGCACTTCTGGAACCGGCAGAAGGGACAGCGCTTGCGCTGCGTCTTGTCGATGTGACACGATCTCTCGGCGACGCACGTGTAGACCTTTTTGTTTTGGACGGTGCGCTTGAAGAAGCCTTTACAGGACTCGCAGGTGAGCAGTCCGTAATGATAACCGGATACCTTGTCCCCGCAGACAGGACACAACTCCTCGATGACGTCCTTGGTGTCCGGAAAGTCGGAGGGACCTGGTATGGAACCAGTGACGATACCGACCCCGACCTGACCCAATCCAGGATGACACACTGCACCAAGCGGGGGGGCCACATTGTTGGCAGCGATCACTGCGCCTCCAACACCGGTACCGCTACCACCACCACCACCGCCTCCACCACCGCCGCCGCCGCCTCCTCCACCGCCTCCGCCACCGCCACCTCCACCGCCACCGGCGTACGTCCCGCCATCGAGCCCTGAAGAGGTACCACAGCCACCCCCTGTAGGCGAGAACAGACATGTGTAGACCTTCTTGTTGCTGCAGGGCGAGCTGTTACGCTTGAAAAAGCCCTTGCAGGACTCGCAGGTGAGGAGGCCGTACTGGTATCCGGACATTTTGTCGCCGCACATAGGACACCGTTCCTCGAGGGCGATCGCGTCGAAGAACGCGGCCTCGAAGCCTAGCATGCCCTGGGACTGTGACTGGCTATGGGCCTGACTGAGACCGGATATATGCTGTTGCGCCTGTGTCTGTTGCGGGGGCTGCTGCTGTTGCTGCTGGGGTTGGGGCTGATTTTGATGGCACATCGTGGAGGGTGGACTTTGGGCACAGTTACTATATGGTACGGGCGAGCCGTAATGAGGTTGCTGCTGCTGCTGCTGCCCACCGGCGCCCTGGGGACTACCGTGAGGGCTCAGCTGGAACGGCGACATGTTCAGCGATATCAGGCCCGAATGTTGCTCCATCTCCAATAACATATCACCCTGGGACTCGTAGGACCACCGTCCGCTAGGTGCTCTCGGCACATAAAGCCTAACCTGGCGGCTCGATTACCACGAAGACGATATACTCTACGCGCACCCAAAAAAGATCCGGCTTCACCGGAAACCAGGATAGAACGTGGACGTTCCTTTCCAATAGCTAATAACGATCAACGATCCACGTATATACTCTTGCTATACGTAATCGTGGAAGCTCCTAAGGACGACGTGTGACAACGTGTTCCTTAGTCTCATATACGTCTATCCTTCTCTTCTCTGGCAAAGGACGTCGCGACGCTGCGACAGGAATACGTCGAATGACACTTGCGTACGTAACGCACGTATATACGTACGTATATATATATATATCCCACGTGTGTGTATACACACACTTTACGCTTCACCAGTCACGGTCCACCGGTTCACCAAAACAATCGCACCACGCGGACGAGGGAGCGGTACAGCGTCCGATGCATCTCGTCGCGTTCTACTGCTGTCACAAAGATTTTCTTTCCTCGTTTTAATCGCGACTCGCGAGATCAATACAACGAATAACAAATATCCCGATGATATCAATAATCCAGGGTAACGTTGAACAAAGTCGTCAGTGCCGTACCAGTGTGGCAGCACGAGATGTCAAAAACAGCATTTATAAAAAAAAAACCAAACACCTATTCATCGACGATGCTTTTCCTCACTGTAATCCAATTGATCACTAGGTACACTTTTGAAGCACGTAGTACAGGATCAGGCATGAACGATCATATCCAATATCTGTACAAGGATGAAACAGAAAACTCTTAAAGGTCGTGTCGCGATACCGCGTGCGCGATGCAAACTGTCGGTCGCGGCGCGATGAACGTGAAGATTTCGGCACAAGAGACGACCACGAGTACGAGGTAGTCACACCAACGTGAGTGTGACAGAGTGAGAGAGGACCCGGAGAGGGAGTATAAAGAAGGGAGTGTGTAAAACGGAGGAATGAGACAAAAGAGAGAGAGAACGAGACAGAGTGTGTGTGTGTTGTGTGTGTGTGAGAGTGTAAAGAGAGAAGAGAGACAGAGAGAGAGAGAGAGAGAGAGAGAAAGAGAGGGAGGAATAAGCGCGGACTTGCACACCGGGAACCCTCGAACGAAACGGCTTGACAGGTCGACTATCTGCGTGCGACTAGTTGTTCTTGCCTCGTTGCTTTCCTGAAGGGCCACCCCTCCCCCTCCTCTCTCGCTCCCAGCTGAGTCTCCCCCCGACCTCCCCGCCCGTCCCGTCACTCTATTGCTACTCGCTCTCTCGCTCCTGGTCACTATCTCTGTCTCTCTCCCACCCCTTGGCTATACCCAGAGCGCCCCTCTTACAATTCCTAACGAACTAACACTGCACCTCGCGACCCTACCGGACTTCGTCCTTAACGCATATTAATTTTATCCATATTTTACCGTATCATTGTATATCCACCTTTTAATATAATCTCAACGTAATATACCTAATACATTGTATAAGAATTTAAAACTATTCCTCCGTATCGTGTATCTGTACCGGTCTCACGGAACGGCCTGTAGAACGCGAGCGCGGCAAGAAACGGCTTCTATTTCGTCTATCCTCGTGTACAGTCGTGTACAGTCGCGCGTACCGGCGAACTAAGCAACACAGTGCACGGCATAAGTGAAAGTGATTCAGCAGCGCATGCCAGCGCGCGGGCTGCGCGCCGACCACGACGACGACGACGGGCAGCAGCAGCCAGGTGCCTCTAGAGTAGTAGTGGTGTACGGAGGTGACTTCGTCATGAGGCTACATTACTAGAGGATCGGGACGAGGAGGTGGACCATGCTACGACGACGACGACGACAACGGCGGCGGCGGCGGCGGTGACGACCGACGCCACCACCGCCGGCGCAGCAGTAGCTGTGTATACGATGACGATCATGAGAGGGAGATCCGAAGTAGTGGGGATGACCCACTTACGGAACCAGGTCTATGTCGGCCGAGGAAATATTGTCCGTCTATACGACGGATTGCCATACGTTGGAGAGAACGATATGCTTTTATTTTTTCTTATTAGAAAGATTCCGTCCACGAGGTATCATACTTGCTCGTAATCACTCTAGGATGAGGTATTCAATGACTTTTTGTCATGTAGAAGAGTTTTTAACTGTTGAATCGTTGCTGGGCATTAGACGCAACTGATGATCTTTCTTGCGAGACTGGATTGTCGATACTGAAATACACGCCTGGGACTGGATAGATACTGGAAATTCGTTCTAGACGTAATCGACGAAGACGCGGCATTTAGATTGAAATAAAGCTCGTGACGCAACGTTCGTTAATTAATTATCTCAAGCACTGTTGCGTTCGATACTTGAACCAAGATAGGACATTCGTTTGAAGGAAAATCTATATTTTCGGACGGGACTCTTGCTTTCGTGGAAGAGTCAGGAGTCTGATCTACGATCAGGCATGGCAATCAGAGCAGTCAGGGCAGCCACAGGAACAGCACGCAGAGCACGCAGGAGGCCGCACAGGCCGTGGATGGGTCAACAGCAACGCCGTTGGCACTCCCCGACAGCTAGTGCCTGGCTTTGTGTATGCCGGAGTAGATGTGCGGACAGACCCTGGTGGGGGGACCCACTGACCCAGTTCGCTGAGAACATGACGCAGCCGCGACTCACTCCCTCTCATTATCTCTCTTTATGTCTTCTCTCTTTTATACCCCTGCTCAGTCTCTCTCTCTCTTTCTCTATCTTCCCGCCTCTCACCGCTCGCTTCTTACCGACTTGCACATCTACGTTACACGTATATACATTGCTCGCGCCGATCTTCCACTCTTGTCCTACACGTTTGTGAATCCGCATAGTCTCTACTCTCTTACTCTCGTGGTAACACATCCGACACGGTCTTGTATTCCTATACTGCTATTCTTTTCTCTTTCTCTTGCTTATCTATCGCGCGCTGCAGTCTCTCTTTTTCTTATCTGTCCCATACGACGAGCAGACTTGCACTTCTGCAATTATGGCGCGCGCGTAGATGCATAACGTAACGTATCAAATGCAAACGAATGGAATGATGTATTTAGGAAAATTTTTTCAAAAAAAAAATTTTTTCACTTGCTTTTTTAACATTTTTTTCTTATATGTATCAGGAGTATTGGTATAAAAGAGGTTCGAATTTTTTAAAACTATTCCTTCTTTCAGTTCGTGTATGCTTGTGCTGCTTCTCAGGAATATGCCAATTTTGCCAGGTAACATTATGCTCGAACGAAAGGGTTACGACGTGGGATTTCGCTTGTGGGATGAGAGAAAAATGAAAGGAAGAAAAAAGCACGTAGTCAGTGAATGAACGAAAGCGAGAATAACGGAGATCAGTGTCTGAACGAAAGCGAAGCCTGACCTACTGAATTCTAAATATGCTGAAAGACGGCACGGACGAAATTCCTACTGGCGCTGAAGAAACGTCCCGTTTGAAAGACACGCAGAGAGTACCCAGATAAAGACTACGAGAGTCAGTGCAACAATTAATAACAAATACGACCGACGTCTTTATATTATATATATTACAAAAAAAATGCATAAAAACGATGTTTAAAAATACAAAACAATTTTCATCATTGACCGAGTAACCCGGAGCAACAAAAAATAAACAAAAGTAAAACGCGCGCACTAAGGATTATCTCGACTAACTCTGTCGACAGTAAAACAACGCGCTCCCATCTCTGTGACATTATTATGCATGTATAACGTATACACTTATCGCCTCGTTCGAAGTATATTTTTATCACTGACCTACATGATGCTGGGCAAGTGTTTGATAAAAAAAATTTAAAGAAAAAAAGTAAAAATTCGTAAAGCCCATTAAAAGCGTGACAAAAAAATCCTCGTAAGACATAACCTAAAAATCCGCATTAAAAAAGTGTCGTAAAGGTGTCATTGATTTTCATGCGTCTATTATCACTGACAAAATGGACTATCGTCCTGTCGATTGTTTCAACGATTATTCATTACTATTATTATTAATATTTAATATTAAAATTATTCCAACAGATACCCTGTGGTTCCTCTAGCTGTCTCGCACCGTCAGGGCCAAGCGCGGCGCTCAATTGCATGAAATTGGTACACAGCGCCGAGAAACTAGCTGGGTCGAAGTGTAACGTTGCGAAAGGCAAATTTGGGAATATGTACGCAAGAGAACTGATCGCCGATCAAAGCAAACGTGCAACGGCAGGCTTAACGACCGGTGAAAACGACACGGTCTGATAAACGAGGGAAATAAAATGAAATGCAAAAAATTCATTTCAGGTGCCGCGACACGCTTCGTTAGGAAATTATTGCCAGTGTGGTTTCGCGAGACTTCCTCGTACCTGCTGACAATTCGACAAAACTTCCTGTCCGGTTTTACATGCCCTTTGACGTACCAGGCCTGATACCTATATGACAAACGGAATCCCTGTTCTATGTTACGATTAATTAAAGATCAATCGTAATTTTGCATTGGATATTCTCATCGTGACGCAGAGTCGTGCCTAAACTAGCTTTGAAAAGATGCCGACGGTCACGACATGCCTAATACCTTCTAACGTTACGTAGGCATGCCAGTACCTTACTTGTAATATTTGTCACAAGTATTTAGAGTCGTGTACGTGTGCCTTTTCATTATTGTATATATATATATACACACATGCATACACACAAAATACTTTATATATATATATAAAGTATATATATTTTCATGCGTCTCCGTGTGTAAAAATATATATCTGCATATATATGCAGATATGCTTATGTGTGCAAAGTGTGCCAAGGCCTGTCCCACTCTGCAATCCCATTTTCGAAACTAAAAGTAAAATCTAACTCATTGTGTCGTTACCAATGGCGTTACCGTAATATATTTATGGCACGTTTTATAAACGCTTAAAGAAAAGTGCGTCCATTGGGTATCATATTTTTACGAATCTGTCGCAACGGATCTAGCAGACGAAATTAACGGTCTTTTACGAAATTTATTTAAACGACCAATAGGAATCGTCGATAGGGATAAAGGAGACAATGAGTGAGCCAATCACAGCGCAGTTTATAAGACAGAGGTATGAGAGCCGAGGTTTGAAGGGAATTATCAAAATATCTCAAAGTAAAGGAGCAAATAAAGGAAAAACAGAAGATTTCATCACGCGTCTCCTTCGAGCATTCTTCCTACGCCAAAAGGTAAGACCTTGAGTGAAAAATTCGATAGGGATCGATCAGTACTCATGCATTATCCACGACCTTATCCCAGAATCGTAACGAGCGACAGTCGCTCCTCCTTCGATCGGGCATCGTCGCGTCACGACGATTTGCCAGCGTCGCCAGCACCTCTAGCGGATCGTACGAGTACTAGTGACAACTGACTATTTATTAGCAAATGTCGAGTCCGGGAGAGAAAATTCGTGGATTAAAGTTTAAACCTGAAATTGCGTCTACGAGTTTGTTCGTGTAGTAACAATGGAGATTTCCTTTAGCGACAGTCGAGACCTTCGAGATACTCGGGTGATATCTAGTCGTTCCGTTAGAAATCGGCTTTGATCACAACAATATGATTCTCGCGTCTACGTAAGACAACTGCATGCGACGTTAACCTCTAAAAATAGTAAATCCAATCTCTTAATTTCCATAGGGAATTCAGAATAACCATATAGAACCCCTCCCCCTCCCCCTCCCCCTCCCCCTCTCGCCGCCCCCCGGCCACTGAAGTCTATACGTAGAAATAGTCGACCAAGACATCGCTTCTCGGTAGCGTCCGGTTTTATTCGCGAAACGCGAACCGCCGTTTTGCAGCCCAGTTCGCACGTCCTTGACACAGTTACCCACATGGGGCTACCAGCAGGCGTCGCTGTGTTTGCCAGCGTCGCGACGGCGGACGGAGTATCACCTGAGTGTGTTGGTTACGACACGGGGCACGATGCTGAGCTAAGGAATAGAGCGAGACAGCAGGAGGGAGACACGAGGCTCGTAGAGTCACCATTTACAACGTACAAGTATATATATATATTTTCCAGCGAGACAGTCTACTTTTTTTATATCGATGCGCATATAAGACAAGAGATTCAAGATGGACGTCGATCCGTCTAAGATTTTTCTTTTTCCTACGAAGAGTACATCGAAGGTACTGAGAGTGAGAAAAAAAATGTACGAAACATGCGCGTGAAGGTTTGCTGAAAATATTTAAGAGAGAGAGTATGACTTGAGTATCCCAATTATACAGCCTGTTGCGTGTCCGCCCGAAGCACGCCATACCCTTAAGTGGACGTGGTGCCATCTATAGAGAGAAGCCGGGGGTTTATACAAGGTATGGAGTGTGGCGTTTACGGTGGGTATAATAAGGTATGTTGTCGGAAAGGGCCAGTCATAAATTAAGGGTAGGTGTAAATATTTTGAAAGCGTTTTCAAAATTGGCTTAACGAATTACGTGCAATTCGTAACGGTAATTCCTAGTGACCCAGTGACCCTGAGTTACCGCCGTCCTTTTGAAAAGAGCCCTTGTCTAATATCCCTCTCTCTCTCTCTTTTTTCATCTCGCAGAAGAACTGCTTACGAAAACGGGCAGGAACTTTCTTATTTTATGGTTGACAATTGCCCCGAAGTGGACACATGCCAGCCATGAAGTTACAAAACGGTGTACCAAGTAGCCACGACCGAGGATGGATAGCTCCGCGCCCTCGGACGGTAAAACCAGTTATTGAGGCTGTAAAGCGAAAATTTATTCGTCTGGGAGGATATCGTCGGAGAAGAAGACGTAAAAAATAGAGAAAAAAAAGAAAGGATAGGTAAACATAAATAAGATAGAAACATTAGATAAACTGGAACCCCGACTACGTAAGTCAATCGAAAAAATGTCCACAGAACTGAAATTATTTTTCTCCTTACATTCCCCAGGATACAGGCTCAAATCCATTCCACCTTCACCCTGATAGAACAGCCACGCATCCACCGAGACGTAACCTGACGGAATCCACTATAAAGAAACAACCCGACTCGAAATGAAGATTGCTCTGACAATTCCAAAAAAAAAGCAACCAGCATGGCTACACGCAGAGCGACTACCAGTGACTACCTAATAACCATTACGATTGAAACAAGCACTCGTCGAAGGTCGCACACGTGAGTCGAGATCTCGCACGCCATTACGACTAGGTACGGGGACTAATAATAAGGAGGCATAATGGGAGCCATAACAATTCCAAGTAGTCCGGACGAAAGTCTGTCCAGGTATAGGAGTTCCGAGCAAGGGCTAGGTCGGATTAGGAATATTTTCAACTTGCAGCTACCAAAAGACATCGGGGCTCGTTACGTCACCGACGATCAAGCCAAAGACGTTTTAATTTATTCAAGTCAGCCAGGAGGAGCTGCCACGAAACAAAAACAAAGCCGCAACGTTAAATCCAAATGAATCCCAAGCGTTCATAACCTACAAATAAATTTACAAATTGAACCTGCCTCTCCGTTACAGTCCATATACACATACAGATAGTTAAATCAAATCAGGTTTTCCTTTCCTTTCCACAGCGATAGTAAGCGACCGCAAGTGGGAGAAAGTCTTTCACGTATAGCCAAGAAGCGAGGAGCGCGAAAAGTGACGCGGCGACTCTTACTTTCTTCCCGTGCGTTCCTTTCGTTGGCAATGGAACTAGTTACGTCTGTTACGTTATGCGGTTACGAGAGGAACGACGGAGGAGGAGGAGCTACTACCTCGAGAGCCCCGTGAAGTAACCCACTCTCATCGACTCTCCTTTCTCCGTCGTGGCACTGTTACGGAACAACGGCCCCTCTCTCTTTCTCTTTCCCGTACTTTCATCCCGGCCGTCCACGTAATTACCAACCGAGTAGATACGCCGCCGAGCTCCAATTATCCTTACTCCTCTATCTCGTTACGTGTACTACTTACCTCTCTCTCTCTCTCTCTTTCTGAGATACCCATAAGAAATCTACCTGGCAACTCCCTCGAGAGAAAGAATACCCAACGATGTTACTACACGCACCACTGGCTCCGCGTATATATTTCCACTTGAACACGTGTCCGGCCTTAACGTCTGTGCGTATATATATATATATACATGCTTATGTATGGCCGCACGCAATAATAATTATCCACAAAGGGGAACGACGGATATATATATATATATATACATATATGCTAGAGCGCGCAATGCACTTGCTGGTAATTGCTTTCGTTTCGGCACAAAGCATCGGCATTGCGATTGTCTTGAAAAAGGAAATATATATATATATATAGTATATTAACCGGATAAGGGTCGACGGTTTATCATTAGAAGCTCTTACGTGGCACGATAAGCGATAAGCGTCCTGTGACAAGAGTTGGACAGTGACTGTATACGTGAAGCATACGTTAAAAAAAGAAAATTATATAACGAACCGCTAGATGGCGCTTCTGGTGAAAGAAAAAAAAAGAAAATTTTTAATCGGTACATTTTTACGTAGACAGAAAAGATGATAGGGTTGCGATAACAGTCGCTGATAAGGAGGTCAGGATTGTCATTGGAACGATCGTTGAAACAGGAAGCCGTATGTCTGCCGCTTAGAGAGCCGTGGCGGGTGAGCATCGTTTGGCGAAGAAGAATAATCGGGTCAAGTTGAAGGGAAGGGATGGCGGCTGAATTGAATGCCGGAAGCTCGAGTTTGACGTTTCTCTTGTCGGGGGTTAAAGGGCGCGATTAAGGGGACGAAGGGGCGACTGGAATATTAAAAGAAAGATTCTACGAAGGTTCAGTCGATTTAACGTAGGGTTAAAGCGGGACTATTCGTCCGATGCTAAGGAACTCGCGGGCCAAGACTTTGAGGAAGTCTTTCCTGAATCTTCCTACCGGCATAATTATTTGGCCGATGACGAGCTTTATCAGTGGCGATAACGTGCGCGATAACGAATGTAGGTCAGTTTGATACAACTGACCCGATTCTTTGCTGGCTCCGCGTTACAGCGTTCTCAGTTCGCATGCGTGACTACCTATATGTATACCTCTGGCTTTGGCTATGATATATATATATATATATATATTGACACATTTAGTATATATAATGCATACACCCACCGTGTACATAATGCAATACGTATGCAAGAGTCGGCATATAGATATAAACTTATTGCGCCAAATTGAAATTGTGTATTGCCGTGTTTATTTTCGCTATATATATACGTATATCTACCATGTGTCCAATTACGTAATGATTTGAGCGCACGTCGCTCCTACGATACACGATCGCGATCCTTGTCATTCCGGAAGAAGTATCGGCCGCTCGAAGCAACAGCGGAGGTCTTTTCGCGGGTCGCCGCCATCGATAAGATTGCTTGGAGCGATATCAGTGCTTGAATATAAATGTCAGAATGCGATTGGAATTATTGGATTAGCGTCCGAAGATGCTTCATTCATGCTCTTTCGAAGTACTAGTGCAATTTGATGGTCGTGTGTCTTGGCTTCTGCATTCCCGAAGCAGAATACAGCAGTAGTTACCATGTGGCTTGTGTGTGTAGTTAAGGAGACAGACAGGAGGCACGAGTTCTTGTACGCGAGGTAGACTCCCCAGGAGGTGGGAGAAGCCCACCTACGGTAACCGCTGAATCGGCGTTCATAATAATAGACAGATAATATATAGAAATGTTAGGTTAGCAAGAAGGCTCGTTCGTTCGCGCCGCGCGTGCGCCTCACTCGGTCGGTTCTCATTGACCCAGTTACCCAGTACACTTGACCGCACTCCGTTCCCGTGCTACAGCGTCGTCCCTAGCCGGTATAGCTGCAACGCAAACCCGCCTTCTCCACGAGTAAATACCCACCTACACTGAAGCGACGCGTATCCCTCTGGATTAGTACGGGGGAACTAGAGCCAATATCCACCGTTTGTGCCGGCGGCGAATTCTCCCGCGAACCCCCTACTCCCACCCCTCCTGCGCCCAAGAGCCTGCAGCCACGGCTTGGCGTCGAGACGCCCTTGCGCCAATAACTCCCTGGGCCATCTTGGACGCTTCTACGAGAACGGAGGGAAAGAAGTAGACAATACAGAGAAAAAGGACTTAGGCTAACGACGTCACTGAGATTATTTCTTGGGGAACCTATGTCAAAAGCTAGATGTTGTTATAGGTTAGGTTACGTATCGCGTCCACTTGCCTTCCGGAATGGCCGGAATCGTACTGTCTTATTTTAAGAATACAGGTGAAAATATCGCGTACACGTAGAGTGCGTCGATTTTTTTTACAAAAAAAAATATATGACTCAGCTTGTCTCTGGGGACTCGGTACCGGGTTATTAGCAAGAGAGAAAGAGAGAGAGAGGATCCTGGACAGTGGATATTAATGGTAAAAATCATATCTAAGATGGTGATTAGATAAAGACTACGAGACTCTGCATTCGACTAGACGTATTGCAGATTAATTTTTTTTTGTAAATCAAGATACTTTTTCTTTTTTATTATTTGTCTGTATGTCATGTCACTTATCTAAATTTCGTCATGGCTTATCATCCGTACAGGTATCCTTGCCAAGCAAGCCTTTTGGCATCTATGAAAATATTTTACTTGTGTCTCTGCGATCTACTTGGTACAACGAAGTGTATTAATAGTCGACACAATAACCATGCGTTGTATCGTGAAATATATTGTTTATCTTATTACGCCTCTTATTCGTGTATCTTAATCGTAGTTGCTGGATTTACGTGTCGTTCGATTATCAACGTCGGATCGACAGGAATTAGGTGGTAAGGAGTAAAGGAGTAAGCATTAACCAGTAAAGCCGTGAGTATAGCCACTTGGTATTGCACCGGCGCAGCCTTGAGCCTATTCCACGCACGAGAGACCCCGCAGCACGCCTGGCTGCACGCCGCACTTCGAGAGACCCGCCGAGACTTGCCGAGCGTCACGAAAAAAAGAGAAGAAAAGAGAGAGAAAAAATTTGAACAAAAAACAACGGACAAGAATCGTAGATGAATCGACAGTGGGCCAAGTAAGATTTAAGGAATTAAATATTACGTTGATATACCCCTTAAACGGTTTCTTCGCGAGATCAAAAATATTTGACAGTTTTGAGGTTACCTTGGCGTCGGATCGTCGTCTCGGCAGTAATACGAACAGGACGCTATGGCTGTACAACAAATTTAGAGTGCTATATCCGTGTCAGGCCCTTCGGGGCCCTTTTCCACGTCAAGGTCGTCCCCGGGTTGATGCTGCGGGCGCAAAACGTGTCCACGGCTGATCTACCGGCGTAGGGCAATTTTTAAATGTAAACTTGTACAGATTTAGAGTGCCTTTTTCGTCTTTGATCCTTTCGTTTCTTTCTTTCTTAATAGCTTTACTTTTTTTTCTTTCGTCACACACAGCCAAGTAGGTCGGTACCACGAATCTGTTCGACCGGGAAGATGGCGGCGCTGTGAAAATGATATTTTCACGAGAGCTCAAGTCCTTGGATGCTCGACGAATTTAAAATGGTCGTAACCAACGAATCTTGAAGAATTTGTAGAAATTAAATGATACTGATCTCCATCTATCGTCTCAACAAAGAACCAAGATGAACCAAGATGGTACGTCGTAAGTTCATTTGATATCCGAAAGTCCCCCGACCACTCCATTCCCTCTTTACTAGACCAGGAAAATATCCGGAGGGTCGACGAACCTAAAAGGGCCCCGTGGGACTCACTATGTACAGTCTATTAAGAAAGCGTAATAGGCCGTCGTTAGACACGCCAGTATTTTCACTGGAGTATACGTTCGCGGACAAAGGCGGGAAATTTAAATGAACGGTAACAACAATTTTTATTTTATTACAATTTTTAACGCTACTTTAAAGAAAAGGCATACGGTAAAAAAGTCTAATGAAATATTCGATTTCTGTAACAGGTGCCTTGAAGATGACGGATATCACCTCGATCCTGGTAATCGTAGTCACAATTTTCCACACATGATCCAGACAATTAACGTCGCGGGATCACCGAGTATTTCGTAAAAATAATTCCCGCTAAATCAACGTGAGAATCGCAATGCGCTCGTCGACTCAAGCTATGCCTCGGTATAAAAGTGGAATCTAGGCCGATATAAATAGGCTGACGCTGTGGAATAACAGGTAGCCGTAACGCTGGACAGTCGTGAATAACGAAAAGACGTAGAGCGGCATCTCAATCTAGTCTAACCTAAGAAATCCTAGAACCAAGCCTAATATACATATATGTATACACTTATGAATACGTATACACGCAACCACAACGTCTGACTTTAGCAACTAAGCCCTTGGATGTATCAAGAAACTAAAAAAAAGAAGGCTCAAAATCACGAATATTTTCCACGATTTTCAAATCCCACAACTGTTGCAAGATTTACGATCAAGTGACCAATCAAACGAATTTGCTCCCTCAGCGGTGTTTCTGCTGAACGTGCCTAATAATCCCCAAACTGATGAAAAAAAAAGTGCATTGACACAGAAATCCACCAAAAAATTAAAGTCCGTCACGTTAAGTCCTATACGGGTAAGAATGCTACAAAAAAAAAAGAATGATTTCTTCAACTGGAGCAAATTACCCAAGTGTCAACGGCATGCTTTGAAATCATGGCTGCATTTTTCATAAGGCTAGAATACACGTGGGGACACTAAAGGCGTGTACGCAAGAGTCGACGAACAACACCGCGGTGCACCGGTAAGTTCCAAGTGTTTGCTGAGAGACAACGGGTTCCGCTTCGGTGCACCCATCCACCATTGTGTGTCTCGCGAGAGGAGAGTAGCGATGTAAAAGAAAAAAGAGAGTTAAAGAAGGGAGAAAAAAAAGAAGAGAAAAGGTAAAAAAAAACGAGACAGTGCCAGTCAGAGAGAAGAAAGAAAAGACGCGTACAAAGTCCGCCCACTTGAATATTGCCACCGTCCTAATTCCGCTATTATGCCGTCTTTCCATAGCGACTTGCCGGAGGAAACGATTGCATCCCCTATATTCAAGTGGAACGAGACGCGACGAGGCGAATGACTCGGCACGTTGGTCCCTCCCTCGGTAGTACGAATTTTCATGAGAGCGACGTTACGCCGCAAGTGGACCAACAGATTCGTATGTACGCGGTGCAGCAGACGCACGGGGTCCCCAGTGTCGTTGGGTTGAGACAACGGGTTCCGCTCCGATGCACGTAGCCACCTTTGTCCGAAAGAGGGACGGAGAGAGAGAGAGAAATAGAAAAAGACAGGGTGATAAAAAGGGAGAAGGAGAGAGACGGAAATAAGGAGAATGAGAGAGAGAGAGAGAGGGGGCGGAATAAAAAACAAAAAATCGAACAAGACCCCCGCAGTGGAGCTATTGCCACTGTCCCAATTCCGCCAACTATTGTGCCACTCGATTTCGATTCGCTCTGCAACATGGCCGCCGGTGTCGCATGAAATATTGGAAATATTCAAAGGGTGCGCACGTTTCATAAACGTGAAATCGGGAGCGCCGCGAATCCAGGAGTTTCGATCGGGCCGATTCTCGTTTGTTTCGAGAGAGCGAACCGCCACGTGTGTCCTTGTCTTACGCAAGCGACTGGCGATAACCCCATCTCCGTCGCACTCACGGCTGGTATAGGAATACGAAAAAATCCAAAGGCCCAAGGGGGGGACCTGCTGCCACGAGTCCAACCACTCGATACCGACTATTCTCTTATTGGTCCTATAATTTTATATATAGCTTGCTGGTCAAATTCAATACTTACTGCAATTACATTGCATAACCCCCTTATACGGTGCATAAGTGAATTACTAAATATATATATATATACTCTGTGACCCGTAAGCTGGCACAAGGCGGTGAAAGAATAAAAAATCCCATGCATGGCAAATCTCCGGCTCACCTATCTCAACTGACCCATAACAGACTGAATGCGCGCTTAACGCATTTCCCCTGCGTAATTACGATGACGTATCTTACCCCGTAAACCTCAGCATCGTCCACGCTCGTTCCAGGTATTCGCTAAATATAATAAGAGACGCGAACGTGACTGCCGCGGCGAGACACGAAAGAGGTTAGGAACGCGTGGCGTACGTAGGTAAGATTGCCACAGGTATAAGGCGAGAGAAGCGTCACGACGTAAAATTTCGTACGCGCAATGTGAAATATTCATTACAGAGCGAACATGTACTTTTAAAGATTACCATACGTTATGTGAAACGCACAGAATGCACTCTTATTAATAATAATCATTGTTTTATTGAATTGTACATTAACGAGATTACCGTTGACCTTTTGGGCGCGTCCGTATCGCACGGTCTGACGTGAGACACTGCGCCATCGGACGTCGTTGCGACGGACTATCTCGAGGATGTCATGGACGATTGTTTTGCCAACTAATAATTCCCTAGGGATATTGCTGATCACGTTCCAGGTATAATTTATCGGGTATACCCATAACGTGGGTGTGTATATTTTATATCTGAAACTCCATCTGGACGTGTCCACGGAGTTTTACCTAAGTGGAGGTCCGTTCCGTGTAAACGTCCATAAAGGCGTCACGCTCAGTAAACAGAGCCCTCCTTGATCCAAATTCCAACCCCAGGTTGGAGGTTGAGCGGTTCAATCAGATTCTAATGTACATGCACGCATTAAGGATACGTTACGGGCGGTATAAAGCGACGATAAGCCATGAACTATAAGGTAAGCCAGGATGTAGAAACGCACTGCGAACTCGATTGATATCGAAGCTTTCAAAATGGCAGTTAATAACGATATATCGAGAAAAGCGAGGACGCGCGGGACCGTTGTTAGCACAGATACTAAATGTAAGAATAGGTGGGATAGCGTGTTCGATCAATTAAAGAAAAATCAGGATGACGTTATTCCTTAACAATTCGGTATATCATTAACAAACGGCAATCGATAGTCATACATAAGAATCGTACCCATAGTGCTCTACATTTCCAAGATGGCGACCCACCTCGATCCACCTTCGCGAACGTTCGGCATTGCCAAAAATGTGTTATCCCTCGAAATAATTCACGAGAATATAAATATCGAGTAATTGGACACGTGTGATTTCCATAAGACTCATTTACAAGGAATCCTCCTATATTCGATTCCGACTTCGGCCATCATCCGGCCGTTGTGTAAGGAACGATTAGCAGCCAGGGCGGATTGCGATGATCTTAACGCAACCCGAGGATTTGTGTAATGCGTCGAAACTGTAATTCGTCGTGGAGTCTGCGCGAGCATGCAAGGTAGACAGAGAAGGCAGGTAAAACTCGGCTCTTACGTTTCGTTTCGTTTCGGCTCGTCACGGACCGGTGCCCCGCTAGCTCTGCCCTTGACACAGTTCTCCCTCCGAGAGGAGCGTGCTCGCGCACTTGCCATTGTGTTGGTTAGAGTCAGTGAGTGAATAACTCGCTCTGTATACACGCGCTGGATCTCGTATATGAGTATGAGTTTGCCGTCGCCGTCCTGTGCGCAACTGCCGTACCGACATAACCCGAAGAAAACGTTCCTCACATGGAGAGAGACCGTAGTTTCATTCTCCGCGTGTACAAGAGGATAGCAATAAGAAATGCATCGCTATAGGGAGACCCGGCAAGCGTGACGCCATCGCTTTATATATACATTATTATATTATACAGAATACGAAGTCCGGTATACGCTTGTATTTATGTATACAAATACGTACATATAAAAATGAAAGACTCGTAGGTTATAATACCTAGACACGGAAACTCGACGCAGCTTTTCCGTACGAATGGGACAGCGAACACTAGCGCCACCGACGCTAGGTACCGGCAGCCATTCGAAGCTTGTGCGGGGAATCAAAAACAATTATGGAAGCTCACCGGCTTCTCTGACAGTAATCGTGACGTCGCGTGAGACAGCAGAAAACTTTTGTAACGTGTCCTGGAAATAAAGTACGAGGGATTTGGAGAATTCGAAAGGATTAATAACGAAAGCGCGGGGGAACGTAATACGGGAAAGTCCTGCTAAATGGATCCGCTGGTAACCTAACACGTACATAATAAGCAATAAGGTATCAATGTACCATTCGGGGTGTCGCGGAGCACTTGATTTCACGAGAGTCATTGTGAATTACGAAATTGAGCAAGCAGGTGAGGTCGGATGCCGAAAGGGGCTCTGGGTAGTGGTCGTAGAAAACGACGTGTAGGATACGAATGCATAATTACTGTGAGTAATATGAGCGTCGGTATTGCGAAACGTATTCTTAATTACCGCAAGGTTTATCCTGATTGTCGAAAAAAGAAATCATAAGGCAACTGTGACTAAGAGAATCAAGCAGTCGTACAGAGAAGACAGGCCAGGGAGCCAAAGCCAAAGCCAAGCAGGTAGGTAGAAGCAAAGTAGGTAGCCGGACAAGACTCAAGGCGAGGCGCGGTAGAAAGGGTGGAATTATTACTAAAAAAGGGAAAGCGGACGTTAGTCATGTAGAAGAGCGGGGCTTTGATGAAATGGCGCAAAAAGTCAGGGCACACGGTGAAAACCAGTAGAAACATAAATCTATTATCGGTGGCTCGTTGCGCAAAACAGGGCACGTGGCTACCGGCAGGTAGCCCTCGTGAGACTCCATCTTGTTAGCTATGCCTCGAACGTTTTGCTTTCGACAATTAGCCACAAGCTAGAAGGACTCCGTTACGTTCGACACACACGACCAGTAAAGTCGGACGCAGACGAAAAAAAAAGTCATCGATAATAATCAGATAACAGAAGCGAGCCTGTTCCGTCCGTTGGTAAAACTACACGTAATTAGAGGAAAGATAAAAAAAATTGACAACGTCCCTTCTTCGTGACGAGATAGGGGTGCTCGGTTGGATATTGATCGAAAGGCTTCGATTAACGGGTGCTACCCTACGAAAAGATTCTCTCTAAACGAGTCGAGTCTGCCAAGGAAGTGAAGCTTGAAGAGGATTTCGATACGGACACAGTGGACGCGCCTAGAATAACAGGAGACCACGTGCGACTTTGCTGAAGAAAAATGGTGGTGATGCTAGCTGCCCAGTGGGGTAGTAAGACCAAGAGTGGAGCAGAGGAAGGAAGGAAGGAAGACGAGGAGGCAGGAATGAGGTCGATGAGAAACTGGGCCAGGTTTACTCGGTAACTGTGTCACTGGTATCGATTTGCCATCCGCCCACGCTACCCTTCTTTTTATATATGTATAATAACATACACAGCTACTCTTGCTACCAGGTAGCTGATGAAGGGCAACCCCTATCGAGCTAACTGTTGCAATATCTTACCGCACCCTGTACGTGTACAGAATAGACCCCCCGAGACACTGGATACTCTCACTCTCGACTCTTGAGGCGACAGAGTGAGTGAGAGAGAGAGAGAGGGACATATAGAGATCCTCTCTGGCGCGAGAATGAGAGGCCCGTCGACTGGTTGAGGTCGATAATAAAGTCGAAGGATACACCGAGGAACTTTTATACATCGAGCCGTTGCATATTTGAGGCAGGTCGGTAACGCGACTGGAAAGCAACATACACATCGGTATCACTATGTATATGTATGCACGTTATGTATCGTGTGACCTGCATTACCTTCGATCCGCTCGATAATAAAACAAGCGTCCCAGGCAGTAGAGTATGCGCGTGCAAAAAACTTGAGGAACAAAGGGCACTGCGACAAAGAGAGAGAGAGAGAGAGAGGAGTGCCAGACTCAGGGTACCTTAAAACTAACCCCAAAAGAAAACCTGAACGACGGTTGAAAAATTTCAATTTTATAATGCAGCAAATAAGGGCCGAGAGTTGTGCCAACATAGAATATGAACTAACCGTGTTATTTCACGAAGGTATCTCGTCAACCACGAACTATAAAAATTACCCATGATTCCTTGGATCTCATTTTCAATTATCCCAGTTCGCCGCTCCCGTTGGCCGCCTGCGAAGGAATCTCGTCGCGACAGCGCTGCCATCTTTCCGCAGAAAGAACAAACCAGTCAATCTAACCTCTATAACCATACAAGAAACGACGGAGCATGTGTGATCATACGGCATACAATACACAGAGGGAATAATCTGGTAGCGAGTCGTGGTATGATCCTTGTTGGTTATACCGTTGCGAACTGGATTTGCTTGAGGTAAGGCATTAAAAGGAAAAAAAAATGGAAGGAAAAAAAAAGAGAAGATTCGTAGCAGGAGAGCGCGGCAAGGTAATAAAGGTGGCAAAGCCAACCGGGCAGCCAGGCAAGCACTCAGCTTTCGTTTTCACCCAGCCTACTTGTTAATCCGGTGAGTCAATAGTTGTATAACACTGGAACTGAGTTGCGTAACCCTTGGTTTCCCTCGCGACCTACTTGCCCACTAAACTAGACACACATTCTTATCCAGGAGTGATCCCCCCCTTCCCTCCCCATCCGGACCACGCCGCCCTCTTTGTCATGGTCTTGCACAGTCTTACTCCTCTTTCTCTCTCTCTCTCTCTACCTCCCGCCCCTCTGACGTTACTCGTCCCTTCCTCCCTCCCGCCACTAACCACCTTCCCCTTTCTCACCTAACCAACGCTTCCACTACACTCCTCTTTTCACCTCCTTCGGCATTGCCAGCTTGGCTGCTACCTTCATTTTTATGACGTTTCCCGGTCCAGGAATGACGATGCGTTAAATACCGTCGGGACTTGTCGTGCGTCTCTTTCTAACACGTACCAACCTACTGGCGCGCAATGCCATAAAACGTCCTTGGACGCCCTTCGTGTCTAATCTGCTCCCGACTGATGTTGCTCCGTACAGATAGAAGAATGGCTGGCATATCTCATCATTGGAGGAGTCAGCCATAAGGAAAGGAAGATAGAAGAATGGAATGGAGGATGGTCAAGTGCTACTTGGTATCTTCGTGCGGAAGAGCCGGGTTAGGGCGAGGAAATGGACGAGAACGTTCTCTCGTTTCCGTTCGTCAGAGATCCCAAGGCCCTTTCGTCAGTGCTCTGATACATAGTCATGACGGAAATGGATAATGAGCGTCGGCGTCGACGAAGCGCGTCACGTGTATAAACCATTAGCGAGGAGATCCTCTAGTAGAGCACGGTAAAAGCCCTGGGAATGTAAATAAAAGAAAAAAGAATTTCGTCGGTAAGGAAGAACACCTGCATTTTTATCGAATCGTAGTTACTTAAATAGCAAGAAGAGCTCGCGTCCAGTGCCGAAGTGTAACGACGACTCTAGGTATTCTCGTATTCCGTGTCTACGAAAAATAAGCCTGGGCTTTAACCTTGAGCCCAATACTTTTGATTCATACCGGCGATATCGAGATCGTACAGGGAGACAGGGGAGAGGTTCCTTATGCAGCGTCTGGACGTTTCTCAGGAATCGCGAACGTTTTGCTTACGCTAACGTTAGCGTGCGCAATCGGCTACTGTCGTTCCACGAGACCGAGAGAAGGGGAGACTTAAAGTTACCGTGCGAGTCGGGTTCGAGAATGCTTGCGTGCTTAAAGAAAAAAGGGTTAAAAAAATTCAAATTAGAAATCTCTCGTATACATAATAATACGAATACACGTTGCCATTAGGAATCATACTCGGGTTATATGCGAGATAAACAAATAGGTGGATGGATAAAAAGAACGTATATCAACAAAAAAAATTGCGTGCGACCCCCATTTGGAGATTTATTAATGTCAGTATTGAGATTAAGTTTATTCAACAGCGAGTATGCCATGACACACTAACCAAGTGGTCGAGACCCACTTAGGCTACTGGATGACCTCCATCGAAATGGAATGGATGGGGTGATAGTAGACAGTCGATGTGTATTTTAAGGCGCACGCACGTCTCGCCGCGTGTGTGAAAGCTTCGAGAAGGAATTATCGTTGCATCGTTCAAATAATTGCGATAAAACATAATATAAATTTTTTTTTCCTTTATCAGACCTACGAAGCTTATCGAATCGCAAAATGATCGGTTAATGATAGCTCGTGCTACTGAGAATCATTTAAACGCCTCATCCCGGTAGCAACGATCAAGGTCGACCCCAATGGTACCGAGGTCGACGAAGATCCAGTACCAAGGCCCCCGATCGATCGTATGAAAGACGAAGGACGTAGATCAACGATGCAGCTTCGATAATCAATTATCGCTACCTGATTTACGTATTCGGAATAATAAGTGACGCCATCTTGTAAATGGTCCCTCGAGGATGCTACGAAAGTACCTATTGACCAACCGGACTTACTTAGCAAAATTTCTAAAAGGTTTGCGAGCTTAAGGAAAGTTGTTTTGCTTTTAAAAAGTTCGCCGGTGGCTCCATCTGGTGGAAAATAAAGGAACTACGGGTTGCGACATCGTCGGGGTTTCCCCGGACTCCTGAAAAGGCCAGTTCCGCGGGAAGTGAGATGATCGGGTTGCGATATGAGTTCCCAAGCTGACAAACGAATGGTTCCGTGACCCGCTAATCGGGATGTATATCTCGAAAGCTACCTGTGCATCCTGTGGGAATAATTTTTCAGGTATCCCGAAAAAAAAAAATTTATTTTTAACCCATCCATACTACATATACACATTAAACTAATGATAATTTCCCTATAGACATATCGTGTGTACGTCGGGCATTAGCTAACCGAATACATATACGTTCTTACGCAAAACTAGCGAAAGTAGGTGTACGCGGTCGGGAGCCATACGGCTATATCTATATATAGGATGAAATAATACGTGAGCAAACGTGTGTTCGACGACGTTCGCTCTCGGTTGGGAAACGTTGCGAAATCAGCCGAACCTTTACGCCGAAAGCGAGAGTGGTCGGCCGAGCTCGAAACGCCAGTATGGCGTATCTGGTGGCCCGAAGAGACTGAAGGACTGTGTAATACCCTATGCAGTATGGACGGCATGAAAAAGAGAAAAAGAGGAAACCCAATATATCCCAAGATACAAAAACGTACAGTATGCAATCATACGTGCTACAAATTTAAAGAACAATATCCACCTTGAGATAAACCAAGAGACACGAATACCCTAAAGTACGTAACGACTGAGGTCAGAGTGCACGAAGTTTTTAATTATTAAATTCTACCACTGATCGTCCGTCTTACCAGGTACCCGAGTACCCCTTCGCGTTAGATAAGCATCGACACGCGGTTAAACACGCACGCATCCGTTCGCAACGATGTAAAGAAGAAGATAGAACGAAAGAGGCCCAAAGGGCCCATTAAGCGTCATTAGCAATGGCAAATAGGTGGATCCGTACCGCGAACGTCTGGTACCAGTGACACAAAGTTTTCATTGCTTATAAACAAAAAAAAGCCATAAAGCTAAAAAAAGGTCAATAAAAAAAGAGACCAATAAAAAAAAGGCCACTGACGTCTCGAAGATCTCGTGCAAAGAGCTAACGAGCAGACAAGTGTCGGAAACGCTTTTAAAAAAAAAATAGTCAAAACGAATCCAAAGCCCAAACAACGTAATTTCCAAGCCAATGTACAGTCTAGCCAACAAACTATTCACGAATTCCTCGCAGAGTCCATCGAGGTAATTCAAGTATCGTCTCAACCTATCGGACCTTGCTTAACATTTCAGGTATCATCATTTCAGATAAGCAGTCTCGCCCGTCGTTGGATGCGACGCCCGCGTCGGGACGCAAGGGGAGGGGTGATGTGGAAGAAGTTACAAGGAGGTCGTAGAGGAAGACGAAGAGGAGGAGGCGGAGGAGGAGGAGACGATGACGAGAGGTGCGAGAAGGCACCACTAGGGGGGGGGGGGGGAGGGAGAGGGAGGGGGGGCGGACTCAGACGCGGGCGGCGGGCAAGGATTCGTGTCATTGTCAGTGGGTAATCAGGTCAGTGGGTCAGTGGGACAACCACTTTCAATTTCAGTCCTTCTAGCCGTGCAACTCGGCGTCGTTATCTCGGCTTCGCCGGCGATGATGAGGTGAAGGGGGGAAGGGGTAGGGGAGGGGCAGAGGAGGAAAGGGGAGGGGAGGGGAGACGAAAATGGATGCCTTCGGTTTTACTAGGTAGGGACGACGTGTACGCGGGCACGAAGGGACGGAGGGGAGGGGATGGACTCGCGGAAATAAGAGGGGTGGGGAGAACGACGCGCGCCAATCACGTCACGCTTCTTCACTCGACTTGACTTCGCGTACGGGGAGAGACCCACGCTCGCTCGCTATACACAAGATAGCGGAAAGTAGGACGCGTATTAAAAACCACAGACCGTGTCCCGTGTTACTTCATGCCATCGGGGTGTTACTCAATCGAATTCATCATAACTGGCACGAAATGCGAGGGAAACGAAATTTCGGCAACGACCGCGAATAAAGACTCCTTCAAGCTCACCGACGGGATTTTCCGTACCCTTTTGAAAGCCTCGCGCTCTCCTGTTAACCTATAAACCGTTGCCTGTATCTGCCTTTGCTCAGCCTCAATCTGCTCTCTCTCTCCTTTCTCTCTAGAGAATCTAGCCTATCTTTTGTCGACATGATCTTAGAAATCCGGACGTGGGACGACGTGTCGTGACGATTTCGCTAGGTTGGCCAATACTCTGATGGATTTTCGTGGGACGTATCAGTCTTATTTTACGTTTATTATATATATATATATATATATATATATTCAAAATATATATATACAGGAAGCGTTCACGGGGTTTTACCTAGTGAACGTTATTCGGAGCAACTGAGATGCGGCTACCAGCCACAGGTTCGCTACGATGGGAAATGGGTACAAGACGAGTCAACGAGGCGAGACCACGTGGGCACAACAGGTCCCTTATTGTGTTTACGATAGTAAATCGAGGTGCCTGCCGATAGTCTGCTCGGCCAGAGGCGTGAATAATAATTATTGTTAAATCGCATGTGTTATTGAGCTATTCCGATGCGAGTTTATCGAAGTGGGTCAGGCGATTCAATAGCGGGTGAGGAGAGACGAGGCCCGAGGTATGCGTGGGAGTATGTATATAATTCAGGGTGGATATACAAGTGGACTATCGCTCTGGTATCAATAACGGTCAGAGATATCGACGGCTGGAAGGCTCGGAATTTCGCATACGAAATTCGCACGCGACTTCAGGTGCCGCCACTTGGTTCTCGGTACTCGGCGCTCTCATTGCCCTTGGTACGTCTCACTCGAAGAGGAGGACCGGGGGGGTCGCTCGTAAATATTGAAATGTAAAACGGACCTCGTCCCCTGGCGAGAGTTGGGACAACAATGTCAAGTGTTGCACAATGGAGCTGAGAGAACGAGACAAGGTTCGGCCTGTCGACACCAGGAGGCAGGTAATAAACGAGCCGCGCTGGTCAATTTGAGAAGTGCATAGCCCGAGAGAGAGTGAGAGAAGTTGCTGAGAAAGAGCAAGAAACGAAGACGGTCGCGTGGCTCATCCATTCTTCCCTGGGTCCGCTTCCGAAATCGCTAAGCGTCAAAAAGAAAAGGGAAAGCGCGACGACAATGAGTACCGTATTTGAATTAGCGCAGCGGGACAAGGCGTCGGAGGTATTTACGAGCCCAGGTAAATTACAAAAATTCCGTTTCTTGTGTCCCGTCGCGGCACGTATATCGTCCAGGACACGCATATACATCTAATATACCAGATGCAGCTACGGAGGCGCAAAAATTTCTACGAACTTTAAGCCAAACGTACGGGGGGTCTTGATTGGCGTATTCCGACGAAGTTCTCTCAAGTGGACCCAAAAATGGCTCCTCTCCTTTTGGGCCCAGTCCAGGACTTCGGATAATCCACCTTCGTTGGAGGTATCCGGTGAAAGCGTCAACTCAGTCGGTACGTGTGACTTTCCGTACCTGCGCACGGAGTTTCACGTGTGCGCCGGGTCTCTTGGTGGACGGGGGGGGTCTGAGCTGAAGTCCCGAATAAAGGGCCCAACAGCGCCCGTCCTTCTCCACTCTTTTTCTACGAGGGGCCAAGAAGCGGAGAGTCCCATCGGCAAGACGGACTGGATAATAATGATTTATGAGGTCGTTGAGTAAATCTCGGCGCAACAAGTGCAGTTAACGCAGCAGGTAGATGTTGTCGGATTGTGCCAGGGGTGCCATTGTCAACAGACCCGGTGCTCGATTCACCCTGGCCCTTGGTTCATTCTCTTATATTCGAGGGGGAGAGACCTCATGCTGCCCTTTTTTTTTTCTTTTACAAAACTTACAAAGTTTTACTTCGGCACGCGTCGCCACGCTTACCCAAAACATACCCTCTTCCTCTCCACCGTTCCCAGTCCCAATTCGCCCTAACATAGCGCTACCGTGGTAACAGGACAAAATGCCCGAACTTTCGTCTTGCTTGGGAACTATTTGAAATCGATCGACAATGGCTCTGCTGAAGAATTTATTAAAAACGCCAATGCTTGGGCTTTAAACCGACGCAGGCTAGTCGGACACGGCTGGAAGCCAATGAGAGGAAGAGTGGACGAGTCAATGGGAAAGTGTCTGAGAGTGAAAGAGAAAGAGATAGAATGGCCAAAGAGAAGTGACTGAGTGTGTGTATATATATATCTGTACAGAATACATAGTGCGGATTGGCGAGTGCGAGAAACTTAATAGGCTGTTACTTGCTCACTCTCGCTTGTTACATTAAGGAAGAGACTCGTAATGACAGCCATGAACGTGTTACGATATGATTTCTCTTTCAACGATAATGTCACGGATATTAAGCCCAAATATAAATGTGTGTGTGTGCATGTACATAGAGACATACGTTAAGCGAATTTACTTTGCACTTTGTAGAAAATGCAGATACGGTATATCGTGTGTGACAGATAAATAATATTTAAACAAAAAAAATATTTAGACTTCCTGCTGTACGCTTATCAGCGGATAATAGCGGCGACTGCGCTACCGTAACAGACTCGCTATCAAACACTGTTAATTACAACGATGGGTGAATATGAATACTTTATGGATAGAGAGGATCAATTAGGATATTGAGTATTTTTGCCTTTGGGGTTCCTTACAGTTTTTTTTTGTGTATGTGTGTATATATATATACATAGTTATCGATCGCTATTACACCGGTTCAGATTCACACGGTATCCAGGCTGGCCAACTGTTCGCGGCTGGACCTGACCCATCCCATACTAGACGAACGAGTCAGGTGCTTCGGGGGAGCAATTTGTTTTCAGAATTCGAGGGGCCCAGGTTACGTAATACAACGACAGATGTCACGTCGAGGTTAACCGGGAATAGCCTGGTTGGCCCTATAGGACCTAGATGGCTGAAGGGACTCAAAGGGAATCCAAAATCGTACGTGGAAACCAGGAGGACAAAGGAACCCATATGCGTACAGGTGAAACACGTTTCTGCGTACCTGTAACATTGTGCGTGTCTTCTACCAACTTGTTTCTTGCTCTATGCAACGAACGTAATTGCTGATTATTAATTAAGATATTTAAGAAAGCATTTCCTGCTACTCGCAATAAGCTTATCTGCACGTGTATGAAATTTTTTGAAGTATTTATCTCGTCGGTAGGCAACCCAGGATACGAAGCGTCCGGGAGAGTCCGAGGGATCCAGGCGCAGTCGCGACCAGGGAATCCTCCTGACGTCATCCTTGTATAACGACTACTAGAGTATAACCTGAATCGCAAGGGATTCGTTACGGCTATGAGAATAAAGGTGGGAACGTGATCTCGGGTCACGGGTATCCAGTGGAGAACCTACTGCTCCGTTCACACTTTGTGTCGCATATCGATAGAGTCCTAGGGTCTGACGCGACGCGACTACTACGGGAGCCGTACGAGCGCCAGGAACGTCATATAGTAAAAAGAAAAAGGCGACGAGTCTCAGGGTGATATTTATCCTTCTGAAAGCATGCATCGCTACGACGTATTCATAGGAAAACGTCGCTGTCGCTCTTGGAGTCCATTGCGACAGGATAATTCGTTGCTGGCGAAGCCGTCGATCTTCATGGAAGTTTGTCGCTAGATGCTGAGAGGTTAGGTCCTGTCAAAGAGTCAGGAACGGAGCATGGTAGGAGACTCGAGTATGGAACTCACGTGAACTCTATGGCTGGTTGGAACGGGTTGGCAAGCGGCGCACTGCGACAACAAAGGCCTCGAGGATTGAAGAGCCACGAGACACGGACGTGGACCAGGGTTAAAGGAGGATGCTGAGGGCAGGATAAAGATAAACGAGAGGCATAGGTGGACACGTGAGAAAAGGGAATAACTAATGGAAGGAAAGAGACGTGGCAAGAGAAAAAGAAAAGAGGTAAGGTTACCTGAGGCATCGTTGGTAGCCAGATCCAGAACCAGGGTCCCTCTCGGCGCTGTCTGGGTTGGCTGAGTCGGCTGTGCTGGCTGCTGCTGTACCTGGTGATGGTGTGGCTGAGGGGGCCCGACGTTTACCGGAGCCCCGTTGCTCTCCGTGAGGATGCCCGAATCCGTGAGCGACGTCGATTCCGTGCTGCCTGTGTTCGGCGTCGTCGGCGTCGTCTCCAGAGATGGAGGACCCCCTCCTTCGGTGGCGAGCGGTGCTGCCATTCGGCCCTCGTGCATTCCAGACAGGGGTCCCTCCTGCACGTCCCCCAACGCACTTCGCGAAACACCTACACTACAAGCCGCTTACTAGCGAGCGCCGCGGGCTGCTCCCACCGTCGAAACCACCGCTAGCCGGACATCTGTCCCTCACGGCGACATCACCGCCGCAACCCCTGCGATTATTAGCCCCTTTCCAGCGGCAAAAAAATCGAACGTTAGATAAATGTAGGTCTGTAGGCCACTTCACTTACACTTTGCATCGAGACGGGCACTCCCTAGTCAAGCGAGCGTCCGCCACACCGTCGCGCTCTGACAGGCCAACCCAGGGCCGTAGCTTGCGCGGGCGCCTGACCCGGCCAGCAGACTCCGCGGCCCGCGATTAGGATTGGTCGCCCTCCTCGGATTAGGTTAGGTCAGGGCAACCTGACTCGCACGCGAAAACTCAACTCGATCCGTTTCGACTCACTCGCGTGGCTCCTCCGCGAATCCCAGGGATTTCGCTAATTTGTCTCAGCTTATAACCCCATTCATTCCTAGAATACCAATAATCCCACTGACTGACATTACGCCATTTTTTAAATAATATATTATTCCTTCCTTACTGTTATCTTCAATTATGTCTGTAACTAAAGAGAGTTTTCGAAACTATTTCCAAGTTTTTTTAAATTCTTTTTTTGATTCCTGTCGTTAATTTTGAAATATCTAGATGAATGTCTATCTTACTATCTGGAAGTCACTTTAAACCGATATCACAGGAACTTCGCGAAGCGGTTCGTTAATTGCCAAGACGATTATGGTAATTAAAATTCTCCAATTGCTAATGATCGTCACGATTTTGTCCTGTGTTAGAAATTACTTTATCAGCTACCTGACTTTGGTTCTCTTGAGTTTACAAAGGGAAAATTATTGTCCCCGAGTCTTCCTAGCTATTGTAAATCGACAGGTGGTGGAGATCGTTGTCTTTGTCGACCTGGTCAAAACATATTTCGATGGTCACTGGTTATTTCGCTAAGTCATCAGTTCTTGCATGAACACTGTAAAACTTGACTCCCGATATTACTGATATCGATTTGACATTTAGCTGTTATTTCCAAAGAATCGGCTGGTCGCTATGTAATGTAATATTATATAATTCTCAAGTCACCAACTCGCGTAGGCAACCAAGAGCCATCGGAAAATTCATATAAGGAACTTTAATGATCCAAACATGTTTCTTCATATTATTGGCTATCATTATCGTAAAGCCAGCTTTCAAAATAAAGAAAATGAAGTTGCATTTTGATACTACATGAGTGTAGTTACCAAACTGTGAAAGATGCCAGTTATTTGTGAATAAATTTATAATTTATGTCATCTAACAAATCGTTTTTAATTCCCAAGAATATGATACGTACGTTAAAATATGAAATACGTGTATTAAGAATCAAATGAATAATAAATATTTTTTTTATCAAAGGACAAAGATGCGAGAATATCGTGAATTATATTTCATTCTCTCTGTGTACCATTAACGGGACTAAACAAATATAAAATTACGAGCGCTATTTCCTATAAAATTTAATATTATTTAAAAATCAGAGCCATGCGATTTTTCGATTAGCAATAATTATCGCAGATTATAAACTGACTCGTAAAAATGTTGGCACTTGGTCTGTCGACGTGTGACTACGGCCGTGCGTAACGAAAGGGAAAACGTAAACTGTGCTAATTACATCGCGACTGCTGACACGTATAACCTAAAAAAGAATGTCAGGAGTAAAGCTTTACCGGGAATCAGCGGGAAACTGCATAAACTCGACGAGGCTATGAGTTTTGGATTTTCTTTGAGTTCCTGATCGCCCGGGCTCTTGTAGACGATGTCTAGGAGTATAACAAAGTGGAGGATAAGCACGGAGAGGGGATAACACTTGAGGAACAGAGTGAATGTGATCCCGTGGCAGGGCGATGGGGCCCTCTAGTCACGGCACTGTGGCACCCGAGGAAATGTCACGGAAAGACGTAATTCTCACGGCGGCAGTTGTGGCTTCCTTTTTTTTCACGGATTTTCACGCACAACCAGCGGCCCTGATACCGAGGAAAACGTTCGTAACGAGTATCTTGCGCGTTCCGCGTTTTCAGGCCTGACCGAGCTGCCACTGCTTTAGAAACGACCGCGGGCCCTAAGTAGGTCAGGTGTCACAATATCTGGCCGCCCTGTTATGGAGCGTTTTTGCACCGAACGTTGCATAATTCGTCACGCGCGACTCCACCAAATATAACCGCGTAAAAACGACGAGCGGACGGACATAATGCGATGTAATCCGTGTTCATTGAACAATGCACTTGACTAACGCCTTCGAATGATCGACTGTGGCGCCAACTGGTGCTCTGATACCGCGCGCTTTAAATCATCTATTTCGGCGTTTTGCGTCACATCCTTGTGATATCGTTTGTATTGCTGCAGTTATGAATATCCATAATAAATAGGACAAGAATAAAGGTCAGGATATGTAATTTCAACTGTAAACTCTAATAAATATCAATTGCTTCTCATAAAATATTTCCATACAAAATTCTCATTTATCTTTGTAGATTAACTTCTAACAATCGCCTATAAAAATATTTCTTGAAATTTTTTTTTTTTATTTGAATTAACATCTATCAATCTTAGTTGCTCTTTTGCTTGGCTTCATTCAATAGGGTGCGAGATATAACTAGTTTCTGAATTTCAGATGTTCCTTCATAAATCTGGAAGATTTTGGCATCTCTCATTAGCTTCTCCACAGGGTATTCAGTGTTGAATCCAGCACCACCGAATATCTGGAAGATTAGGATTATCATTGTATGTAATCTTCTTCTAGTTTTTATTACTATTGTTTTTTAATTATGCTTACCTGTACAGCATCAGATGCACACTTGTTTGCTACATCGGATGCGTAACACTTTGCAGCACTTGCAGTCTGAGAACATGGTTTACCAGCATCGCTGGACCAGGCTGCATGCATCCAGGCTAGTCTGGCTGTATGTACACCGATGGCCATGTCAGCTAACTTAAATGCCACTGCTTGATGATCCGCAATTAGTTTTCCAAAGGTTTTTCGTTCCAAAGAATATTTGGTGGCTTCATCCAAAGCTCTCTGAGCTAACCCAACCGCATTACAAGCGACCTTTTATGAATATTAAATTTTTTTGATTATCAGGTGTTCTTATATATAATTAAATATAGTAATCTTTCATCCAAAAACTCACTGGTGGTCTAGTTTTGTCAAAGGTTCCCATGGCGATTTTAAATCCAGCTCCTTCACCAATTAATACATTCTCTTCTGGTACTCGCACATCTTCGAATGTAACCATACGCGTATCGGAAGCTCTTTGGCCCATATTTATTTCCTAGAAGAATTTCGTAACTTATTTTTTATATTTTGTAATACTGATTTATTAAAGAATGTGTTTGTTAAGTTTCTACCTTACGGCCTGGGGTCACACCTTCAAACGCACGTTCTACAATAAATCCAGTGAAGGCTTTGCTAGCCGGAGCATTTGGATTTGGGTTTGTTCTTGCCAGAACAAAGTACCTGTGTCAGATTCTAATGATACTTATTTTTGTAATTAAAATTAATGTTCGGCTAAACTGAGACGTACCAATTAGCTACACCGCCGTTTGTAATCCACATCTTTGTACCATTCAGAATCCATTCTTTTCCTTTTTTTTCTGCCTTGGTCTTAATTGAAGCTACATCAGATCCAGCTCCTGGTTCTGTTACGCAATACGCCTATTTGTTTTTTCAATATAAATATTAAAAACTAAATGCAGTAATTGACTTAGATATTTTTCATATCGTTTGAAAGAACTTACAGCAACAAGCGGTTCCTCTATTAGCCTTCCAAGGTATTTTTTCTGTTGTTCTTTATTTCCAGCCACGATAACAGGTGTTTGCTGCATACAAAAATATTTGTATATTTTAAACACTACTTAACATACCTCAAAAAAATTAATTGAAATACCTACCCCAAGGTTAGTGGCTCCAATAGCTGTTGTAATACCTGTACACCCATATGCAAGTTCTTCTCCAACCAAACAGCCATCAAATATACTACATTCCAAACCTCCTGTAATTATTAAGAATAATATTATCAATAGTAAAACTTTTATATACAAAAATAAGCAAGTTATCCTTACCAATATCTTGTGGAATATGGTTATTCATAAGACCAAGACTCCATGCTTTCTTAAGTATATCCCATGGATATTCTCCAGATTTATCATACTTGGCAGCATTAGGTATTATCTCTTCCTTTGTAAATTTTCTTGCCAAATCTTGCATCTCCTTCTGCGTATCTGATAATTCTGTAATAATACGATACAAACTGTTGAATGACTAACAATTATCAGAAAGGTAACTATTTTTAATAAAGCCATTACTGTGCTCTTCAAATTATTTTCAGCATGTAATAAAAACAAAAACAAGAAATAAACAAAAATATACTAACCGAAACTGTAGCCATTTGAGGCGAGTGCATTGCTACTAAATGATCTAATACAGCTCCTACGAGTTACTATGCTTGCTACCTAAAATAATGCAAAGCAAGACACAAATTGTTTAAAAACACCTTGGCTTTACATCAATTTCTATTGAAAGAGGCCACAAACCTCTTTAAGTACTCCATTAAAGTATAAGTAGTTGCATAAATTATCTCACCTTACTAAACTGCATTGTGGCAAACTGATTGTTCCACAAATAAATATATATATGTTTATCTTTTCTTAGCCTCCTATAATCTCTTCCGAAAAAAGGCACAAGAACAGTCTAAGATACTAAAATTCCTAATTTTATATAATGTTTCTTAACTTAATTTTTTACAAAATAAATACGTATCACCGCTTCTGCCAACACTCGTAAACCTTCTGAACGTCGAAAACGACTTGGCTTGTAACCGAATGAGGTGTATCTCAGGTCAAAGTCCAGCTTAACTGACGTGTGTAATATAATATACGTTAGACTTTAGTCTATAGTCTCGTAAACTTTAGAATGCTACTATAAGACTCCAAAATTAAATAAGATCGAATACAGACTCTAGATAAGAGTGTATCAAAGTGAATCCACTAGTTATAGCTATATGAGGGCCTGGCTAGTTCGGACCACAGTCCAATGTTCACAATTTTCTTGTTTATACATGTAGACAAACAGCTTGTTAAGATCGTGATTAGTGGATAAGTAGTGACTAAATCTACGAAGGATATCTAGTGTGTTTCTTTATCTTTTATCTTTTCACGTGAATCATGATAGTTGTAAATGATATAGCTATACTTTACACTTGTCAGAAATACCAGTAAAGATCTGATCATGGATATTTATGTTTTAAAATATTGTTGAATTGTGTTTCATTCTCTAACAGTCTGAAAATTCCATTCTGATGGCGCTGGTTTTACCGGCTGTGTTTTTTCCGTGGACGAAATGTCGTTGCTATTGCTTCATGGAGCCGAACAGGAATTTACTCCAATTTTATACCACAAAGCTGACTCTAATTTAGTCTGGTTCACTAATTCTTCTCACGTTTAGACTTGAGATTGTCATGGTTTTTTAATAACAATGAATGTCACAATTCATCCGCTGACAGCTAATCCTACGGCTGCATGGCGCGAATTGTCACAGCAGCAAAAAGTCATTAAAATCAATGCTAAGCCTCCCACCATTAAAGCACCAATTGATAAGGTAATTTCATTAATTAATTTCGACTCCTTAAACACCTATTTAGACTGTGTATAATATGTTTAATTTTTTAATCATACAATCTTCTGTCACAGCTTCGTGTAGTTTGTATGAGTGATACTCATTCCCTTACACCATTTATAAAATTTGATATACCTGCTGGCGATATATTTATTCATGCTGGAGACTTCACTAAATGTGGCAGCCTGCATGAGGTTGTAGAATTTAATAATTGGATTGGTGAGTACATATTATGGTAAACTGTATAAGATATTACTGCAAAAGATAGACAACTTATTCATTGAGTTAATTCTTACAGGCAATCTTCCTCACAAACATAAGATTGTGATTGCTGGTAATCATGAATTGAGCTTCGATCCAACATTTACTCATCCTTTCTCAGCTAATCCAAGCTCAGACCGGCACAAACATACTGGGACCAGTATTTTAGATAATATACCAACGCTGGGAATGTCCAAAGATACACTCGCTGAGGCAATTCAAACTACCAACGTGAAGGATTACTTAACAAATTGTACCTATTTAGAAGATTCTGAAATTGTTTTGTATGGAATTAAGATTTATGGGACGCCATGGTAAATACACTTCATTTCAAAAATTTATCCAACCCAGTAGTACTAATCATAATGTTCATTTAAATACCTTAGGCAACCAGAATTCTGCAAATGGGCGTTTAATGTGCCACGTGGAGAACCGTGTCTCTCTAAATGGGAAATGATCCCCTCCGACACAGATATTCTAGTAACCCATACACCTCCTGTTGGTCACGGTGATTTGTGCTGCAATGGTGTAAGAGCTGGATGCGTAGAATTATTATCCACTGTGCAAAACCGTGTCAAACCAAAGTACCATGTATTCGGACACGTACACGAAGGTATTTATTATTTGATTACGAATATGGTAGCATAAAGACATGAAAACACTGCATAAAATTCGAATGCATGTTTTAGGATATGGCATATCTTCAGATGGCAAAATCATATATATAAATGCCTCTACATGTGATTTGAACTACTTGCCAAGTAACCCACCAATTGTATTTGATATAACATTACCACCAGGTGTAAGTAAATCGTAATTGACGAAAAGAATTATTAACTTCCGCAAGCGTAATGGAGAAGTGATTGATAGTGTCGTGCTGATATTCTGATTACTCAATGTTTAAGTCTGGTGATTAATTTTAAAGCAATGACAAAAAATACTTATGCACTGACTCTAGTCAACAGGCAAATTACATGCTACTAAGTATAATTTTAGTACGATACCACAGTAGGGAATGTAGATAGAGAATATAATTCAAGAATAACGCTTCGTCATGTAGATTTGTATATTATTTATTTTTTTACTATACTTTTATATAGCATAGTCCTGTAATATATTAAATTATTACACTTCTCCGTAGTAACCTTTTGCATTCTTAGATCTATGTAAAATATAATAATCAGCAATTCGTCATGACCAAGATAGCTTAAAATCTGGTGTGTCTAATTAAAGCAGATTAAACATGATGCCACAATCATTATTTATTTCAGACTTACATTAAGCAACGTCGCAAAAACCGTATACAATAATTATTATAGAATCGCCCTGTATGTCAATCAATGTGAAACTGTAGTAAAAGCTCACATCACACATTTTTCAATAAAATAGTTTAATAATACTTAGCAGCTATGTGTTATAAGATTCTGATTATACTATCACAGACCTGCTATCACAGCAGGAAATTGAAATTAATTTGCATACAACATCCTAGGATATGAAGTGTCCAATAAATTAATATCATGTGATCAATATCTTATTATATCTCGATAACCTTCGAGACACCATAAAATGGCAATTTTATTTATTCACATCTGAATACTCTTCAGTGATCCATTGATCGTCCCGTGATATCTCCTCATCAAAAGTTTAATTAATTTCAAACGGTTATCTAGATAATTATTTTCGTCTGGTTCAGCCTTGATAGCCATCGGTAAGCCTGTAACTTAATCAGCTCCATCATACTGGTGTCAGAATTACAAACAATAGATCTGTTATGCAATGAAAATAAATATCATTCGATAATAAAGTGTGTCATTAAAGGTTTCATTCTAACATGAGGCACATTTCGCGGAAGTTTCAAAAAAAATTTATTTCTCATCAACGTACGACAGTGTATATCGTGTAAAACGTCCAGGATTTGTGACTTAGAGTACGTAGCATTAGTCGGGAGTAGTAATAAGAATAATTAATAATATTAATAGCAATTTGTTAATTGTGTTAATAATATAACATAAATTGTAATAACATTATGATACAATCTTTAAGTATTCGAGTATTGGATTATTATGCTCGACTTATTTCATTCTTAATTGCTAAACTGATTGCAAAGCAGTCGCACAGTATCAATCGATTCTGGGACTTTCGGGAAAATTTTTCATTTATTTTTTCTAAACCTTGTTTTTCTGTATAAAAATGTCATGAGGATATTTAACCTCAATGAAATACATTCAGTTGTTTGTCTGCCGATAAGCGTACGAAAACGGAAAAAACATTTTTCACTTACAATACGCCTGCGCACAATTCCTTCGTTTCGACGTTTGGTCAGCCCGTACGTGAAAATGGAGATTAAATTGAAAAAAAAAGACCAAAATGGACAGTGCATTTATCGCTTGAGATCCATCAATATTACCGATAATCGTTCTCACTTGATAAATTATTATCCTAATCGTTAAGCCGTCCAATGCAGTGTTTATATCGGCGTACGGTCGTTATATTATCGGATGTGGTCACGTACCACATTTGATATACAAAGCTTAAAAAATAAATAGATAGTTCTCTGTGCCGACGGATGATGAGAACCTTTCGCGAAATCAGAATGGCGTTATAATAGCAGCGGCTTCTCCTCTGCTCGTAGGCAGTGAGGCGCACTCGTGCCACTTATTTAACGTCGGATCATAACACTCGACCGTGGATATTGTTATTTGCGTACGATAAAAATTGATTTCCTGAGATTGATCGCCGCCTATTACGTAGAGGCGACCGTCGGCAGCAGCTACTGCTGGATAAGAACGTCCCATTTTCATTGGAGCAACTTTACTCCATTTGTTCTGCGAATAGATTTATGATTGACAGTTAAAATCAACTGATGGGCATTAAGAATTAACGAATGGCAAAAGAAGGTTCAGCTTATTATTGGGTGTAATGTATTACCTTATCAAAGGAGTACCTCTCCACGGAGGTCAAGACCTCCTGATTTTTATTCATACCGCCAACTACGTAAATATATCCATCCAAAATCGTTATTCCCATTTGCGAACGTGGCGTCAACATTGGTGCTAAGTAACTCCATTCTCTGGTTACAGGATTATAGCTCATCACATCCTGTCTGTGTCTACTGTTATGCGTGCAGCCACCCACCACGTAAATTAAACCTGACCACATAAAGAATCTTGTTCATTGTGTCTCTGTTATGCTATACAGGTTATACAGTTGTGATATTATATACCTTCGTAAGCAACGACGCCCATGCTGAATCGCGGTTCGGGTAACTCGCCATCTAATGTCCAAGAGTTTGTGATTGGGTCATACGTTTCAATGGATCCACCAATGTCTTCACCGACCCAACCACCAAATGCATATAAGCTATCGTCCAGTGCGCATAGGCCAAATTCACAACGTGGTTCTACCATACAGGCTATGGGAGTCCATACGTTTTCACGTGGGTCATAACACTCCCCATTTGCTATTATACAGGATTCCAATTCACCACCTACGACGTAGACTTTACCGTCCAGTAAAGCTACTCCAGGGAGTACTCGGCCAATTCCTATGGGAGCAACTTCGCTCCATTCGCTATGAGAAGTTCGTGAAACTGATTATGGATACTTTTTGTAGTTTAATTGTTATATTGTTTTCATTTAAAAGAATACTCACCCAGTGAAGGTATCGTACTTTTCGATGGATTCGTAAGTACTCTCCGCAGCTCTGGCCCAACTATCTGCAGAATGTTCGCGTTTTGAACCTCCAATGACTAGGATGTTTTTCTTAGCGCACAATCTTGGCTGTGAATGTAATGGCACCAGGCATCCCTTATTCGATACGAGATCCTTTTGAATGGATCTTAGGGCTACTATTAGACTGGCATCCTTACAGTCAAGGATTACTCGCTCTAGTCGAGATACTGAACAGAAACGAAGTCGCACGTGACCCAACACTTCGAATACGTAGCATCGCCTCGATGGAATATCATGAACTATCCAGTCGTAAGCTGCTTGGAAGACCTGGAATAATTATTGAATGGATTATGACGTTGACTGGTTTTAGTTATTCAAATTTTGTTTTCTTACCTGAAATTCGGTGTCGACGTGTATATATTCACTAGCAACAAGACGAACAAGAAGTTCCTTTGGTAAATCCAAAAATTCCTCTTCCCGTGATACTAGAGGGAAATTGACTTCTATGAAGCGCAGGGCAGTCTCTGAAAGATCCACTCTATTGTGCGCTTCGGCAAATCTATAAGAAATGTAGTAATTAGTACATTGAAGTGACCTATGTATTAAGTATAATTACCTATAAATTCCAAGGGCATTAGAATAGTGCAACTGCTGTTGCAAGTAATCAATACATCCTGCAACAACTTCATCCAACTCGAGCATATCTGCGGCAGCAAAAAGTTCCTGAACATTGTCTTGAGTGATATCCACATTACCAGTATAAATAAAATCAACTAGTCTTGATAAAATATCTGCTGAAACTGAACGAATTTCCACAGACTCCTGCTGTTCCTCGACCAATCCCCCAGTGAACATTGCATTGAAGTAAGCACTACCAGCAGCGAGAACAGATCTGTGCGCTCGAATAACGCTACCACCTGCCACTAACCCTACATCACTAAACTGATTTTTCAGTCTCTGTGCATTCAGGTTCTTAAGAACCTTTGGCGCATACTGTCCCACTGCGTAAACCATACTAGACTCTGTGTTTTGGCGTACAGGCTGAGTTGCAAAGCCCATTCCGCTCTTAGAATTGTTATCGCTCTTTGCCGGGGGCACAGTACCATCAGCCATGAAACCATCGAGTTGTCCTTTATCCACTGCACCTATAATATAACACAAACTCTAAAACACCATACTCTAATATACTGTTTTTAATGCCACAACGAACCGTAAGTAAAAAAAAAGCTGTAAGTAAAAAACAGTACTGCGATTATCTACTAAAAGAAAATGTAACAGAACCATAACAACATATTGTGACCATCCTGCTAAATTCAATAATCTCCATTAATAAATTGACTGTCCTTTTCAAGTTAAATGGACGTGGTCTACTTACGGCATATACGTGAAAGCACTTTATAGACACTGTGAAAGGACTTTGCGCTATTTTTCCCCTTCAGACGCATAGCTATCACCGCATTTTCAGCTAGCTTATATGATTACGTCGTCGGGGACGACTTCGACGTCACTTCTGAATCGGTGTACGTTGGACGTCAGGAATTATTTATGAAAATACAACACAAACACAATCCTGGTTAGCACAGTAACTCCTTTACTTTCACCTGATAAAAGCTCGCAGGTTATACGTTAACGCTAGGGCAAACCTTTCCATAAAAAAAGGTAGCCGCTACGCGCCACAAGATTATCACTAATCACCCTAACGATCATTGATTAATTAAACTGACATTTCATTACTGACTTCTTGACGGATTTACCCTCCCTTACACTCCTACTACTTTAACTCCTACACCCTCTCAGCCATTCTGTCTTCTCGATAATTCGACCAAATTCGACTCATCTACCAGAGAGGAGTAGGGAGATTGCCAGTAGGCCGATTTTCTTGAAAGCAATTTTATTATGGTGTCGACGCGCCACCTGGACGAAGTAGCCTCGAACCATTTCCACGTTTTTTATTGGTCGATTCTACCTAACAATACCCCAAGCAAACCTCAAACGTGGGTAAACTGGAAATATATGTATCCCGATCTTTATATCTACCATGGTGAAAGAATGGCATGCGCGCATGGCAGCCCATGGTAACGGTTTGATAACGGGTCAGCGTATGAGTCTCGAGTTCAAGAGTCGATTATTGTTTACTTAAATTTTTGTATTCGTGAACTATGCTTATTGGATCTATTAATTAACTTAGAATGTATCAAGTACATGATTATATTATACTTTATACATTTTATTATATTATGCCGTCGTGTTTTGTTTGTACCTGAAAACAGCATATACAAAAATCAGACAAGGACAACGTATATTATAATACGGGAAACAATTTATTAGTATAATTTGCATTTTCATAGATATATATACATATATATTCATACACATATAGCCAAAAATCTACTCGGGCGAATAAACGTATAAAATTTTCATGTAAAGTGTGAGGTTGAATTGAACAAAAATTATTTTCCATATAAAAATATACTATCTATGTAAATTTGTACTTCGGAATGGAATTTGCGAAATAAAAATTGATCCCGCGATTCACAGACTGTGTTTTTTATCTCAAGGATTTATCTGAGTTTTATGTTAGTGTGGAATAATGTGAGATATAAGGCAATGCGAGTGATATTAATGTTAATTATAATTATCAATTTGATGTGTATTAAACTATATTAAATTAATTGAGTATACATGCGCATTTAAATTAAAATCATTATTATTACTTTCTTGACATCTTCTTGAGTTAGTGAAAAGCAAATAAGTATGAAAACAGTTAAAACATTGGCTACATATACAACTCTCGATTTTAATATTTATTTCTATGCGAATGTTGGCAAATCAATTGTACTTCTGTTATGGCTATCATTAAAGTGATAAATCATAAAATTTGAAAAATAATGGGTACATTAATTATAGTGAAATTTACAGCTTGCACTGAACCATGTATAGTAAAAGATTACACAGGATGACAAAAGTTAAGTGTTAAGGCAAAATACGCAAATAATAACTCCGCTTTAATCGTACGCATAATAAACTATATAAGGATAACTTAAAAAACAATGATCAAAAAATTATAACTAAACAACATTATTTCTTAATATCTATTAAATTAAAGCTTACTCAAGCTGTGTGGTGGTATTCCTAAGTAGTTGTTTGCAATCTCATTAACATATTTATGCGCTTCATCATAATGAGGACTTGTCTCTTCAGCTACTCTTTCAAGCCACGCAGTGAGCTGTGGCCTGCCTTCACGAGGATCAAAGCCTGCCATTCCTAAAATTGCAAAAACAATACTCAAGATATCTCATCATATTATAATATGATCAAGAATATAAGACGTACTTGGTTGTTCAATCTCACAGGCACCTACAATGTCAGCAATGCTGATCTTGTCACCTGTGAGGAATAGTTTGTTTTTCAACCAAATATTTTCAATTTGATCTAGACATTCAATCATATATCCCTCACACTTTGTAACTTTTTCAGGTCTTGCAGGCTTCCCTTTGATCATTGGTATCAAAAACTGTAAAATAATAAAGTCAACTCCTCCCTGTACTGCTTAATAATTTAGATATCTCCAGTAATAGTTATACAAACCTTTACTAAGAAATATGTTGAGCAATGCAATCTAGTATTATTATGCTGCCATTCAAGGTACTCATCAACCCTTGCTTGATTTTTGGATGATATAGGATACCAATGGTCATCCACCTTGAATTCCCGGCAAAGATATCGCAGAATCGCCACACTAAAAAACAAACAACATAGGATTGACTATATTTTACATTGAATATATTTACCAAACAGCAGGTTACTTATACCTTTCTATCAGTTTGAATCCATTATGCTCAAGGGCTGGAACCTTTTGAAATGGATTGATCTCTTCATATTTTGGCATGAATTGTTCACCCTTTTTTAAAAGTACTTTATGTTCCTCAAAAGGGATTTTACATTGTTTGAGGAATATGTAAAGGACCCTAGAAGGTTGTGACATCAAGTCATAATACAATTTTAAACCCATACTTCTTAGCTAGACTCTGTAAGAATATTATAATGCTATTTTCATTAATTGGCACAAGTGTTGGAAACTGTGAACATGATAAGGGTCCAAAGTTCTCATTTGTTATATAATTTGTTACAAAGGTTTATTAATTATTCAATAACACAAAGGCAAAACGCGATAGCTTGAACACACCTACTAATATGTATACATATTTATTCTAAAGGCTTGCATTCAGGTATTTACTTCAAGTTTATGATTTAGACTATGAAGTAAATATCAGTTTTATGTGTATTTTATCTGTCAAGTGTTGTGAATTCATCTTCTGTGATATTAATGGATAAAATCTTCAAATAGATTTGGTGGCTCACGCAATAATTAGCGATTTAGAGACTTCAAGTTAATTTGCAGTAAAAATTATAAGGAAACCAGTTTCAAAAAAAAATTTATATAAGAACCTTAAAATATATACGAAAAATTAAATTGAGCACTATAGGAATACGTGGCACACAGATCAACGATGCACTTTCCAATATCGGCTCATTTTCGAACCTACCTATACTGCTCCGGAGCACGTATTACCATCTCCGGTATTACTACAAAATTATTTTTTTTTTTTAGGAATTTAAGTACCACCAAATTAATGAATTAGTAAACTCGTGACAACAAAAAATTCTGCATCGATTAAGCCCATTTTGAACCCACATAATCGAAAAAATAAAATTCGAACGGTTAACTGCACAGCGAAATATGTTTTTAATTATATAAAAAAAAAACGGCTCACCGCCAAATTTTTTAATTAAACCACCAAAAACCACCAAAATAATAAAAAAACAAAGTACAACAGATCAAAGTTGCGCGGCGCCTACGCACAGGTAGAAAATCGGCGCACTGGCAATCCCCCTACTCATTCTTATCTACCACCTGCATCAACAGTCCATTGTCTTTACGGTTTGCCAACCATCAAATACTAAAATCACGATTTATGCAAAATCGAAGATCTAACAATCCTATAAATATTTTATAATATTTTTATGATTTTATTGTAATTATATTTTAAGTCATTCGTCATTTTACTGCGACTTCACAAATTATTATTATTTCGATATAATACGATTTCTATAACGGTTCATGATTCATCGCATGGTATCTGCTGCTATTTTTCTATTGGTTGGGACATAAACACGCCCGCCTATCTTTATGCGCGAGTAAGTATTCGAACCAATGTGAACCAATGCCTTCAGTCTGCGAGAGACTCGCGGTTGGGTTGGTGTTTTGCGTTTAGCGTGTAATTCGGGTTCTTCGTAATTCACTTTATAGTTTAATTTCTCGTAGGTAGAAGGTTATTTTTATTTCTAAATTTCAGAAAGTGTGTTTGCGCATTGTTGCGTATATTTATTATACACGCGTAAAGTATTGTGAATATGACAAACATATCCAAGGGCAAGAGATCGTCCACGAAATTAAAAGTATTGCAACATCTGCTTGCTTAGATTTATTGCTCTGTCATTTTATTGTTATATTAATGTTTTTATATTTTCAGAGTATGGGCGACCACGATGCTTTTTTGAGTAGAATTAGCAAGACACTTTATTATTCTAAATTACCAATGACCGATTGCCTCAGTTTACCAGTAACTGGTTAGTAGAAGATATCCTGTAAAATTTTTAAAGAAGTTTTTTAAATGTTGAATTACGCTCATTTTTCTTTGTAGAATTAGCTGCGGAATTGTTTACTGAAGCAAAGAATGGACGCACGCTGGAACGCCTCGATGTTGAAGAAGCGAGCCGTGTCTCTCGAAATGCATGTGTCTCACCCTGTTCTTTAGTTCTTGCTCTGTTGTATCTGGAACGTTTGAAGGATTGTAACCCTGAGTACCTTAACAAAGTGGCACCATCTGAACTATTTCTGGTTTCCTTGGTAAGAGTCTTATAAGCTACTATAAAAAGTCTCTTTAATTATTGTCTGAGCAAAAATTATGTTCATGAACAGATGGTAGCCAGCAAGTTTTTACACGATGATGGAGAGGAAGATGAGGTATTTAATAATGAATGGGCACGCTCTGGAGACCTGACTGTACCACAGATTAATAGATTGGAAAAGGAATTCCTCAATGCCATTGTAAATATCATAATTTGAATTACTCACTATCATTTTATTATTTATTAATAATAAGTCGTTTGTTGCATAGGATTGGGCAGTATTTATTGCTGATCAGGATTTCTGGGAACGTCTACAAAAACTAGAAAAAGATGTGGCGTATAAAGAAGCTCGTAAAAGAGGTTGGTTTTCTTACACAGAGCTTACTCGCTTAATGGATTCAGCTTGCCTTGCAACGGTCATCCATACTCTGGTCAGTGTATCTTCGGTCTGTTTGGCAACCTATGCAGCAGGAGTAGTTACATTGTTTGGTTCAGCTTTGGTGGCAAGTCACCTACCTGGCACCATTTTACTTGCTCCTGGTCAAAGTGCTGTGCAGTCTGAGCTAGTGGAAAACAATCAGATCGTCATTCCAGAAAACAAAATGACAACTGATCAAGCTGAGTCGAACATAACAGACTTATTTATCTGCACAGAAATTCATAATCCTTGTAGTGATTTGGAGAGAGTTAACGGAACCGAAAACGTCGGATGGGAGTGGTGGTTAAATTCAATAATGACCTGGCTCCCAAAATACTCAGCCCTTCAAAACGACATAGACTTTGATGGAAAGGAATTATCAGATATAACCAGTGCCTTTATGGAAAAATCATATAAGGATGATAACTCTGTTCAAAATGCTGTAGACCTGATTATCGACTGGAAAGAAACCCTTGGTTTAGAGTTGAGTTACCCTTCAAAAGACTGGAGGTATTATGCAAATTACGTAACAAAAATTTCTCTCGGACATAGTCACTGATCCCCAGTACACGCACTGTGCATCTAACATAACGCTTTCACAATCCTACATTGATAATATTAAGAATACACTAATTCATACATGAAAATATATTTTTTGTACCGAGCGCTATGAAAAGCGACGGAATAATTTTTCCAATAAAAGAGAGTCTATTACTTAAATATGTGGATACATGATTCAAAAGTACCCGAGAATGATTTACGTCAACCTGGATATTCAGTCAGTATACAAGTATCGACGCTAAAGTAACAGTTTAATATCGGAAGCCTATATACATACATACATCGAGAAGATACGTCTATACACATATTTACGACGACATTTAATTGCTTTAGTTTAATTTCAAGCGTTGAAATTTTTTCTCACAAGGTAGATGATCGGCTCATCTTGAATTTATAGAGATAAAATTGTATTACTGTCTTATTTCTTGTCCTCAGATTCATGCGAGTCCTTATCTTTGTCCTTACTATCCTGGTGAAGAATAAGTAGTGGTGTCATACCCAGTAAACAGCCGAGAGTTACACCCAGTACTCGGCCCTGTAAAATAATATTACAATACTTAGCAAAAAGATTTATTTTCCAAAAAGAAGAGTATGTAGCAATAAAATTTTACCAAATTGGCAGCACGTCGCGACTTTGGTAGGTCCAATTGTATAGGTGTCAATTTTGGTGGCTGAAATCCAATCTTCTGTGCGAGCATTTCTACGTAGAAAGCAGATCCGATACCCAGGATATCAGAAATTGTATTACCAAAAGCTGCTGCTGCCATTGTGGATAGTGTTATAAAAGCTCCCAAACTTGATTCGATTTGATCACCCTGTAAATAATTTGTAGATTGAAAACCTTTATGAGATACTTTATATAAATGTACTACTATACAAATACCTACGGCAATGATCATGATGGAGTTGTCGAGGAAGCCAAAACCAATGAATGGAATTGCATTTGCTAATGATACTACAGAACAAGAATCGATAACATTAAATACATTGAAATTTTTTAACTATGATGATCGTGTACTCACCTCGTATCAAGTCATTGCGCGTCGGTTGTGGAACTGTTTCAACTGTAAAATAAGAAACACTGTAATTTTTGGCAAGTATCCACAAAAATTAAACATGGAATTATAATCTTCATGCACGTTAATGATTTACAGTTGTATCAGTGATAAAAAATCAAGTCTCATGTCTCTAATCATTCTGGATAAGACTGATTACTTATAATCTACCATTTTAAGACTTAATATAAGGTCTTGTTTAGAGAAGCCCAAAACTGATCTGTCTACAAGTACAAAGATTAGAAAATATATCAGAACGTAAACTAGAATAATAAAATCAGAATATCTAAAAATGCATTTTCAGTATCATCGGCATTGCATGAATCTTTTGGCGTCATTAACGTGCATTTAAAGCTTCACCATTCTATTTTTAAGCTCTATTTGAAAAAAAAGTAAATGAAAGTTAGAACTTACACATTGTATCATCCGTGACATAGAGGCAAAGCAGAGGAATGTAAAATGGACTTATATAGATTATCAAGAATTGCATAGAGAAGCAATTATAAGTACCCAAGAGCCAAGGGCAAAGATAAATAAGAGTGAGAAAAGATGAAGCAGCGGAGATTCAATTTCATTTTTCTAATGATACATTTCCAGATCTTCCTATCTATATATAAGATCATGGAAAATTCTGATTTAGCTCCAGGGCTCTTGGCAGCTCGTACCGTACTTGCGAAGAAGCCAATCGTCCGGAACGGCGCAATAGCTTCCTGTAGGATCCACATCTCCAAGGGATGGTACTCTGGCTGGTCGGCCAAATTTACTCCGCCATCGAAACGCCGCTAAGTGTCCTATGCGAATAATATTATGAAACAGAATACCATTCGCTAAATATTATTCATTAAGTCCTTTTAAGTTGGAAGTTTCCATTTAATGAATCTCGACTATTTTAAAATCGCGTATCTATAGATATATACATATTTATAAAGCTGAAAGCCGAATAAAACATTCTTTCAGCTTTAACTTCTATAAAAACGAATTGATTTTCATGATTTTCGTTTTACATACACGGGAGGAAAATCTAACACGTGTGGTAACACACAAACGCTTTAATACTGCCGCTGAAAAAAAGTTATAACCGATATTATGCTGTCTGTCCATATATTCGCGATAGACTTCGAATTAACTCAAAGAATTATAATGGCAATTTTCCCATATAATTCAGCATTCTTGCTACCCATATTTCATCACATAACATTTAGAAGTGGAGTAATAAACAAAAATAAATGTAGAAAACACGTTAAATTCGTATTAAGTTTAAGTGCATCTTTTATTAGTTTTTGATAATGACTTTCGTGTAGATGTAAAGATACTCCGCATGTACCCGGGCGAAGGCGAGATCGAACGTCAATTATTTATATAACTTGTTTTAAAAAGATATATTAATAATTACACAAGAACCCACCACTGAGTCAGGTTTAAGCACTTGTCCTGTTTAAATTTAAGGGTGTATTCCATTATTATTTCTTTTTATATCCAGTCTACATGTTACTTCCCTTATAAAATTTATATAAGTAGTAAGAGAATAATTAATTCCATTTTTTTCAGTTCTCATTCAATTTCCCTCAAATATAATTTGAAGGATAATAAAAGAAGCTCTGACACTTGATGTATGCCTACGATATGAAGTTTTAAATAAAATGAACACGCAAACAATGTGATTAGGATTCAACGTTACCTTCGTACTCCGTTTTGGTCTGCTGTGACTGGCATTCCTGCAATGCTAATATGAGTACTTCGCGTTCCTCGGTGGTAAGTCTAATCGCAAGTTCCTTAGCCCCCTGCTTAGACAAAATGCCAGCACTTCCAGAGTCTTTGACAGAAGACATCGTTACATTCGTGGAAATGTTTCTTCTGCAGTGTTCCTGATCGTGAAAATGATTCTTCTGTGTGGTGCCATGCTCCAGGTACGTCTTGGAGCATTTCTGATGATAGAAACGCAATAGTTTTCTTCCGCCAAGTCGAAGATGTGAACGTACTGCTGGTACGTTCAGGTGAAAAGCGGACACCGACATTGAGCACAACTTCGTCGGCTGAGTTTCTGACAGGTACTCACTGGACTCACAACCGGGCAGCACCAGCTCAGTGTCTGGCTTTGTATGTGTATATATGTGTATATATATATAGTTATATACGGCTATTGAGAATATTGCGCCCGCTAAATTTGGTTCACCAGGAATCAAATAACTAACATCATTTTCAGGTGGTGCAATAGTTTGAATTAATCGTGTACGTATATACGTATTTATTTATTTAGGAATTGTATGCATTCTCTGGCGAGAGTAACCAATCGGATACCGGTATTTCCTGAATATATCCGGAAATTTTTGGAATACTGGCATCTGATTGGCTAATTTTTGTAGATAACTCAGTTAACTTTAGTCAAATCGACCCTTACATACCTTAATTATTAGGAATATGATGTCACTGTAGTTTAAGGTGATAACGTCATGGGCTAACGATCGCAGTGCCTTAAGGTGAGAATTTAAGGAAACATAAATTGTGTGTATTAACCTTTATTGCATTTTACGCAACTTGTTGCGCACAATCCGGAAGCGTCCGAAGTGCTATCTCGTGGCGATTTCTGGTAATATCCAAGAAGTAATCGTAACAGAGAGTGAGGTTAGGTTCTTTTTTTCCGGTTTGCGAACCTGCGTAAGTTGCCTCCACGAATTGTGCACATTGTTATCCATAAGCATCGTGCGAACGGGAATTAGTTTATGTGAATATAGACTGTAGGTTTTATTGAATAAATATGGATTATATCCCTGTATCAGAAATTCTTGATCCTGAGGATTGTTTAAGAAAGTTTACCGAAATAACCTCAGGCTTCGTCGTGATACTGTTTACTATGGTGTCATGCGTCGACTGTCTTCTTTGAAAAGCTTTTCGTTTAATAATTTGGAATATTCAAGATATAATAGAATAAGTTCCTTTCTGCTTTTATTTTATTTCCCTTTCATTGTATGTGCTCGTGAAATCTTTGTACGGTGTTAAACAAACTCCGGTCTTTATAACTCCGATCATCTCTGTCATATTTTTCATTACAAAACAACTTTTGTTTCAGTCACCAGCCAAGATGGTGAAGATTATGAAGTCGGGGAAAGTCGTGCTGGTTCTCAGTGGCCGGTACGCAGGACGCAAAGCTATCGTCATAAAAAACTTTGACGATGGTACGTCTGAGAAACAATACGGACATGCACTGGTTGCTGGGATTGACCGCTACCCACGTAAGGTCCATAAACGCATGGGAAAGGGCAAACTGCACAAACGTTCGAAGATCAAGCCCTTTGTCAAAGTGAGTTAATTAATTCGATGTACTCTGTACTTGGCTTTTTCATTCTGTTCATTTTTATTCGTTGATCTTATAGGTCTTGAACTACAATCACCTCATGCCCACCCGATACACCGTTGATCTACCCTGGGATAAGGTACAATCAAAAGACCTTAAAGACCCTATGAAGAGGAAGAAGGTTCGATTCCAGACTCGCGTCAAGTTTGAGGAAAGGTAATATCTTTGTTTGGTAAACATATTTGTATTATGATTTAAAAAAAAACCTAAATGGTAACAGTTTTCTTTCTAATATTTCAGGTACAAATCGGGCAAGAACAAATGGTTCTTCCAGAAGTTGCGATTCTAAGTGCTTTTAAATAAAGATCTCTAAAATCAGGTAAACTGTATTATTTGTACTTCCAATCTTACCATACATCCATACTCCTTTCTGTCCTTTTTTTAAACGTAATTCAGATATGTACAAACAGGAATATAATGAATATAATATTTTGAGTCTGTATGCGAAAGAAAATACGTTATCATTTATTTTGTTCGCACATTTCTTTTGACTGTTACAAATGAGTTATAACTAGCCTTAGAAACTGATATCAAAGCTTAATATTAGCAGTACATTAATTGTTTAAATACATAAAGAGGTAAATTACTCAAGCTTGTATGCAATTGTGATATATAATTTACAGTAGAATACCTTTAATCCCTTTGTGCTACTATAAAGTATTTTATGAATTATTTTGTTAATTTCTTGACACGTTCATCCAAAGCTGTTATATTATTCTTAATGATCTCCAAGTTCTCTGCAAAACTTTCTTGAACTCCTTTCAAGAGCGATTTGTTACTATCCAATCCGTCAGATATTCGTGATTGCAATTCTTCCAGTTGGGTTAATGACTTGGCAAACTGGGCAGCTGTAAATGCATACATTTCTCGTAGTATGTCATTCTTTAGTAGAAGATATCCAAGGCTTTTATAGACGTTTACCAACCTTGCGCGTGAACATTACTCAGAGTCAGCATACGGCTTACAATTTGTGGTAAAATTTCAGAAGCTGCTTCGGTTTTGTTCACTACTTTGTAAATCTCTGAAATTTTTTGTTCCCTTTCGGTATCCTGAAGCGTAGCAGCTCGTTTTTCTGCAATAGTATCCATCGTATGGACTAGGGCGGCTAATCTCCGTTCTACAGCATCTAATTGACTGATATCCAATAGAGAAGCTTTTGCACTGAGTTGCTGTACTGATTCCATTACACCTTGACTCTTGATCGTCTGTATAAATATTGATATTTTAATGGCAATAATACCAAATTCTTAATTTATATAAATGCTTACCTGAGCGAGTCTTGCAAGTTTATCATCATTAACTCCTATGACGTTTTCCAACCGTCCTAGTCTCTGCTCAAGATGAGAGAGTCGTGCTACTTCCTGAAATCTTGCTTTCTCAGGAAGATAACGCATTTGATACTTAAGTACGTTTAATTCTCCTACTTCGGCTTTGGAAGATTGATCTCCTTTCGGTTTATCCTCATCATCAATGGCACCAGTATCTTTAAACTGTTCAATTTGAGAAACTAGTTGTCTGAAAAGTACATATACTTGTGAGGCAGAGTATTATTTTAAATTAATGTAATATGGAAGTATGAGATTGTAATACTTGAGACGTGTCCCCTGAGGATCCACCAGTGCAGTTATGAGATCAGATCCAAAATGCTCTTCCAACTTAAGATTATCCAATTGCTTATTTATTTGCTCAACCTTGGAAATAATCTGACCAGCAGATTCAGACTGTTCATCATCCTTAGCCATTTCCTAATTCATACAAAAAAATATTAACAGATGAAAATTATGCATTAGAAAATATCAAATGCATACCTTAAGTTTATTTGCCTCTGCTATCAATTCTTGAATTTCACATTGTAAGCGATGATATTTTTGTAATGGTGTTTCCTTTTCATTTTCACCCCGAAGCTCCCATTCAACAAACCTAGAATCATTACTTAATGATGCATAATTTATTTTGGTAAAAAAAAGAAAATTGAACAATATTCTATTGCTCTTACACCGAATTATAACCTGTTCTAGGTTTTCTAGATATTCTATCAGAAAAATCAACTCCAGCACCTACAAGATTTTTGCTCTTAAACTTATTAAAAGCTTCTGTAGCACTAATATGCAGACGCTCAATGGAATCAGTTTCATCCTGCAAGGAAGAAAATATTCATATAACACAATATAGCACATTATTAATACAGTACGTACCTCAGAATAAATTTCAAACTGCTGTGATTCCGGTAGATCTGTAGTTTCATAAACATCAACTTGATCGTAAGCCTGTAAATACAAGATTACAATAACAGGAAGCTAAATCCAAATTAGTGCATATATGTGGTGCAGGTTGATGAGTCAATAGTTCAATTAGGGTTTGTCATAACAGTACATCTTTCAACTACCACGAGCTCAAGTACTACTTACAATGCCAGGAAGATCAGCGTACTTTGGATCAGCCATTTCTTAAACAATTACTTCCTCTAACAACAGTTTAAAGTAAATAAAAGATATTTGTCACAGCAGGTACGACTTGACAGATCGTTATACAGTAACTTCAATGGAGGAGTGCGGGCTGATCATATGTAGCATAGAAACGTCGGATAGAGAAAATCGATGAACACCCTATGCACAAAGAAGAAAGTATTTACGAAATATTGATCCCACAATATTTTATAAACAATAACAGCAGTACAAATGTTTTAACAGTACCGCAAAAAATAGAATAGAAAATTTTTCAGCACAAATATGGTGTCATAAACTGCCGCCATCTCTTGTAATTCTTCTTAACCAAATCACTGCCGCCATCTGTTAGCATTCTATTCGAATCACTATACAAAGCGCCTGCACCACTAGCAAAGCCGCATACACAAAGTGGTGACAGGTTGCATAAGCATACTGGAATTTCCAGAATTATCGTTCACAGCCAAAATTCCAAATAGCGCCAGCAGATGTCGCAAACCACGTTACCACGTCAGAAACATAATTTCGACAGTTTTCTTAATCTCGTGTCTCAACAATCTTTCTCGTTGCCCGTGCAAAGGAATTTCAGTTTCTCTTACGTCTTTCAACATCTATTTACTTTATATTACCTATTATAAATCATTCATAAAAGTTAGCTCCTCCTAACGGTTACAACACGAATCAAACGCCATCTTCAAGCATATTCCAGAGCTCGCTTCTAACCTAACGTATTATTCAGAGAGCCGTTCTATCCTTGGCGTAAGTTTCCTTTCAATTGAAGTATCCCCACCAGGTCGACAGCTGATGCGATAACTGTGTATTCCTGTAACGCTATGAAACAGTCCGTGCGAAACTCCCCGAGATAAGGAGAACAGTTCAGTACCAGAACCCCATCAACACAGTAAATTCGACAGAGCAAGCAAGCCAGGGTGATCCAGGGTTGAAGGAAGTTGAACATTATCCACAGCGACGAAGACGACGATAACAACAATAACAAGGTCGACGACGACAACGACGTGGAGGAGTAGTAGTAGTACCAAAGCCATTCTCTCGTGAAAGCTGCCTCCATCAAGAAACGACGCTCCGAGTCGCTGTCTTTTTCTTTTAATATACGAGTACGCGGGAATGGTATACCTGACGGGTGCTTGGGGTATGGGAGAGACTGAACAACAGTGCCGCAGCACCAGCAACGCATCCCCCGTCTCTACATCCAGCTTCCTCCAGGACCATGACGAGGAAGTCGCACTTCATCCTCTCAACAATCAGGTGAGCCCTTTCTCGATGCATGACTAACGCGTGTGGGAAAGTTTTGTTGCGTGTCCTAATTTTACGACTTGAGAGAACCAAGACGCTCACGCGAGAGAGGATATTTCGTGCGGCGCCTTTTACGCTGCTTCTTTATGCTACTTCGCACATGATTCCGTCATCCGTCACAACCTCTTTGTTTTTAATCCTAATTTTCGTCTCTGTGAATGAGCCCGGACACACGATAACATTATCTTTATTATGTCACGCCATTCCCTAATGTTTTTCGATCGACTCAATTAATTTTATCCCGTTAATTAGTCTGGCTTGATTTTATGCGAATTCACTTTAACGCGCGTCGCATTTTTATCATTCACAAATTTCACGGATCAGTACATTATCATTGGCGCTCACTTGTTTGCAAATTGAACGAGATGTTATTTTATACGTAGACATCAAACGAAAATTTTTGATTTATTACAATTGTTTACTTATCATTTATTTAAAGACACCTCAAAGAATCCGTCGCCGACTTTCGAAATTTATTATTTTCTCGTTTTAAGGTTGTTTTTACTTTTTCTTTTATTTTTATTTAATCGTGTCACGAAAGGTATCCCGTTTATTATCAAAGTACTATATTTATCGATTCCATATTTATTCCTAACAATCAGTCAATCTGCTGCAAGTAATTTGACGAATCACTTATATTTTTAATAAAGTTTAGATTACACCAAGAATCATTAAGAATAATCTGCACATTTGATTGCTGATAAATATAAATATATTTTGATATCCGTAAGATATAACGAGAAACGATATCATCGTTTGAGTTACTCATATCTCGTAAATTGGTATACTCATAGTTTTATCTGGCTCTATCTGGATTTTATATGTAACGCAAAGTTCATCCCATAGGTCGGCGGTCACACGCGCCTACTCCTTCTCAACCAGAACACCATTTGCAAGCCACTGAATCGTCGAGAGCTCGATTTCTACCGAAACATTCCTCAAGATATACAAATGTTTGTCCCCAAATTCAAAGGTAAGCGAACCCTGACCACGGTACAGTTGCGCAAGTAAAATAAACTGATAAAAAGAAAAGAGAGTGCTATAAATGATAAGAAGAAAAAAAATAATACAATACTGATTAGAAAAACATAGACTCCATAGAATACAATTACAGTTCCTAGTATTAAGTATCGTCGCGCCTGTTCTTTTTTAACCTCAAAAAACAGCAACGAGCTTTTGCATTGTCTTTACACTGTGTTGCGTGTGCGTTACATATTTCAAAAGCGCGCAAACGTTACTGTTTACGTACGTTTCGCGCTGTCGCTGGGTGTTGTGTTCCTCGCGAATGGATAAAAGAAATGAAAATGAGTGAAAGAAAGAGAAAGAGTGAGAGAGAAAGAGAGAGAGAAAGGAAAAGCTTAAGAAAGAAAGAGAGAAATGATGCTCCATGGCAATGACGTCAATAATGTATAAGTTAAGTATGATATTTTGTTTATTCAAACTAAACCATTATGTATGTGACGTCTCGAGATCTCGAAGCCTTCTAATTCCAACAATTGATAGAAGCAACGCGTGATTATAATTTATTCTTTGCGTTGTGCCCATTGATGGGCGACATTTATTAGCATTAAGCGTGTACCGTAACAGCTGGATATCTTTTAGTGTTCCTTGGTGTCTCCAGGCGACGGAGTACCCGACCGAGTAACTAAGGATGACACTGTGGAAGCTGATTTGATAAATATATCGTTGATACATCTCCATTGAATCTCCTAACGGATAGTTATATTCTGAAGGATATCCGGCTTATGTGGTTACAAGCTTCAAATAGTACAACTAGAGAGAGAGAGAGA